>CAXIVR010000013.1:83224210-83701710 GCA_964035755.1 Teleogryllus oceanicus | reverse complement strand
TGCGCTGTTGTAGCAAAACTGCTTTTGTGCAATACATTTGTAAGTCGATAGTGCGTAGTTATAATTTATTCGCCAGTAAACCAAGCAAACGAAATGCCGTCCTCTAGACACCGTGTGCCTTCTTCAGGGTTAATAGCTGTTATCCCTCCGGTCGTTTCATCTTTCAGGGCCACTCGACACACGCACGAGCCGCTATTACAGTAAACTCCTACTTCGCGGCGTAAACGATCTCATTGGACCAATTAACGCCCTCTCTTGTTTCTCGTGTTTGTAGTTGCAATCATCACGTCCAGGCGGCAGGAGATTCAAGTAAGTAGGTAGCGTGCAATCAGAAACAAAGTGTTGAAATTGAATTTCTACAACGAAGTATAGCTATGTCATTTGTCGAAACTAGAGACATATAGCGCAGAAAAGCGAGGCTTAACATTTTTTTAACACATTTATTAATTTTCGTAGGTTTACATCGTTCAGTACAATTACTTTACAGATGTATTTTCAGACTTATTCTAGTTAAAATATCTACGCTCACTTAATCTATACATTGAAGAGGACACTCTAGGGGAGAACCTTGGGGTTAAGAATGGTTGGCTAAAATTTTGAGAAAGGAGCCTTGCGGGACGCCTGCTTTGATAATGTGTGGGGTGGAGTGGTGATTGTTGTCTATTACTGAGAATGTACGATCTGTTAGGAAATTTTTGATGATGTGAATAATGTAGGTTGGAGTTCCAGCTTTTATTAGTTTGTAGATTGGTCCCGGGTGCCAAATTCTGTCAAATGCCTTAGTGATGAGGCTTAACATTTTGAAGGGGCTCTAATCTTTTTAATCAGAGCGTAATCCGAAAGTGCCATATACCATCCGAAAGTCCATTACCGTATGTTTTATAGTTTTACGTGCTCTTATATTCTTAAGACACTTCTCCCTCATGCAGTAATACATTTCAGGGATCAGAAATTGCATTTTTCTCTATTGATATGTGTCCGGAAACCACTGAATCATATGCGATATCATCACAACTACATTAAGCTGAACATTCTATACTTTTTTTCCTTCCTGAAAAATTGCTTCATTAAGTTAATTCACTTTGGAAATAGACCCTTTAATTATTATATCTTCATTATCGTTCCTCTTTTTCTACGAATCAACAACTTGCTCATTTCATCAGTGAGAAAAACACATCACCATCGACCTAGCAAGGTTTTTCGTCTGAATCGTCCCACATATCATTCAAGTCTGTGATAACATCCTGGCTTTTCCTTCACTGAGTTTCATTTCTCTGGAACTGCGGCTCTCGCCTGCACTTTCCACGGTGCGTGGGGATTTCGTTCGTCAGGCGGCTTTGACTCATACTCCTTGCCTCGCGACCGGCATTTGTCATCGAGGAGAGCGTCCTGTGCGGGTATTGTCTCGTGCTGCAGTCACAAGACTGCGTTATCGTCCTTTGTTATATTTTTTTTTGCAAAAATGTATTTCCTTCCTGTTCAGCTGATCGTCCTATTCACAGAGTTAAACTGAAAACAGTATTATTAACCTTAGAGAGGAGTATATTCATCGTAAGTTTTCATTAGACCCCTATTCAATTTTTTAAACTAACTGGGAAAGGTATTTTAACTTTGTTTCACAGTACTTTTCTTACGTTTCCCACTCTACAGAGCATCTTAGCGGGCTCTGAATTGCGTGAAAGAGGATCTATGTTCATTTCTTCGTACTTCTAAATTTCAAAGACCTATGGGGTCCAAATTCATCATGACGGAAGAGTGAATGGATGCTGGCTTTTAAATTTGCAGATTTACTGAAGTTTAAAAATGGTCACGCAAGGTAGAAACTGTAACTTGGAATAAAATTATTGATGTAATTATGATAGGAATTCGGTGGCTAGATCAACTGATGTCACTGCAGCGCATCTGACCGGAAGGTCCTAGGTTCGAGTCATGATAGTGACAGGATTTTCGACACTAGCTTTTCAGCAAGGTCGAATTCAGTCGGTGTCTGGAGGAGAATTCTAGCGGCCGGCTGCTCTGATCGAGTTTTCCGTGGTTTCTCCGATCAACACCAGGCGAATGCCGGAGCAGTACCCTACCAAAGGGGCCACGGACGGCGCGCGATCTTTCCTTCCTCTTCCTTGTCCTATCTTCATCCCTTACACACACACACACTTACACGAACATGCACTACACTACCACATATGACGCGAGAACAGTGGGCAGCTTAGAGATAGTCCCGGATGATGGGATGCGTGATTGGGGAATATCCCGCCAGCCGACATGTTGATTGGCGC
Organism: Teleogryllus oceanicus; assembly: GCA_964035755.1. Taxonomy (NCBI): domain Eukaryota; kingdom Metazoa; phylum Arthropoda; class Insecta; order Orthoptera; family Gryllidae; genus Teleogryllus; species Teleogryllus oceanicus. The sequence goes on along the minus strand of CAXIVR010000013.1, from coordinate 83,699,434 downwards.
CGGATGCCAGCATCCAGCAGGGAAATAACACCGCCAGGAAAAGCATACACTACACATACAGGAATAATGGCGATAGCAGTTGACGCTCTCGAAAATACGAAAAATCAATTAACCACGATCCGTATGAAAGAGTTATTATTATTATTATTATTATTATTATTATTATTATTATTATCATCATCATCATCATCATCATCATCATCATCCTACTTTTTCTCAGCTATTTTTGCTGGTAAAAATGCTCACCTTCCCCAGAGTTGTTTTGGGGCCGGGTTCGGTTACAGAAGAACTTATCTTATATGGACTTATGATGGAAATTTCTAACGATATGGGCTGTTTGCAACGAAAGTGCGCGCTGCCCCATGTTCAGAACGTTCTGTTAAGTTTCTTAGGAAGTTTTTACTGACCAGGCCTTCCGACGATATCTCGAGTGGATATGTTTTGGTAGCATCTAATTTTATTAATAATTTAATTTTATTATTATTATTATTATTATTATTTGAATACACAGAGAAAATGAACGTTTTTTTCAAGGATTGTGAACAAAATATTCATTCCTATGTAATGAAATATTATTTCGAAGATAAATCATATATGATTTTGGGCTCTTATCCATCATCATGTCCTTCGTGAAAAAATAATACTTCTAATAACTATATTTCCCACTGAAATCTAGAAGAGGTGCACAGATAATGAAATTACATTTATGTCCAGAAGCAAAACAAGCATCTCAGCATTTGCTCGAAGGATCAAACCGGGAGCGGTAGCTCAGTGCATCAACTGATGACACTGCAGCGCATGTGACCGGAAGGTCCTAGGTTCGAGTCCCTGATAGTGACAGGATTTTCGACACTAGCTTTTCATCTAGGTCGAATTTCGTCGCTGTCTGAAAGAGAATTGTAGCGGCCGGCTCGTCTGATCGGTAGTTTTCCGTGGTGTCTCCGATCAACACCAGGCGAATGCCGGAGCAGTACTCTACCAAAAGATCTTTCCTTCCTCTTCCTTGTCTTATCCTCTCCCCTTACACACACACTTACACTAACATGCACTACACTACCACATATTCCGGGAGCTTAGAGCTTGTCCCAGCTGGGGCGGTACCCCGCTGGTGGGAGAGTCCTGGTTAGGGGGAAACCCCATTAGCCGACGGTAGGTCGGCGCCGGATCTCGTCATCCAGCGGGGGAAGATCACCGCCATTTCCCGAGAGAAAAGAACATGCTCTACATTTTCGGGAGTAATGACCAAAGCAGTTGACGCGTCCGGAGCACAAACAATCAATCAATCGAAGGATCAGGGAAACTGTGCGAAAACCCTTATCGAGATGGGCAGAGGGTACGAGGGTGGAGGAAGCGTCAAAGGCCAGAACGAGCGCGGTGAGTGAGTGAGTGACGACCATCTTCAGAGTTTTCCTGCTCCAGCGCCGGTTGGTGCGAATGAAAGGCCGCGTGCTGTAACGCGTTGCGTGCGTCCAGCTCATTAGTGCAATGAGCCAATTACGTGATTATAAGAACGATGCAGCGCGGTTAAACAATCAAATGAAGCCTGTAACGCATTGATAAATTAAAACCGGGGAGCACCTATAATTGAAATTTTTTGGACTAGACCATTTCATCGAATGACATAGATTTGTGTGAGAGCTTTCATTTTGATTTTTATTAGCGAGTTTGATTGATTGATTAGTGAATCCACGCGCGTCAACTGTTAAAGCCAGTTGTCCCGAAAATGCAGTACATATTTTTTTTCGGGAGATTGCTGTGATCTTCCCCCGCTGGATGGTGAGATCCGGCGCCGACCTACCGTCGGCTAGTGGGGTTTCCCCCTAACCAGGACTCTCCCACCAGCGGGGCACCGCCCCAGCCGGGACAAGCTCTAAGCTCCCGACCGGTCTCCCGGAATATGTGGTAGTGTAGTGCATGTTAGTGTAAGTGTGTGTGTAAGGGGAGACGATAGGACAAGGAAGAGGACGGAAAGACCGGGCGCGTCCCATGGCCCGTTTGTATGGGAAGCATTTCCCCTACTGTGCGTTGACTGTTACAATTTAAATTCACTGTCATCTGAAATCATTACTTCCTTAAAACACCTTCCTTACGAAAGTTCAATGAAATCTGAAATGGCATAACTTTCGCAAGAGGCAACACTTGTCAAAACCAAGCATCCCAAGCGAATCCGTTGGCCGAGATCCCTAAGGCTGTAATGTAGTGATCTCGGACCGAAGGGTCGCGGGTTCGAGTCCCGCCTCGGGCATGGTTGTATTTGTGTTCGTCCTTTCACCCCTTATCACCACCCCCATATCGTTTCATCTTCACAGTAACCATAACGTTAACTCCAATAGTGGTCGCTAATGGCCTAGATGTTCATGCGACCTTAAAACACTATCAAAACAAAAACATCTCACTTTAAAACCGGATATAGCCGGACTGTCGCGTGTTTGTAAGGGATGGATCGTACGGTTACTTTCAAATTCTTCAGGGTTTCTACAATTTTTTAAGTTTCTTATTTTCATTTTCCAGTATCTTTTTCCCATTTTTTTATTTCTCGCCTTATCAATTCTTGGTGAGAAGAGAGTTATGTATTAGTGCGCCGTAAAACGGCGAATTTTCGCCAGAAAACCTCTTATAGCTGGTGTAGCGTCATAGACTTGACACCCTGCTCCAGAGAGACAAGTTGCAAGGTATGGGAATGAGGGAGCCAAAAATAGGCTCCCGAACAAAGGCCAACCCTTCAGGGAAAGTCCAAAAGGGGAGAAGGCTTGTATGTGCCGGGTACAAATTGCAACGGAAAAAGCATACGCCTCAAGACGAGTGTGTGGGGGAAAGATGACGCAGGAAGTCATGTGACTCGAGCATATAAAAGGGCTGTGGCAGAAGCCCTGGGTTGGGTAACGTTTCTGGTTTCCTCGCGGCAAAACACCGCAAAACTTGTCCGGCCAAGTCTGGCACGGAAGTGCTGTAGGCACGTGTAGGTGTTCGAGTCTCGAGCACTGTGAAGTATGCTTGATACTTCGGGGCAGATTGTCTGCCGAGGCACACCAGGTGCCATTTGCGATTGCCGAGTTGGCTAAACGCAGGCGCGGCCGCAAGGCGCGTGTTGGGAGAGGGGGGCTGCTGCAGGTAGCTCCGACAAACACCTTAGAGTGAGGTCTGTAAATAGTGTACATAATTTATTGTAAATAAATTGTAAATACCCACTCGTGTCTGTTCCTTTGTGGTGTAGATCCCTACTCACGACGTTACACTGGTCTCTGGTAACAAAAAAGTGGATAAATCTAAATTTAGAAAAAAAATCCTCTTAACTCGTGGTGTAACCTAAATACATTTGTGTTGTTTCTTGATACAGAACAATCGATTGACGGCAATACATCCGTCTGTCCATTTATGAAGAACGCTAGCGGCTAAAGGGTTCAGCCGATTTTCCCCAAAATTGATATCCCCCATCGTTCTGGTTGATGTCGCGGCTCCTAGAATTGGAAACCGATATTTTAATTTTCAGGGTATCTTCATTAAACCCATAGGATATTTTCAAAATTTGAAAAAAAATGGGTCCAAATTCTTTGATTAGATTTTGTTGTAAAATAGTGCGAAGGAGCTTTAATAGAATTATGATCGTTGATATCCTCGATTTTTTTTTCTCGCTAGCTTTGAGCGTGCTGGGCCCCTTGCTGCCCCCCGACTCGGATCCACCACTTCCGCCTCCTTGGCCCCCTGTTCGCGAGGCTACGCTGGGCGAATTGCCCTCGGCAGCAGTTCGTCTTACCCTGCAACCGCCCACACCCCTTTGCTCAACGGACTTTACTGTACTGTCTCTGACCATACGGTCCTAGGTTCGAGGCCTGACGCTGGCAGGATTTTCGACTCTACTTAGCAGCTAGATCAACTACAGTCGCAGGTTGGAGAAGAATTTCACGCGGTCGGTTGCTCTGATCGGTAGTTGTCCGTGGTGCACGTGATGCACTACACTACCACACATTTCGAAAGATCGACCGGGAGCGGTAGCTCGGTGCATCAACTGATGCCACTGCAGCGCCTCTGACCGGGAGGTCCTATGTTCCCACTCCCCACTGCGGCAGGATTTTCGACACTAGCTTTTCAGCTAGGTCGAATTCAGTCGCTGTCTGGAGGAGAATTCGAGCGGCCGGCTGCTCTGGTCGGTAGTTTTCCGTGGTTTCTCCCATCAACACTACGCGAATGCCGGAGCAGTACCCTACCAAACGGACCACGGACCGCGCGCGATCTGTCCTTCCTCTTCCTTGTCCTATCCTCTTCCCTTACACACGCACACACACACTAACATGCACTACACTACCACATGTTCCGGGAGACCGGTCGGGAGCTTAGAGCTTGTCTCGGCTGGGGCGGTGCCCCGCTGGTGGAGATACCTGGTTGCGGAAAACTCCGTTATCCGACGGTAGGTCGGCGCCGGATTTGACCATCTCCGTAAGGATCACCGTAACCGGCTGTGATTAAATGCATGCACTACTCTTACGGGACCAACCTTAGCAGTTGAAAATAAATAAAGTAAATTAATTAAAAATTCTGCAAAGAAAATGAAATTACAACTTAACCGATACAGTTGATAAATTCAGTACTGATTTAATGTGAAAATATTTATACGGTCGCCAGATTACTTGGAGAGCCTCTTCGCGAAAGTGTCGTATATCAATTTCCCAAAACGGCGGATCAAAAAGGACCCGAACATACCTAGAAAGTACAATTGTTCGTTACGCAAGGCGACGTAGCCCCTTTCAAAATGTTTTTTTTTTATTTTCATTTATTTCTGCTTGGCCCGAAGGCCCTCAGCATCCGCGTACGATACAGTGATGTTACATGAATTATATTAACATTGATTGAGAAAACTTATAGACTTGAATACATTGAGTACATGTGAATTAAATGTGAAAAGCCACATCGGGTACATGATAATCAAGGAGGGTCGAAGAACTGTCGCGGTAGTTTTCGCTTTAGTCTATTGTGGTGAGGATTTTGTTTTCCGATTTTGAAATGTACGTCTGAGGGAATCTGGGAAATTTTAGGATAGAAGCGAGAGGATAGGAGGGAGAAATGGACGGAGATAGGAGTTTCAAAAATTCAAAATTTATTGCTTATTTATTTTTGAAAATAGATTTTACTACATGGGAGTTTCTGTTTTTATTCTCCCTTTCAAAATTCAAAATTCAAAATTCAAAATTCAAAATTTAAGTAGTATATGGCTTAGTGTAGGCATCGCAGAATTTTGAAAATGTGCACACAATTCACTTTTCCCCATAGCACGTCATACGCAGTTTTTTAACTTTTTTTTGACGTAAAATAAATAAATAAATAAATAAATAAATAAATAAATAATGCCGAGTTCGTTATGTAGCTGGGAGTTAGGTACAAACCATGGAGCTTTAGTGATGGTTCGGAGGAATTTATTTTGGAAAATCTGCATTTTTTGGATGTTCGTTACGCAAGGCGACGGGGCCCCTTTCAAAATGTGAAAGGGGACGCAGTGCCCCAGGCTCCCTGTTGCGTGCGCAGCTGCGTGCAACGCGGATCCTGTTCCCTGAGCGCTTGGAACGCGGCCAACAGAGCGCGTCTTAAGTGCTCTTGACTGATAAGGCAACTGTTTACGAAAATTTATTGCTAGAAGGGGAGAGACCATTTCAAGGTTCTTCTCACATCAAAATCAGCTGAAGAAGCCGCGCAAAACTATCATTTATAAACGGTCTCATTAACATTGCAAGTTAATGGATTAAATAACATTATTAATCAAAAAATTAAAACTGATAATTGTTATAATGATTACTCTGCATATTGATTTTTTTTTTTTACTTCGATTTTTTTAATTCAAGTATTAAGTTTGGGCAAAAAATTAAAAATAGCAATAAACTTTAGCTATAGTATTCGCCTCTCTCTCTCTCTCTCTCTTTCTCTCTCTCTTTCTCTCTCTCTTTCTCTCTCTTTCTTTCTCCCTCTCTTTCTCTCTCTCTTTCTCTCTCTCTTTCTCTCTCTCTTTCTCTCTCTTTCTCTCTCTCTCTCTCACTCTCTCTCGTTCTCTCTCGTCATAAGACTGGCATAAACGAATAGTTTCATATTAGCAAAAGTGATGAAATAAAAAATCACAATGTAGTATGTTCTGGAGTTTTAGATACGGCATGTTTAATAACTAAATATTAGTTTGTTTTAACATCAAATTATGATAAAATAAATTAACTATTTTATAATTTCATGTGGTATTTAAGACATGCAAAATATATGGATAATGTTACATTAATCGATTAAATTACAGTGAGTTATCAATGCATATTAATCAAACAACGAAATTCGTCAATGATTTTGAAAAATTTTAAGCATGATCAAACTAGGTGTGCCCCAACATTGATATTCTGAACATACGTAACCAAAATGTTTATGAATAAAACTAAAACATTTGAAATTTAAATATTTATTAGGAAGTAAAATACATTGCTTAAAAAACTACTGGTGGACTTCCTACAGCGAGATACCAAACATACGATTAGTGTGCATATGTATAATACATCTTCCCTGCGGATGTCATTCCCTTTTGATTACAGGACAGTTTGGTTTTCAGTCATCGAAGTACTTTCGAGCAGTCGTATCCAAATGAGGCCATTCTCCCACCTCGATCGGCTGAGTTAATTGATTCGACTGATAAGGTCATTAGTTCCGTAAGTGTAGTGCATGTTTTATCCAGGCGGTGCTCTCCCCGCCGCTGGATGTCGAGATCCGGTGCCGACCTACGTCGGTTCGCGGTAATTTTCCCCAACCAGGTATCTCCCACCAGCGGGGCACCCGCCCAGCCGGGACACGCTCTAATCATCCGACATATGTAGTACTGTAATGCATTTAGATAAGTAAGAGATGAGGTTGGGACAAGGAAGGAAAAGGAAAGATCTCACGCGGTCCATGGCCCGTTTATTGGGGGTACTGCTCCGGTATTCGCCTGCTGTTGATCGGAGAAACCATGGAAAACTACCGATCGGAGCAACCGGTCGCTAGAATTCCCCTCCAGACAACGACTGAACTCGACCTGGCTAAGTAGTGTGGAAGATGCGTGAGGAATGTAACCGTCTGGGTCAGAGGCCCTGCATTGACACGATGATGCCCTGAGCCACCTCAGCCTGTTTGTCCGGTTGGGAAGCGCGGTGCTTCTGAGGGCACAGGCAACTTCCTCTGGTGCCACTCGACTTCCCCTCCTAATCCACCAGGATTATCTACACTAGCTTTTCAACTAGGTCGAGTTCAGTCGCTGCCTGGAGGAGAATTCTAGCGGCCGGATGCTCCGATCGGTAGTTTTCCGTGGTTTCTCCGATCAACACCAGGCGAATGCCGGAGCAGTACCCTACCAAACGGGCCACGGACCGCGCGCGATCTGTCCTTCCTCTTCCTTGTCCTATCCTCTCCCTTTACAAACACCCACTTACACTAACATGCACTACACTACCATATATTCTCGGAGGCCGGTCGGGAGCTTAGAGCTTGTCCTGGCTGGGGCGGTACCCCGCTGGTGGGAGAGTCCTGGTTAGTGGGAAACACCACTAGCCGACGGTAGGTCGGCGCCGGATCTCGCCATCCAACGGGGGAAGATCACCGCCATCTCCCGAGAAAAAACATACTCTACACTAACGGGACTAATGACCAAAGCAGTTGACGCGCCCGGAAACACGAAAGAAACAAACCAAACCAATCCGAATCCACGCTGAAGGCGCAGATTAATTAAGCAGAATTTAAGCGCAAAGCTTAATTAAGCTCGAATTATCACAACTTATGGTTGTTTATATGAATATTTTTTCTTACTTTTCTAGCAAACCACAACGATTTGAATTATGTATACATACTATTATTTCTTTCTCGCTACCGCTTACGCAAAGAACGTTATGTAATGTCGCGGGGAAAAAGTCCATTTTTTGGAAGAAAAAAACTTATTATAAGGCCCTGGTAATAAAAAAGTGGTTAGATTTAGTTGCTAAATTTAGGGGAAACCCCGGAAAAAAAAAAAATTTTTTTTTTTTCCCCCCCCTTTTTTTTTTTAAAAAACCCCCCCCCTTTTTTTGGGGGGTTTGGGGGTTTTAAAAGGGGGGCCGGGCCCTTTGGAAAAAATTTTTTAAAAAAGGTTTTTTTTTTTTTTAAAAACCCCCCCCCCCCTTTTTTTTTTTTAAAATTTTTCTTTTTTAAAAAGGGCCCGGGGTTTTTTCCCAAAATCCCAAAGGGTTTTTTTTCCCAAAAAAAAAACCCCGGGGAAAAACCCCAAAAAGGGGGGTTTTTTTTCCCCCTTTTTTTTTTTTCCCCCAAAATTAAAAACATTTTTAAAAAATTTAAAAATTTTTTTTTGGGGGCCAAAAAAATTTTTTTTTTAAAAAAAATTTTTAAAAGGGGGGGCCCCCCCGGGAAAAACCCCCCCAAAAAAAGGGAAAAAAAAAAAAAAAAATTTTGGGAAAAATTTTTTTTAAAAATTTTTTTAAAAAAAAAAATTTTTAAAATTTGGGGCCCCTTTTTTTAAAAAAAGGGGGGGAAAAACCCAAAAAAAAGGGGGAAAAAAAATTTTTTTTCCAAAAAAATTTTTTTTAATTTTTTTTTTTTTTTTTTTTAAAAAATTTTTTTTTTTAAAAAAAAAATTTTTTTTAAAAAAAATTAAAAAACCCCAAAAAAAAAGGGGGTTAAAAAAAAATTGGGAAAAAAAAAATTTTTTAAAAAAAAAAATTTTTTTTTAAAAAAATTTTTTTAAAAAATTTTTTTTCCATGGGGGCCCAAAAAAAAAAATTTTTTTAAAAAGGGCCCCCCCGGGGGGGGAAACCCCCCTTTTTTTTTTTAAAAAACCCCCGGGGGGGTTTTTTTAAAAAATTTTTTTTTTGGGGGAAAATTTTTTTTTAAAAAAAATTTTTGGGGTTTTAACCCCTTTTTTGGAAAACCTAATTTTTGAAATTAAAAATTTTTGGGTTTTTTCCTGGCCCTTCGGGAAAAAAAAAAAAATTTTAAAAAAAAAAAACCCCCTTTTTTCCCCTTTTTTTTTCCAAAATTTTTTTTTAAAAAAACCCCCAAAAATTAAAAAAGGGGGGCCCGGGAAAAAATTTTGGGGGGGGGAAAAAAAAAAATTTTAAAACCAAAACTAAATTTTTTGGGGGAAACCCCAAAAAATTTTCCCCCTTTTTTTTTAAAAAATTTAAAAAAAAAAAAAGTTTTTTTTTTTTTTTTCCTTTGGAAGTTTTTTTTTTCCCGGTTTTTTGGGGGTTTTTTGGTTAAAAAAAATTTGGTTTTGTTTTTTTTTTAAAATTTTTTTTTTTTTTTCCCCGGGAAAAAAGGGGGGTTTTTTTAAAATTTAAAAAAGGGGGGAAAAAAAAAAAAAAAGGGGGAAAAAATTTAAACCGGGGGGGGGTAATTTTTTTTTAAAAAAAAAAAAATTTTTTTTTTTAAAACCCCTTTTTTTTTTTTTAAATTTTTTTTAAATTGGAAAAAAAAGGGAAAATTTTTTTTTAAAAAAAAAAAAAATTTTTTAAAAAAAAAATTTTTTTTTTTGGGTTTTTTTCAAAAAAGGAAAATTTTTTTTTGGGTTGAAAATTTTTTTTTTGGGGCCTTTTTGGGGGGAAAATTTTTCCCAAAAAAAAAAATTTAATTTTTTTTTAATTTTTAAAAAGGGCCCGGGGGGGGGGGGAAAAAATTTTAAAAAAAAAGGGTTTTTTTTTTTTTGGGGGGTTTTTTATTTTTTTTAATTTTTGGTTTTTTGGGTTTTTTTTTTGGGGGCCCCCCCAAAAAAAAAAGGGGGAAACCCCCCTTTTTTTCCCCAAACCCCCCCCCGGGGGGAAAAAAATTTTTGGGAAAAAAAATTTTTTTGGGGGGAAAGGGGGGGGGGGTTTAAAAAATTCCCTTTCCCCCCTTTGGGCCCCCCAAAAACCCCCGCCCCCCCAAAATTTTTTTAAAAGGGGGAAAACCCCCCGGGGAAAAAAACCAAAAATTTTTTTTTTTTTTTTTTTTTGGGGTTTTAAAAAAAATTTTTTTTTAAAAAAATTTTTTTTCCCCCCGGTTTTTTTAACCCCTTTTTTTCCCCCAAACCTTTTTTAAAATTTTTTAAAAAATTTTTTTTTTTTTTTAAAAAAAAAAAAGGGAAAAAAAAAACCCCAAAAAAATTTTTTGGGGGCCCCCAAAATTTTTTTTTTTTTTTTTTTTTTAAAAAAAAAAAATTTTTTTTTTTTTTTTTTTTTTTTTTTAAAAATTTTTAAAAAATTTTTTTTTTTTTAAAAAATTTTTAAAAAAAATAATTTTTAAATTTAAAAATTTTTTTTTTTTAAAATTTGGGAAAAAATTTTAAAAAATTTTTTTTTAAAAAACCGGGGCCAAAAAAAAATTTTGGGGGAAAAAATTTTTTTAAAAAAAAAATTTTTTTTAACCACAAAAAAATTTATATGAATAAAATTTTTTTTTAAAATTAATTTTTTTTTTTTAAATTTTAAAAAACCAAAAAAATTTTTTAAACCGGTTTTTTAAATTTTTTTTGGTTTTTCCTCGGTTTTAAAAGGGTTTGGGGAAAAAAATTTTTTTTTTTTTGGAATTTTTTTTTTAATTTTTCCCTTTTTGGTCTGGTTTAAAAAAACCCCGGGGTTTTTAAGGGAAAAGGGAAATTTGTTTTTTTAAAAAACCCCTTTTTTTAAAACCCCCCGGTTTTTTTCCCCCCCGGGTTGTGTTGGGGGGGGGGTTTTTTTTTTTTTTTTTGGGGGTTTGGGGGAAAAAAAAAACCCCCCCTTTTTAAAGTTTTTTTTGGGAAAAAATTTAAAAAAACCCAAAAAAAAAAAGGGGGGGGGTTTTTAAAATTTAAAAAGGGGTTTTAAAAAATTTTTTTTTTTTTAAAAAAAAAATTTTTTTTTAATTGGAAAAAAGGGCCCAAAAAAATTTTTTTTTTTAAAAAATTTTTTTTTTAAAAAGGGCCCCCAAAAAAAGGGGCCGGGTTTTCCCAAAAGGGGGGTTTTAAAACCCCTTTTTGGGGGAAAATTTTTTTAAAAAAAAAAAATTTTTTTTTTTTGGGGGAAAAAAAGTGGAAAAAAAAAAAAAAAAAAAAATTTTTTTTTCCCCTTTTTTTTAAAAAACCCCAGGGGGGCCCCCCCCAAAAACCCCCCCCCCCCAAAAACCCCTTTTTTTCCGGGGGGCCCCCCCCCAAAATTTTTTTGGATTTCCCCCCCCTTCACACCCCCAAAACCCCCAAAAAAAAAAAAAAATTAAAAAAAAAAAAGGGGTTTTAAAAATTAAAAAAAATTTTTTTTTTAAAAAAAAAATTTAAAAAAAAAAAACCCTTTTTAAAAATTTTTTTTAAAATTTTTTAAAATAAAAAAGGGAAAAAAAAGGGGGGAAAACCAAAAAAAAAAACCCCAAGGGTTTTAATTTTTTTTTTTTTTTAAAAAAAAAAATTTTTTTTTTTTTAAAAAAAAAAAAAAAAAAATTTAAAAAAAAAAAAAAATTTTTTTTTAAAAAAAAAAAAAAATTTTTTTAAAAAAAAAAAAAGGGTTTAAATTTTTTTTTTTTAAACCAAAATTTAATTCTAAAACCTCCCGGAAAAAACAAAAAAAAAAACCCCAAAAAGGGAAATTTAAAATTTTTTTAAAAAAAAATTTTTTAAAGGGAAAAAAATTTTAATAAAAAAAATTAAAAAAACCCAAAAATTTTTTTTAAATTTTTTTTAAAATTTCCCCAATTTAAAACCCCCCCTTTTTTTCCCCTTTTAAAAAAAAAAAATTTTAAAAATTTTAAAAAAAAAAAATTTTTTCCCCTTTTTTTTTTAAAAATTTTTTAAAAAAAAAACCCCCCCCCCAAAAAGGGGGCCAAATTTGGGCCAAAATAAAAAAAATTTTTGGGGTTTTTAAAAAAAAAAAATTTTTTAAAAAGGGGCCCCCCCCAAAAAAGGGGGCCCCTTTTTAAATTTTTTCCCCCCGGGGGTTTTTAAACCCGGAAAAAAAAAAATTTTTTGGGGAAAAAAAAAAAACCCCCCTTTTAATTTTTTTAAAAAAAAAGGAAAAAGGGGTTTTTTTTAAAAAAACCCTTTTTTTTTAAATTTTTTAAAAACCCCTTTTAAAGGGGGGAAAAAATTTTTTGGGTTTTAAAAAAAGGGGGAAAAAATTTTCCCTTTTTTAATTTTTTAAATTTTTTTTTTTTTAAATTTTTTTTTTTTTCCCCTTTTCCCCGAAAAGGAAAATAAAAAATTTTTTTACCTTCCGGTTTTTTTGGCCCCAAAAGGGGGGGGGGAAAAGGGGGGGGTTTCCCAAAGGGGGGGGCAAAAAAAAAAATTTTTTGGGAAAAATTTTTTAAAAAAAAAAAGGGGCCCCCCCAAAAAAAATTTTTTTTTTTCCCAAAAAAAAATTTTGGGGGGGGGGGGCCCCTTTTTTTTCTTTTTTTAAAAACCCCCCCAAAAAAAATTTTTTCCCCCCCTTTTAAAAAATTTTTTTCCCCGGGGTTTTTCCCCCGGGGGGCCCCCCGGGGAAAAGGGGGGAAAAACCCCCCTTTCCCCGGGTTTTTTTTCCCCGGGCCCCCGGGGGGCCCCCAAAACCCCCAAAAATTTCCAAAAAAAAATTAAAAAAGAAATTCCCCCCCTTTCCCCCCCCTTGAAAAAAAAAAAAAATTTTTTCCCCTTTCCTTTTTTTTGGGGCCCCAAAGGGGGTTTTTTGGTTTTTTCCCCCCCCGGGGGAAAAAAAATTTTAAAATTTTTTTTTTGGGGTTAATTGGGGGGGGGGGGTTTTTAAAAAATATTTTTTCCCCCCCGGGGGCCCCCCAAAAATTTTTCTTTTTTTTTGGTTTTTTTTTTCCCCTTTTTTTTTAAAAAAAAATTGGGGGCCCCTTGGTTTTTTTTAAAAAAACCCCCCGGGGGGTTTTAAAAAAGGGAAAAAAAAATTTTTTTTTTTTTTTTCCCGGGGGAAAAAAAGGAAAAAAAAAAATTTTTTTTTTTAAAAAAAAAATTTTTTTTAAAATTTTTTTTTTTTTTTTTTTTTAAAAAAAAATTTTTTTCTTTTTTTTTTGGGGTTTTTTTTATTTAACGTTTTTTTTTTTTTCCCCCCCTTTTTTTTTTTTTTTTTTAAAAAAAAATAAGGAGGGGTTTTTTTTCCCCCTTTTAAAAACCCTTTTTTTTCCCCAAAAAAAAAAATTTTTTTTTTTCCCCCAAAGGGCCTTTTTTTTTAAAAATTTTTTTAAAATTTTTTTTGGGGAAAAACCAAAAGGCCCAAAAAAAAAAAAAACCCCAAAAAAAAAAAAAATCCCTAAAAGGGGGTTTTAAACGGGTTCCGGGGAAAAAATTTTTCCAAAACTTCCCCCTTTTAGTTTTGTTTAAAAATTTTTTTTTACAAAAAAATTTTTTAAAATCATTTTTTTTTAAAAAATTTTAAAAATTTTTTTTTTTTAAAAATTTTTAAATTTAAAAAAATTTAATTAAAAAAAAAAATTTTTTTTTTCCCGGGAAAAAACCCTTTTTAAAAAAAAAAAAAAAATTTTAAAATTTAACCCCCAAAAAAGGGGGGGGGTTTAAAAAAGAAAAAACCCCCGGGTTTGGGTTTCCCAAAAAGGGGTTTTTAAAAAAAAAAACCCCCCCGGGGGGGGGGGGGGCCCCCGGGGCCCTTTCCGGGGTTTCCTTTTTTGGGAAAAAATTTTTTAAAAAAAACCCCCTTTTTTTGGGAAAAAAAAAATTTTTCCCAAAAAAACCCCCCCCCAAAAATTTCCCCCCCTTTAAAATTTAAAGGCCCTTTGGAAAAATGCAGAACCCCCAAAGTTTCCTTTTTTTTCCCAAAAAAATCCTTTTTTTTAAAAAATTTTGGGGAAAAAAACCCCCCCCAAAAAAAAAAGGGCCAAAAAAAAAAAAAAAAGTTTTTAAAAACCCCAAGGGGTTTAAACCCCTTTTTTTAAAAAAAAATAAAAAAAAAAAAAAAAAGGGGGGGTTTTTTTTTTTTTTTGGAAAAAAAAAATTTTTTTAAATTCCAAAAAAAAAAGGGCCCCTTTTTTTAAATTAAAAATTTTAAAAAGGAAAACCCCCCTTTTTCCCAAAAAAAAGGGGGGGGGGGGTTTTTTTTGGGGGCCCCAAAACCCTTTTTGGGGGGTTTTTTTTTTTTTTGGGGAAATTTAAAATTTTCCCCGGGGGGAAAGGGGGGGGGGTTTGGGGGAAAAGGGGAAAGGGGGGAAAAAAAAAAAAACCCGCCCCCCCCCCCTTTTTTTTTTCCCCCCCTTTTTTTTTTTTTTTTCCCCCCTTTTTTTTTTTAAAAAAATTTAATTTTTTTTTTTTTTCCCCCAAAAAAGGGGGGCCCCAAAAAAAATTTAAAAAAAAATTTTTTTTCCCCCCGGGGGGGGGGGGGGAAAAAAAGGGGGGGGGGGGGAAAAAAAAGGGGGGGCCCCTTTGGCCGGGGGGCCCCCGGGGCCTTTTGGGGGCCCGGTTTTTTTTTTCCCTTTTTTTTTTTAAAAAATTTTTTTAAAAAAAAATTTTTATTTTTTTTAAAAATTTTCCCCCCCCAAAAAACCCCCCTTTCCCAAAAAAACCCCTTTGAAAAAAAAATTTTTTTTTAAAACCAAAAAATTTTTTTTCCCCGGGGGGGTTTTTAAAAAAAAATTTTTTTAAAAAAAAAAAAAAAGGAAAAAAAAAAAAAAAAAAATTTTTTAAAAAATTTTTTTTTTTTTTTTTTTTTTTTTTTTTTTTTAAAAAATTTAAAAAAAAAAAAATTTTTCCCTTTTTAATTTTTCCCCCCCAATTTTTTTTTTAATTTTTTTTTTCCCCCCCTTTTTTCCCCTTTTTCCTTTTTTTTTTTTTTTTTTTTTAAAAATTTTTTTTTCCCCCCTTTTTTTTTTTCCCAATTTTTTTTTTTCCCCCAAAAATTTTCTTTAAAAAAGGGGGGGGGGGGGGGGGGGGGCCCCTTTTTTTTCCCCCCCTTTTTTCCCCATTTTCCCCCCCCCCCCTTTTTCCCCCCCCCCCTTTTTTTTTTCCTTTTTTTTTCCTTTTTTCCAGAAATTTTTTTAAAATTTTTTTTTACTTTTTTCCCTTTTTTTTAAATTTTTTTTTTAGGGGGGGGGGGGGCCCCAGGTTTTTTTTTTTTTTAAAAAAAAAGGCCCGGAAAAAAAAATTTTCCCCCCCTTTTTCCCCTTAAAAGGGAACCCCCCCCGGGGTTTTTTTTTCCCCTTTTCCCCCCCCAAAAAAATTTTAAATTTTTTAAATTTTTTTTTAAAAAATTTTTTTTAAAATTTTTTTTTAAAAAATTTTTAAAAAAGGGGGGGAAAAAAAAGGGGGGGTTTTTTGGGGGGCCCCTTTTTTTTTTTTTTTAAAAAAAAACCCGGAAAAAAAAAGGGGGGGGAAAAAATTTTTAAAAAGGATTTTCCCTTTTTTTTAAAAGGGGGAAAAATTTTTTTTTAAAATTTTTAAATTTTTTTTTTAAAAATTTTTTTAAAAAAAGGGGGTTTTTTTTTTTTAAAAAAGGTTTTTTGGGGTTTTTTTTTGGGGGGCCCCCCCTTTTTTTCCCCCCTTTTCCCCCCCCCACCTTTTTTTTTCCCTTTTTTTTTTGTTCTTTTTTTTTTTTTGGGGGGTTTTTTTAAAAAAACCCCCCTTTTTTCCTTTTTCCCTTTTTTAAAAATTTTTTTTTTTTAAAACCCACCCCCCCCCCCCTTTTTTCCCCCCTTTTTCCTTTTTTCTTTTTGGGCCCCCCCCCAAATTCCTTTTTTTTTTTTTTCCCCAATTTCCTTTCCCCCCCAAACCCCCCCCCCCTTTCCCTTTTTTTTTTTAAAATTTTCCCCCCCGGGGGGAAAGGGGGTTAATTTTTTTGGGCCCCAAAAAGGGGGTTTTTTTGGGAAAAAGGTTTTTTGGGGGGGGGAAAAAAAAAATTTTTTGGGGGGTTTCCCGGGGGGGTTTTTTCCCTTTTAAAAACCCCCCAAAAAACCCCTGGGCCCCCCTTTTTGGGGTTTTGGGGGGGGGGGAAAAAAAAAAGGGGGGGGGGGGGAAAAGGGGGCCCCGGGGGCCCCCCCTTTGGGGCCCCTTTTTTTGGGGGGCCCCCCCCCCCAAACCCCCCCCAAAAAAAACCCCCCAAAAGCCCCCTTGGGGTTTTTTGGGGGGAAATTTCCCGGGGGGGGGGGGGGGGAAAAAAAAAGGGGGGAAAGGGGGGGTTTTCCCCCCCGGGGGGTTTTTTTTCCCCCCCCTTTAACACCCCCCCAAAGGGGAAAAAAGGGGGGGTTTGGGGGGAAAATTTTTTTCCATGCCCCGGGGGGGAATTGGGGGGGGGAAAAAACCCCCCAAAGGGGGGGGAAAAATTGGGGGGGAAAAAAACCCCCCAAAAAAAAATTTTTAAAAAAATTTTTTTAAGGGGGGAATCCCCCCCGGGCCCCCCCCCTTTTTTTTTTCCCCTTTTTCCCTTTTTTTTTGGGGGGAAAAAAAGGAAAGGGGAAAAAAAAAGGGGGGTTTTTTTTTTTGGGGTTTTTTAAAAAAAAATTTTTTTAAAAAAACCCCCCTTTTTTTAAACCTTTTAAATTTTTTTTTTTTCCTTTTTTTTTTTTTAAAAGGGGTTTTGGGGAAATTTTTTTTTTAAAAATAAAAATTTTAAAAATTTTCTTTTTTTAAAAAATTTTTTTGGTTTTTTTTAAATTTTTAGATTTTTTTTTTTAAAAAATTTTTTAAAGGGAAAAATTTTAAAAAAGGATTTTTTTGGGGTTTTTAAAACCTTTTTTAAAATTTTTTTTTTTTAAAAAAAAAAATTTTTTTCCCCAAAAATTTTTAAAAAAAAAAAGGGCCGGAAAAAAAATTTTTTTTGGGGGGGGGGTTTTTCCCGGAAAAGGGAAAAAACCCCCCCCAAAAAAGGGGTTTAAAAAACCCCCCCAGGGGCCCCCCCCCTTTTAAAAAGGCCTTTTTTCCCAAAATTTTGGGGAAAGGGGGGTTTTTTGGGGGGGAAAAAAAAAAAACCCCGGGGGGGGGGGGGGCCCCCCCCCGGGGACCCCCCCCCCCCCCCCTTTTTTTTTTCCCCCCCCTGGGCCCTTAACCCCCCCGGGTTTGGGGAAATTGCGTTTTGGACCAAAAAAGGGGGGAGGGGGGGGGGGGGGGAAAAAAACCCCCCGGGGGTTTTTTTTAAAAACCCTTTTTTTTTTTAAAAAAAAAGGGAAAAAATTTAAGGGGGCCCAAAAAAAACCCCCTTTTTTTTTCCTGCCCCCAAAAAAAAATTTTTAAAAAGGGGCCCAAAAAAATTTTTAAAAAAACCTGGGCAGGGGGGTTTTTTTCCCCGGGGGAAAAAACCCCCCTTTTTTTTAAAAACCAAAATTTTTTTTAAAAAAAAAAAAAAGGAAAAAACGTTTTTTTAAAAAAACCCGGGGCCCCCAAAATTTTGGCCTCAAAAAAAAAGAAAAAATTAAAAAAACCTTTTTAAAAAAAATTTGGGTTTTTTTGGGAAAAACCCCCGGGAAAAAAAATTTTTGGGAAAAAAAAAATTTTTTTTAAAAAAAAAAATTTTTTTAAAAAAAAAAAAATTTTTTTAAAAAAAAGGAAAAAACCCCCCAAAAAAAAATTTAAAAAGGGGTTTTTTTCCCCCTTAAAAAAAAAGGGTTTAAAAATTTTAAAAAAAAAAAAAATTTTTCCCTTTTTTTTAAAATTTTTTTTAAAAAAAGGGGGGTTTTTTTTAAAACCCCCTTTTTTAAAAAAAATTTTAAAAAAAAAAATTTTTTTTTTTTTTTAAAAAAAAAAATTTTTGGGGGGGGGTTTTTTTTTTTGGGGGGAAAATTTGGGTTTTTTTTAAAAAAAAATTAATTAAAAAAATTTAAAAAAATTTTGGGGGGGGTTTTTTTTTTTTTTTAAAACCTTTTTCCCCCAATTTTGGGGGTTTAATTAAAAAAAAAAAATTTTAAAAATTTTAAAAAAAATTTTTAAAGGGGGGTTTTTTCCCTTTTTTTTTTTAAAAAAAAAAATTTTTTTCCCCCCCAAAAAAAAGGAAATAAAAAAAAAGGGGGGGGGGGGGGGGGGCCCCCCCCCCCCCCCTTTTTTGGGCCCGGGGCCCCGGGGCCCGGGGGGGGGGGCCGCCCCCCGGCCCTTCAGCTGTCTGCGGCGGCGGCGGCGAGTCGCTGTTGCCAGTGAGCGCCAAGCCGAGCGCCCGTGCAGTCGAGCCGCGTCCCGCGTGGCCCAGCCAAGATGTCTTCGTACACGCTGGCGTCGCATTTCTCGCCGCTCACGAGCTGCTGCGGAGTGACGCTGCGAAACGGCGTCGTCTGGATCGCGGAGCTGTGCACGGTGAGTGACCGTTGCGGCGACGGGTGCCGGGCCAATACCAAACGGTCGCGAGTCTTTTGTTGACACTCGCCGACGGGAGAGCTGTGTCCGACGAGTCCATTTCTTTGTTTATTTTATTTCACGCCAAAAACCCCCAAAAAAGTGTGGTAAGCAGGGGAGAAGGAATGCTGTGCAGTTTTCAAAAATTTTGTGATCCCTACTTTCCCATTCCCATGAACGTCTTCACTTCTTTCAACCCCGGGGCCCGAAAAATTTCAAAAAAACATTCCTTCAAATTTTTAAAAAAAAAGGTTTTTGATGATTCTGATATATGTTAATAAATTGCTGTAATATAATTATACCCAGAGCTTGATTTTTGGCCGAACGAGACAACGACGTTCCGGTACCTCAGGAATTATTATTAAATTATATTATAAATATATAAAATTTTTTCTAAAATTAAAATTAATCATTTTTGGGCGCGTCCCGGGACCTAAAAATTTTATAAATCAAGCACTGAATATACCATTTATAATTGGGTAAATAATATTAATAAATTGATATATTAATGGAAAAAAGTACAAAAGAGCTTGATTTCAACAAAAAAGCGGCGGGAAAGGGGTTTTGTTAAACAATGAAAAGCCGACGACAAACATTTGGCAAAGCTTTCAATTTTTAGTTTGATCAATTTTCGTACACTCAAAATATTCTAATTTTTCCGTTTAACTGTATCCTTTCCTTGGGAATGCAATAAAATTATAAGAAAAAACGGTAATATATCATTATACATTATTTTTTATTTATGTAATTTTCACATTTCTTGTCGCCTTGTTGCACGCACTTACGATCGGAGACTGTTCCGCGTACGTAAAACTATCCAAAAAGTGAAATTTTTATTGGGGTAAAAAGATTTTTTAATTAAATTTTGTTTAAAAATTAATCCCTCAGTAACCCCTTTTTTCTTTTTTTTTTTTTTAAATTTTTACTTTTTATATTTAGTAAAACGTACTACCACTGTTACTAATTGGTATGAAGTTCGATTTATAACTATTCAGTTATATTGTAATGTGTAACTATTTCTGTTGAATTGATAATTAATTTGAGGCGCATTCCGGGACCTAAACTTTATAAATCGAGGACTGGATATAACTAATAATTTGCTCGGGGATTCGTTGAAACAAATATATTATTCCGCTCTGCAAATGAAAAAATATGGACTTTCTCGCATCAATATGTGTATGTTATGTCTAGACATCGGATGTTTAGGCACTAAAATATCATCTTTTAGGCGCCTAAAAAAGGGGAATTTTTAAAAAACGGGAAAAAGGATAAAAAAAGGGACTGGCCCTAAGTTAATTTCAAAAATAAAATGAAAAAATTTTAATTTTGTCTACATTATTTTTTAAAAATTAAAAGCACAAACCAGTTCGTTATTTTAATGTAAAACAAAATTTACATATTTTTTTAAAATTTTCTACATTTTATTCTTAATTTGTTTCCTTAACCCGAAATTTAATATTACCAGTAACTTTGAAGGATCAAACCCCGATTTGCGACGACCGGGGACAAAATCAGTTTGAATGTGGAAAGGGGGAATCTGGGAAAAGGGTTGGGAAATTTTAATAAAAAAATTTTAAACCTTTTTGGGAATTTATATTTATTTCCCCTTAAAATTTCCGGTTCCCCCGGTGTATTTTTTAATCGTCCATGTTCTGATCATGGCTAGTATTTGTAAAATAGGAAAATTTGGGGAAAAAACAGTTTTTATACTTTCAGGGAAATTCCCCTGGGAATTTTAAAATTTTAAGACGGGAAATTTAAGGTTTCGTAATAATGGTCACTTGGGAAAATCGCCGATTTTCCGATATCTTAGCATTGTATATAAATATAATAAAAAAAGGAAAAAGTCCAAAAAAGGGATTTATAAAAATAGGCATTTATGCTAAAATAAAAAAATAAGCATTTTTTAAAAATTTCCCTCAAAGTCATTTTTTTTCCCCGGGAAATAATCCCTTTAAATGTTCTTTTAGAGAAATAGGCATTTCCCTAAACATCCGATGTCTAGTAATGACAAAGCCTATTAATTTTTTATGTGAAGTTAAGGCCGATGTATCTTCATAAAACCCTATTTAAATTTTGCCCAAATTCCCAAACCGGGACTGTGTCACATTCTCTTGGCACTTTTTCCCGCTGGTCCGGCGGGCCAAACAAACCCTTCTGTTGGTTGAAAAATCGAAATAGGTAATCAAAAATTTATATGGGCAGAAAAAGGGGTTTCCCTTTTCAATTTAAAAAATTATTAAATTTGGGAAAAATACCCCAAATTTTACTAAAGGAGAAAAGTAATTATAAATAAATTTCGTGTACATTTTTCCGCTGCAATTTCAAAAAAATGTAATATCTAAGTTTTTAAATCTCAATCAATCGAAATAGCCATTTTGCGACGTTAATAGAACAATTAAAAATATTTTTTCTGAATTATTGTTGAAATTTTTAGTATGCCCACTCTACCTCATCCCGTGTTTGGTCTGCTTTAATAATTAATCCATCATTCATCAGAGTATAAACGTGGAAAAGCAGATAAAAATGTTTTTAACTCCCTGATAAAAAGTGATGCGTTGTGAAATGGTCTTAATATGAATTACAAAAGTGCACTAACGCCGAATCTAATTTTTCAGAGCAATAATAGAGATCCGAACGTTTATCTTCTTTTTGATATGTAAATTAATTAATATTCTTTGATCCGTCATACTTTTGCGCTTCGGATAGTTTAAAATAGATTGAATGCTTCAAACTAACTTCGAATTAATGGGGAGTTATCAGAAATATCCCTTTAACACGTACTGGCTTAAAACGAATTTCGCGTAAAACCAACAAAATCCCAACAAGGAAGCAAAAAGAAAAAAGGGTAAATAATAAGGTTTTAGTTCGTACCAAATCGATGTTCCGGGGAAAAAACAGTCGATAAAGTCGAAAACATTGTTTCCATTATGTCTATATTTTTCACAGTTTCCACGCAATCGCATCTTCAAAAATGCGCACAACTTTTCAGTACGTATTGTAGTTTAGATTTTTTGGGTTTTAGCGGGTTTTTTTTTTTTTTTGTCAAAAAAAAAAACCTTTCGCAAAAAAGAATTTTTAATTTTTAAAAGGAAATGCTTTTTATTTAAATTTTAAATTTTTGGGGAAAAAAAAATTAAAACGGGTTAAATTTAATTTTGGGGGGCAAAATGCCAAAAAATTCTTTTTTTCAAAAACCCGGAAAAATTTTAAAAAAAATTTTCCTTAATTTATGGGGGAATTTAAAAATTTATTTCCCCGTTTTCGGCCGAAAAAAATTCATTTTTTCCTTTGGCCCCCGGTTTTATTTTTTCTCCTCGTTAATTTTCAAAAAAGGGGTTTTTGCACAAATTCCCGGGTTTTTTTTAAAGAAATTTTATAAAATTTAAAAGGGGGGAATAACTGGGCAATGGTGTAAAAACCCATTCACAAAAAGTTTTGTGGAAAGGGGCCCAAAATTTGATTTTGGGCGAAAAGAAGGCCAAAATAAATATTTTTCCGGACCTCGGGAGTTTAATGAACGTCACTACTAGAATCATGGTTTTCCATGGAACAGTGTTCTCCCGATGATAGTGAGAAAGGTTACAGAGCGTTTCAAATTCGTATAATTGCAGTTGTGATATTAACCTTGTTGAAGAAAATTCGATCGAATTATTTTCACATAGTGATGTAATTTCTTTTTCTTTTTTATTTTTTCAATGTTTACCAAAAAGTGTTTTTACAAATTGTTTTGTTTTGTTTTAAACGCGAAAAATTTTACCAAATTTATTGCAACTGAAAAAGTATTTACAAAAACAAATGTAAAATATTAAACTATTAAGCTTTAAGTTAAAATATTTAAGTATGATTTCCTTCAACATTTGACCAAATTAATCGAATTGTTTAATTATCATACTAAAAATTAAAATACAACCAATGTTAGAAGTAAACGAAAGGAAATTTATTAATTAAAATAGTAATTGCACTAGAGAAACGTTTATAGTAGATATTTTAAGGAAAGAAAAACTTGTTATTTATTTAATTATTTATCCTAATGTCCATTATCCTCGTGTCCAAAAGCATCACCTCTGAGAGCGGGAGAGGTGGCTCAGAGCATCAACTGACGTCACTGCAGTGCCTCTGACCGTGAGGTCCTAGGGTTACATTTCCCACGGTGGCATAATTTTCTATACTAGCTTGCTACATCGAGTTCAGTCGCTGAGTGGAGAAGAATTCTAGAGGTCATCTGCTATGATTGGTAGTTTTCCGTTGTTTCTCCGATTAACACAACATGCACTGCATTTTGGAAAACCCTTAAATCAGCAGTTGATTGGGCTTGAATCATCAATCAATCAATTAATTCTTGAGAATTAAAACTAAAATAAACTTTCCCCCCAAGACAGAACATTTTACATTGAGATATTTACACAACCATCTCACTTCCTTTTTCTATTTACAGGGTGAACGTTGGGCAAGGTTACTGAATAACGAAAAGCGCATTTGAAACCTACAATTTCAGTTCACCAACGTATATCACGGGATCAAAACTTTGGGTTACAAAAAGCATACCCGATTTTTTCCCTATGTTTTTTTACTGTTTTTGGGTAATAAAGACAGTTCTTAAGCTGGTTTTCCTGATTAAAAGGGCCCTTCAATGTTTTTCTGGGGGATTACATTGACGCTTTAATTTTTAACAAGAAAGTTGTGAAAAACGATGAAATTTTGATTCCGTTTTTCATTAAAAGTTTTTTAAAAAAGACTTTTGGGTTGAAAATTTTCAAAATAAAAATTATTTGCAAATTGTTGTGTCTCCTACGTTAAACATTCTTTTATTTCCCCTTCTAAACTTTTTTCCCGTCAGCGATGTCTTGCCCCATATTTGAACCAAACCCCCTCTGTTTTGAGTTTGAGAGGCGACTGAGACTTCTGTGACACCACTGCAGCTTTCCAGTGTGTCGTAATCCCCTTTTGTACCAACCCGGAATGAACAAAAAGGGGGGAGGGGTTTTGCTTTTTAAAGACGCCCCTACAAAAAATTCCTCCCCCCTTTAAAAGATCCAGACCTACAGGACCCGGGCTGAAAAAAATAAAATTTATTTGGGTTTGAAAAATCTTTTTTGGTTTTTGCCTTTAAAAGATTGGGGCCCCTTTTGGAAAAAATTTATTTTTTCCCCGTTTTTTCTTTCAAAACAAAGCCTTTTTCGCGGGAAGAAAAAGGAAAATTTTTTTCTTTTTTAAAAAATTTTTGGCCCCCAAATTAAAAATTTTTGTTAATTTTTAAAAAATTTTTTAAAAATTTTTTTGGTTTTTTTTTTAAATAAATTTTTGGGAAAGAAGGAAAAGTGCCCCCCTTAAGTCCCCGTTTTTCACAAAAAAAAAAAAAAACTTTTTTGTTTCCCTTTACACATAACGGGGGAATTTTCAAAAAAAAGGTTTTTTAAAAATTTAAAAGGGCCCCAAAGGGCCCTCACTTTTGGTTTAAACAGTCCGTTATGTTTACTAAACACATCGCGGTGAAAATTACTAAACGAATGGTGGCGCTTCATAGATTACTAAACGTTGTTGGGGTAAACCTATTAGGGTTTTAGCACCAAGGGGTAAGGAGACATTCCTTTAAAATTTGTTGACTCACCGTGGCTATCGATTTATAAGGGCGTAATGAAACAACAAAACGTTCAGATGAGTTTTTGCAATTTCGACTTTGCGTTATGCATTATAACAAAAGAAGCATTTCCCCAAAAATTGAACAAAGGGAAAGGATAAAATATCAAAAAAGTGTAACTAAGTGGTGAAACATTTAAACCCACAGAGAAGGAAAACATCTCATTTGGGCCCGGGGTTTTAAATTTTATGGGTCACCGCCATGAGGAGCAATCTGGGGAAAGTTGAATCGGCTTTTTTTTGAGAACGGGGAATATATTTAAAAAGCGTTCGTTTACGAGCATAAGGGATAAAACCCAAACCCCCAAAGGGATGATTTAAAATTCTTTTTTTTGAAACCCCTTTCCCGTCACCTCGGTATAAGGTTGAGTTAGGGGATAAGGAAGATTTGGACTTCAAGGTTTTGTCACTACTTTTAGGCATAACGTTGCTACCTTTTCCCTGGCCTTTAAACTCCAAATTAAGAAGAATACTGAAAAAAATATTTTTTGTTTTAAGGGCTTAAACCCCCGGTAATTTTTTGTTCCTGAGGTCATCCAAATTTGGGCCCCGGGGGACTTACTTTTTTTGACCCCGGGAAAATGACAGAAAACTACCAAACAGAACAGTTTTTTGGGCGCCAGCCCCTTTACATTTGGCTACCGGGCGATATTTCCCCACAATTTGTTTAGAAAGTAATAATTATTTAAAAAAATAAAATACTAAAAAACGCCCTTTATATGGGGTTTTGGGTTTAAATTTTACAGTATAACAGAACATACAGCGTTTAATACTATATACAGATTTGATTTCTGACAGTTCACGTGGGCTCTATAACCATTCAAATTTGTCATAATGCTGAGAACGCGTGCTTGCCGAGAAGTGTTTAGTAAGAGTGATGACATGAAACTTAAATCCGAATGATTTTATCTACGAAACGAATTGACATTTCTCTTTGTACATTCACTTAAGATTTATAATTGTCTGATTTACTACACGAAACTAAATCATGTTTAGTGAATCTTACCACACAAATCGCCGGCGGCGCTTTGCCGGGTTTGTTTACTAAGCCCGTGAAGTCACGAAGGTTGCTGAATTCGAGACTCGCGGGTTCGTGGTTGGGTGACCGGGGCCCGGGAAACCCCGGGTCTAACGGCGTCGAGCCCCTGGCCGAAGGGGGTAAAAGGAATTGACTGGGGCTGCGATGACGAGATTGAAAAATAGTAACTATTACATTTTATGTAAACAGGCTTCAATAAAAATTTTAAAAACGAATAATGGGCAATTTATTTTAAATTTCAAAACGTTTCGAAATCACATTAAATTTTTTCATCAGGACACAAGGGAAATCATTATCCAATAAAAATACTTGAGATAAATCCGCAGTCGCAACATTATTTTAAAAGTTTGTAATAAAATATAAATTTAGTCAGGTTACATCAAAAAAATTGTCGAGAATTCTAATTCAAACATCCAATACAACAGGGAAATTCCCAATTGTAGTAATTATATTAATATATTTATAGTAATATATAGTAATTATTCAGTATAGTAATTATAGCAATAAGATAGTAAATTATTCAGTATAGTAAATAACTCCCGTAAAGGGGATTCTCCAGAAGAAACGCTCAAACCCCCCCAAGGGTTAAGAACGGGTTTCATCAAAAAGACGCAAGAAGTAAAAATCATTACCATATCGATCGATTAAAAAGTTTTGTACATTTTAATTAATTTATTTTTTTTAAATTTATTTAAAACCAAATAGTTTTACATTTTAAAATATAATAATAATAATTAAATTTTTATTAATATTAGGAAAAAATACGAAAATAAATTTTTCATTATCAAGTTTTAGTTTTTCAGGGGTTGAACTTTTTTTACTTGATATGTCTTCGCTTTTTATGCTTAAGAGATTCCCCCCCTTTCTAGTTTTTTTTTTTGGGGGAATTAAGAATACGTAAGCAATTTTAGCTTCCTCAAAACCTCAATGAACCAATTAACAGAACTTATTTAAAATTTCACTGATTCTTTTCCCCTTTTTTTTCTTTTTTCCCTTTTATTTTCTCTCTACCGTTCCATTCATCCCGGGGTTCTTTTTCGATTTCCTATCAAACCCGTCCTCCCTCGCTTTTACTCCTGTCACCCATGTGTTTTCTTCATCCAAATTCGTGCGTATTTTTCATTGAATGACCCCCCTTTAAAAAAATTATGTTTAAAAATTTTTGTTTTTTTTTTTTTTTTTTTTTTTTTTTTTTTTTTTTTTTTTTTTTTTTTTTTTCCTTTTTAAATTTTAAATTTCAACCCAAAGAAACAACCCCAACGGCCCTTTTTCCTTCCACCAAATTAAAGAAACCCCTTTTATTTTATTTATTTTATTTTATTTTATTTTAATTTTTATTTATTTATTTTATTTATTTATTTATTTATTTATTTATTTATTTTATTTATTTATTTTATTATTTTATCATTTTATTTTATTTTATTTTATTTATTTATTTTATTTTATTTTATTTATTTTATTTTATTTTATTTTATTTATTTTATTTATTTTATTTATTTACCCCTTTTTACTACCCCCCTTTTCCTTTTTCCCCGTGGCCTTGAAAAGGCCTGGGGTGGAAAAAAAAAGAAGGGGCAAACGCGGCAATTTTCAGTGTGATAGTGTGCGGTCAAAAATTGTGGGCGTGCGTCCAATTTGGGTGACAGGAAAAAACACTAGGGGGGACGCCTTATAAACCCCGGGGTAGTCGCGGATAGGTTTATGCGCCCGTAGAGGGGGACATTGGGGATGGCAAGAGCCAAATGTGGATAAAGGCAAAAGAGATAAGTGAAGTAAACCTTCTTTTAAAATTTATTCTTCTTGTTCGACAATACAGCCCCTTTTAAGGGGGTTTTAAAAAAAGGATTTTATTATAAACCTTTAATATAAAAGGGAAATCGTTGACTTTTGGTTTTAAGAACTTCTGGGAACTTAACATTTTTGGCATTTGGCAATACAATTTCTCCATAAAAATTGATTTTATTAATATAAAGATACAGCAAAAAAACATTTTAAAAAGATTTGAAAGTTTCAGCATATTTATTTGTCCTTAAAAATTTAAAATTATTTTCAAATTTTTCGCTTGGTACATTTTTTTTAGTAATTTCTTTTTGACCCCCTTTTTTTCTCTCCGTACTTGATTCTGCATTGTCCTCTGTGTGTAAATATCTTAATGCTGTTGACACCTTTTATTGCCTCTTATACTGTTGAAACACTTTCTCACTTTCCGAAGGACCTTTTAAAACATAACAAATGAAAAGCGTTTTGGTTGTAAAGGCGGGGGCTTTAAAGAAACTGGGGTTGCTTTTCCGGGCGGGGGCTGTGAAGCCGCGCTTCCTGTGGTATTGAACCCCAACGCGCTGAGCCCCCCCGAATTCAATTTAAAACCGACTGGGAAAATGGGAAAGGGAAAAACCGCCCTCGCCGCGCCAGTTTGCCGCCCACGCAGGGCCCGGGCTTTATTCCGCAATGAAAAAGAGTGGCATATAGTCAGTTAGTTAAGCCTTTTTTTTACGTGGCGAGACTCGGGGCCCTAGGCCCTTTCCCCCTAACCACCCCAAACCCCTACGCTTTTTTTCCACCTAGGGAGAAAGGAGGATTATCTTTTGGGAGAAACAGGGGAAAAACAATTTTGCTCAGAGGCTTCTTTTTTGGCTTGAGGATCTTTTTTAAGGTAAAACTCTTCAAAATGGGACAGCCGGCTTTACTTCCCCGGGAAAGGAAGGGGGGGGCTGATTTTTTTTCCCTTTAAAAAACCACGGGTTCGATCGGGTTTGAAAACCCCAAACTGGGCAAC
Organism: Teleogryllus oceanicus; assembly: GCA_964035755.1. Taxonomy (NCBI): domain Eukaryota; kingdom Metazoa; phylum Arthropoda; class Insecta; order Orthoptera; family Gryllidae; genus Teleogryllus; species Teleogryllus oceanicus. The sequence continues at coordinate 83,671,738 of CAXIVR010000013.1, read as the reverse complement.
AGGGCCGGTCGCTGGCCGTTATACCACCGAAACCAAGTCATCGGGGAGGCACATTCCCGGCCCTCCTTTTCCCCCAAAAATTTTTAATTTGGGCCCCGGGGACGAAAATTTTTTTTTGTTTCGAGTGTTTAAATTTTTGGGACTGTGGCAATGTATTATTTTTCAGGAGGGGAAATTTAAATTTTTAGGGCGTTGCATTTTCTAGGTTTTACTATAGCAGAGGCTGAAGTTCAGTATAAGTGAATCTTCTTATGCTTATTTGTAATGTAAGTGAAATGAGACCAAAAGGGAAATTAATTTTCCGAAGGTTCATTATAACCGGAGTCCACTGTACTTTATAAACTGCTCTGGAATGTTAAAAATATTTTCAGAAAAATGTAACAATGGGAAAACCCAAATTTTTTTGGTTGGGAAAGGCTTATGTTTTAAGGGCATACGTATATTTTTTAAAAAGCAACAATTTTTAACAAATCCAACAAGATTATAAATAGAAAAGAAAGCAGAATATCACACAAAACACAGATATTTTAAACAAAGATTGATTAAATCTATTTAATTAAAGTATGATTATTGAATATTTATTAACATGGATGTTTCGTGCTCTATATTTTTATATTTTCGCAGTTGCGTTTGCGTATGAACGAGTTGTCACAGTTTTATCACAATTTTGTGAAAGTAACAATTTGAAGTAACTGATGCCAATTTTTGAAGGGGGCGCAGGGTTTTAAATCCCCCTCGAGCACAACCCCGTCGACCCCCTTTTAATGAACTCGGAATAAACCTTTGGTTATAGGGAACTTAAAAAATTCCTGTTTTACTTACATTACAAATAAGCATAAGACGATTGGGCAAAAGGTTTACCTCGGCCATAAGTAAGAATAAGTCCTGGAAATTAATTGGGTCTCGATGTTATTAGGCGAGTAGAAGGGCCTCCGGGGAAAAATTTGGGTGTTATTTGGGAAAAACCCGAGGGTTGGGAAAATGCCAAGACTGCATTACCAATTTTGTCGGACAACAAAAGGGAATTAAAAAAAAGGGGTGCACGAACTCGTGAATAAGGATCTAATGAAAAAAGTAGGAAGCATACAATTGAATATATTTGATTTTTTTACGTATAAATAAATATCTTGAAATTTTCAGTATATTTAATGGATTTTGCAGCATATTAATAAAATAAAAATTTTTGGGGGAAATTTACTTTAATTTTTGGGATCTCGGGTATAGTGAACAAACGTTTAGTGCCGGGAAATTCGCTATAACTGGGGTCGTCTTTATTTCTCCCCGACCCCAAGCTCCCTAGATTTCGCATGTCCTTTCTCATGTCGCACGGAGAAGGGTCAAGGGGGCAGGAAAGGGGGGGTCTCCCCCTTCTTCCCCGGGTTCCTTTCTACGGGAAAAAAAAGAGGCACCCCAACCCGCTTTATTAAAATAGGGGTTTTTAGGCTTTGGGGCATTGTTCTAAGTTTTCCCGGCCCCAAAACTAAAAAATTTTAAAAAATTTTAAAAATAATAATAATTACACAAACAATAAAAAGAAAAAGAAAATAAAAATAATGAAAAAAATGAGAAAAACAATAATAAAAATTTTAGAAAATAATAATGGGGAAAATAATAAAAAATAATAAAATAATGACAAAGAAATAATAATAAAAAAATAATGAAATAATAAAATAAAATAATGAAATAAAAAATGACAATGATAATAAAAAATAAAAATAATGAAAATGAAAAAAAATGAAATATTGATAATAAAAATTAAAAATAAAAATAATAATAATAATAAAAATAATAATAAAAAATTTAAAAATAAAAAAACCAGTACTCGGATTCAAAGGTAGTCATCTTTTTTATTATCTTGAAAATTTTGATAATTTTTAAAAAAAGTTTTTTACGACATATGTGATAGCAAAAGTGTAGTTAAAGGGATTTTTTCCCCTTTTTCATTTTTAACATTTTTTACCTTTTTGTCTTTTAGCTTTTTTAATTTTTTTCCTTTTCCTGTCTTTTGGTTTTAATTGTTTCGAATTTACAGGAAAACAAAAAAAGTTTTATTTATTATCAGTTATACGAAATTAAAACCGTTGAATCTGCATTTTTTTAAAATTTCAAAAATTTAAAATTTATCTTTGGTAACTTCCCCGATTTTTTCAAACCTGACTTTAAAAATTTGGGGCCAACATTAAATATCCTCCTAAAATAAAGACTTCATGTTAAATATAATTTTATATAAAACTGTCAAATTCATTGAATAAATAAACATTTTTGTACAAATTTTTGAGTATTTTTTAAAAAAAAAATTAAAATTTTTTCCCCTTATTTTTTAAATAATTTTTTAAAAGAATTTTTAGGCCATCAAACCAAAAACCGGTAATTTGTTACGTCAAAAAATTTTTCTTTGCGCAAAAACAAAAAGCTAATGTTACTTTTAAAACCTTTTTAAAAAAACCGGTGTTTCAAAACATTTGAAACGTGTTTTAGTAAAGTTATTTTAATTTTTAACATCGTTTTCAAAATTTATATTTTGCTGCCCATGACGTATCCTAGTTTGAAGTACGGTGTTAATATGGCTAAATGTGGGGTCTCCCCCACGGCGGAGTTTATAGTTTGGCGGGGAGTTGAAGGAAAACATTAAACACAAGCGAACACTTCCTGAAGAAACATTTGAGTCTCACCAACGAAGGAAGAACACGACAGGGGGAAACTTTAAGACCCTAAGGTTGTGGGTTTACCTAACAAAAAAATAAATAATAATAAATAATAAAATAATAATAATGAATAATAGTAATAATAAATAAATAAAAATAAATAATAATAATAGTTTAAAAAAATAATAATAATAATAATAATAATAGTTTTTTAATAATAATAATAAAAATAATAATAGTAATAATAATTAAAAATACTGTCTGTAAATAATACCAAGGAAAGATTATTGTTTTGGGAAATTTTCAAGAAACAGCGAACCCCAAACCCCCGAAAAAATATGGGGCAGATTGGCCTTTTTGAGCGCGAAAAGGAAAATTTCGGGGCCGCTGCCTTCCCCATCAGGGGGTCTTTTTTCCCGGGTTTGGGGCCCCTTTTGGGCCCACGAATTTTTTTTTGGGGCCTTTGTGTTGGAAATTTTGGACTAAAAAGGAAAATTTTTTCCTGGGGGGAATTAATTTCCAGGACGTTGTATTTTTTAAATTGCCGGGTTAAGGGCACTAAAACCGAAGCTTCATTTGGGTGGTTTTTTAATGGAAATGAAACGGGGCCAGGTAAATTCACTATAACCCAGCGTTCATATAACCGAGCGTTTTTCTATAACCGAGCGTTTTTCAGGTTTTTAACCGAGGGTTCCTATAACCGAGGTTTGCCCCCTCAAACGAGGTTCTTATAACCGAGTTTTTTTCCTTTCTATAACCCAGGGTTTTCCTTTTACCCGGAGTCGACTGGCTTCTCCAACTTCGCATTGGGAAAATTTTAATATTTATTAGTAGAGATCGGATTTTTTTGTAATTACATTTTTTCTACCTTTAAAGCTCTCGAATTTTTTACCCTTTGCGAATAGTCGCCTCCAAAAAAATATCCAATTTTTTTTTTCATATTTTTTCATATTTGGTACTATATTACATATTTTAATATTTTCAAATTTTTATAAACTTTTTTGTTTTATTCTATCAACTTTCTTACATAATTTTTTGCAAGAATTTGTACATCGTTTAGAAGAAAAAAATTTCGAACATCGATGTTTTTAAAGTGGAAAGTTTTAAAAACATCGATGTTTCGTTTGGGTCCCTGCCCTCCGATCGCGAGAGCGGGCGCGTATCTCCATGGAGGGGGGGGCCCGTCCGCGCGTCGGGCGGGTGAGCACGGAGGCGGCCGCGCATCCATTGAGCCAGTTAGGGGGGCCGCGTGGGCGGGCGCCGCAATTGCGCCTTCACGGGTTTTCTCTGCTTCTCAAGGCGGCGCGATTGTTTGCCTCTGCACTGCGCACCCCCTCCCTTTGTAGTGAACGGTCGGTTGTAGGGGAACGGTCTTTAAAGGAAAGGTCTTTAGTGAAAGGTCCTGCGGAAAGGTTTTTTAGGGAAAGGTCTTTTAGTGAAAGGCCTTTAGGAAAGGTCTTTAGGGAAAGGGTTTTTTAGGGAACCCCCCCTTTTTGTGAAAGGTCCTTTTTTGGAAAGGTCTTTATGGAAAGGTCTTGGGAAAGGTCCTTTTAGGAAAGGCCTTTTTGGAAAGGTTTTTTTTATTGCGGTTTAGGGAAAGGTCTTTAGGAAAGGTCTTTTATGGAAAGGTCTTTAGGAATTTTTTCTTTTAGGGAAAGGTTTTTTTTGGGAAAGGGCTTGTATGGAAAGGTTTTCCCTTTTGGAAAGGGCCTTTTTTGGAAAGGTTTTTTTAGGAAAGGTCGGGGTTTTGGAAATCGGTTTAGTGGAAAGGTCGGTTTTTGGGGGACGGTTTTTTTTGAGAACGGTGGGTTTTTTTTGGAACTTCTTTAAATGGTTTTTTACACGGTCGGGGGTTTCCAAAAGGTTTCGGGTTTAAAGGGGAAAAGGCGGTTGTGTTTAAGGCCCGGTTCCCAAAAAGGTCGGTTGTTAGGGAAAAGGCCGGTTTTGTGAAAAGGTTTCCCTTAGGGAAAAATGGGTTTTTGGAACCCCCTTTAGGGGACTTTTAGTTCTCTTTTTTAAAATTTAAAGGCCCTTTAAACTGGGTTTTGAAAGGTTCGGTTTTTGGTGAACCCCTCGGTTGGCGGACGGGCTTTGGGAAAGGGCTTGAAATGAACCGGTCGGTTTTTTAGGGATTAAAAGGGAAGGGAACGGTCGGTTGGAGCGGGTGGCCCCCCTGTATACGGTTTTTGTAAAAAGGGAACCCGGTCCCGGGTTGAAAGAAACACGGTATTGGAAAAGCTTTTTTAAAAGTTTTTCCCTTTCCTGGTCCCGTTTCATTTACCCTTTTTTAAAAAAAAGTTATTGGTTTAGCGAGGCGTGGTGGGGAAATTTTTTGGGGCCCGTTATATTTAAATTTTTAAAAATTTTTTTTTCAATGGATAAGAACAAAAATTTGGGGGTTTTTAAAACGCCGCTAAAATGTTGGGGAAAAGGGAAACCCCACCTCCTAGCCCCGCTTCTGAATTTGGCCCAAAATTTCCAAAAGGTTTTTTCCGCTTTTAAATCGGCCCTCACCAAGGAAACCCCGAAAGCCCCTTTTGGGTTTTTCTTCCATGTTTTTACAACCAAACCCCACCCTTTTAATTTTTGGGGCCAATAAAAAACGGGGGGGTTTTGTGAAAAAGAGGAGGGGGGAAAAATTTTAAAAAAGTTTTGGGGGGGCCTTCTGGGATTCAAAGGGAAATTAACTAAATTACTAGACAAGGGATTAAAAAAGATATTCCCTGGAAAAATTTGGGGGAAAAAAAAGCTTCCCTTTTTTCCATGGAAAAAGCCCGGGAAGTGAACCCGGGAAACCCCGGAAATGAAGAGGAAAAAAAGTTCCCGGGAAAATTTTTGGGTTTGTATGTTATTAGGCAATGAAAAGGGCCTTCGGAGAGTAGGACGGTGGTCCAACAGGCAAGAGGCATTGATAGATGTCAAGATTGCATTACGATACATTGAGAGGACAATGCAGAATCAAGTATAGAGAGAGCACGAAGTCTGAAGAAGGATGTAAAGAAAATATTAGTAAAAATGTAAGAAGAAAACAATTGAAAATAATTGACTTTTTAAGGACAAATAAAGATAGTGAAATCTTCAGTTCGTGCTGTCAATGAATTATGCTGTATCCCTATATTAATAAAATCAATAATTGTGGAGGAATTCTATATAATTTGGCCATCATCGGATATAGTGAACTCTGATATAGTGAACCAAACATGTTAGTCCCCAGAAGTTCACAATAACCGGAGCGACTGTACTTGAGATTTTATAACCTGGCACTCGACGTAAATCAGCTGTTACAGTGTCAGCCAATCGAGAGCTAAAACGTCATCACGATGACATCATTGTGGTGAGTTTAAGCTCCCGATTGTACGAAACCGTCAACAGCTGATTTACGTCAAGTGCCAGGTTATAAAAACTCAAGTATAGGGATGCCACACGGATAGTCATCGATGTGTTTAAACATCGATGTATTAAAGCTACTTTAGTAACTCTAACGTTAAATTCATGCGCAACCAAATATCATTTGTCATTGGCTGTTTTTATTAATTTATAATTGAAATTTAACTGTAAATAAGTTTAATGAACGCCTCTGCAATTGCAAAATACGAGGAGAGACGAAAAATATGCCATGACATAAGGATCCTCTCGAGTGACTAATAGCTATGAAGGCAGTACAAATCATGTTCGTTTGGTACCAACATATAAACCGGCAATTGTATTATCAGTTATTATTTCATATTTTAACGTTAAGAAAATTGTGATTTTGAAACTTTTTCAGCACGAACTAAACATCGAAAACGTAAAACATCGATCATAAAACATCGGTGGTCAAACAAAATGTGAACACGCCGATGACTTCAATAGATCATCGATATTTTTATAGATACAGATGACTCGGTTATAGTGAACGTCTGAGGACTAACATTTTTTGGGTTCACTACATCCGATGATGTCAAAATTAAACAGAATTCTCCGTAACGATTGCTTTATTAATACAGATATATAGTAAAATACATTAACAGCACGAACTGAACATTTCAATGTATTTATTTGTTTTTAAATCAATTATTATTCAATTGTTTGGTTCCTATATTTTCATTAGTAATTTTCTAGATCCTTCTCAGATTTCTCTCTTCATACTTGGTTCTGCATAGTCCTCTGTCTCTAAGTATGGTAATGCAGTCTTGACACCCTTCAATGTCTCTTGCACTGTTGGAACAGCGTCCCACTCTCCGAAGGTACTTTACTCGCCAAATAAACTTAAGAGATGCTTTCGGTATGGGGATGGCGCACGGCTAATGAAACTGGCTGCTTTTCCGTGCGGCACGGCCGATATCGCCAGCTGTAGCAGTCAGGAGCTTAGAGCTTGTCCGGCTGGGGCGGTGCCCGCTGGTGGGAGTTCTGGTTAGGGAAACCCCACTAGTCGACGGTAGGTCGGCGCCGGATCTCCCATCCAGCGGGAAGGTCACCGCCATCTCCCGAGAAAAGACATGCACTACACTTGAGGTATAATGACCAAAGCAGTTGACGCGCCCGGAAACACGAAAAAATCATTCAATCAAAAACTACCCGGGCTCTGAGTCTCGCGGCGTTGCTCACGCCGTTAGCTTAAAGGTGGAGGCAGTGAGAAGGCGATGCTAAGCTCCGTGTTGCCGGCTTTCCGGCCCCTGGCGCGTCGACTTTCGGGCAGGAGTGGGTGAAGGAGATTCTTCGAATGCTCCGGCACCCACATGGAAAAGTCCGACGGAAAACTGATACCTACTGCCAGGTAGCCCGGTTCCGGCGATACTCACGTCAATAGTCTAAATGAGTATGCAGTGAGGAGACGGGATGAGGGCTCCGAGCCGCCCGCGTCTTAGTTCGGATGGTTTCCATTGGGCTCTCGGCTTTCGTGTTTCCGGGCGTGTCAACTGCTTTGGTCATTAGTCCCATAAGTGTAGTGGGTATTTTTGTACGGGAGGCAACGGTGATCTTCCCCGCTGGATGGCGATATCCGGCGCCGACCTGCCGTCTGCTAGTGGGGTTTCCTAATCAGGAGTTTCCCACCAGCGGGGTACCGCCCAGCCAGGACAAGCTCTAAGTTCCGACCGGCCTCCCGAATATGTGGTAGTGTAGTGCATTTGAGAATAAGTGTGTGCGTAAGGGGAGGATGGGACAAGGAAGATGAAGGACAGATCGCGCGCGGTCCGTGGCCCGTTGGTAGGTACTGCTCCGGCAATCGCCTGGTGTTGATCGGAGAAACCACGGAAACTAACGATCAGAGCAGCCGGCGCTAGAATTCTCCTCCAGACAGCGACTGAATTCGACCTGCTGAAAAGCGAGTGTCGAAACTCCTGCCGCCGTGGGAGTGGAACCTAGGGCCTCCCGGTCAGAGGCGCTGCAGTGGCATCAATTGACGCACTGAGCCACCTCTCCCGGTGGTGTGTGGAGTAGTGGCCCACACAGAAGGACCATTGTCACTGCAGCATTGCGGCCGCAGCAGACTATACTTGGGTTTTGTAACGCGGAATCCCAGGGTATTATCTTCAAGATGGAACAAGGCACGGCATTTTGCGTCTTTCTTGGTCCTGACGCAAGATGTCGCATGATCGCGACGTTATCAAGCAATACCGCAGATCAAGCGACTCCAGCGAGAAAGACGTCAAAGTCGTGTCTTATTCCATCTTGGAGATTCTACCCTCAGATACTTCGTTAGAAAATAAACAAAGTATGAACAAGGCGTTGCGGGGACGCGCAGTTGCGTTGTATAGAAGGATTTTCCTAAGGATGAGCCAACGTGACAGTCCGCGAAAACAAGTGAACATCACATGTAGTTCAGAGAAGTATCCCTCCGCCGCGACAGCTGTTCAGCCACGTCCCTTCGTAAAGTACCTATGGCTCCTGTGAAAACAACCCTATGCAGAAGTCTAAGAGTTTCGCTGAGGTATATGACGTACGCGAGTCCGCGAAAAATTTAAATTCAATTACGTATGTGGAAAATCTCTTAACATGCTCTCACAACCAGTAAAAGAAAACTGCCACGAATGTAAATGAAAGCTCTCAATCACAGCTCGCCACACCACAGCACAAAGGCTGGAACAACGTGCATCGGTATGCATCTCGCATTCAAGTCTCGGTTTTAAAATAAACATAAATTTATCACACAAAAAGTAAATTCAATGTAATATACAAAGGAAAAGAATTTTTACAGAAGCGTGCATTACACTGCACTTTCTAACTTCAATTATTTCCTCGGTGCACTATATTTTTGTCGGACAAGGACATCACAAAAGGAAGCGTCGAAGACATTTAGCCACCTGCAAATGAACGAATGCGGAAGGGAGTCTAATGGGCTCGATGGCACAACGACCACAGAACCGTTTGTTATGTTGCCAGCACTAGCTGTCACTTTGGCTCATCCTAGGAAAATCGTTCTATAGAAACAAGCGAGCACAGAGCGGGAGGGCGCCGCGGGGGAGGGGTGTTACGTAGGGACGGCGGCGTCGCGCTTCACCTCCGCGAGGCTGCTCCCGGGAGAACGCGCTTCCCCTCTCCTCTCCTCCTCTCAACTGCTCCACGCTCCTGTGGGCAGAGGCCCTTCAGCCAAGGAGGGACGAGGCTCCCAGATCGACGCTCGAAAACATCCGTTTTCGAAACTCCACTGTTACATCTGGTTTTCTGTAAATACATATTTTTACAGCAACAAGGTACCACCGGAGCGGTAGCTCAGTGCATCAACTGATTCCACTGCAGCGCCTCTGACTGGGAGGTCCTGGGTTCCCACTCCCACGGCGGCAGGATTTTCGACACTAGTTTTTCAGCTAGGTCGAATTCAGCTGCTGTCTGGAGGAGAATTCTAGCGGCCGGCTGCTCTGATCGGTAGTTTTCTTGGTTTCCCCAATCAACACCAGGCAATGCATGACGGTACCCTACCAACGGGCCACGGACCGCGCGCGATCTGTGTTTCGTACCCTCTCCACACACTCACTTACCTAACATGCCACACTACCATATTCCGGAGACCGGTCGGGGAGTTTAAAGGCTTGTCCGGCTGGGCGGTGCCCGCTGGTGGAGATCCTGGTTCAGGAAACCCCGCGGCCCGCGAGTCGGCGCCGGATATCGCCATCCAGCGGGGGAAGATCACCGTTGCCTCCCAAAAAAATACCACTACATTTTGGGACTAATGACTAAAGCAGTTGACGCCCCCGGGAAACACGAAAACTAACCAAACCAACAAGATACCTGCATTCTCTGATACTTTTTAGATTTAAAACCCCTTCTCAAGGAATTGGAACCATTTTTTTTACATATTTTGTATAATTTATACTTTATCCATTGGTACATATTTCGTTTAATATATTTGTAAGTTAAAATAAATATTTCACACAGAGTTCGAAATATGTGTTACTGGACCTACTTATCAAACACCCCTGCCCCCTTCTGTTTCTTGAAACCCATACTCGGTCAAGGATGAGCGGATGTAAGTGAAGCAGAAGGAATTTCCACGTGCTTACTCATGTTTCATAGACCCCCATGCGTCTCCAGAGAACAAATATTTTCAGATCTTTGTCTTATCCTTTTCTGAAGTTGGGGCGTATGATCCACTCCACCTGTTTTATCACATGGCTCTGTACGATTCACTTTTCCCCGGCTCCTTCGTAAACATCATTGTAAATTACATTCTTGGCTGTCGGTGACGCCGCGTTGGTATCTGTGCCGACGTTTCGATCATCATTCACCGGACAGCCAGGAATATACTATTGACTCTGGCCGCGGAAGCCTACGATTTCATTTAACATTTTAAATAATGCAAAGTATTGTATTTCGGATGAAACTAGGAATGTAGATGTTCTGTAAATGTAAAACTTTCTTTAAACTTCTCTGAATCCAAGTTAAGATCTGATCGGAAACTACTAACTGAAAACGCTTGAAAATGGAATTTTAAACATTATAATCAATATTTATTTTACATATTTCCCATCTTTACGTCCATTTTTTAAAAAATGATTTTAATATATATATATATATATATATATATATATATATATATAACACACATATACACACATACATACATACATATACATATACATATACATATACAAGGGGTGTTAGAAGAAACGGACTTTTGTTTTTGGAGTGGAAAAGTCTGGTTCGAGATTGTTTTTTGTTGTGTTGTAAACATATCTAGTGAATCTGTACACTCCTATATTTTAAGATCCACATATATTGATCTTTTATTTCAAAAAATTTCCCGTTCCCTAGTTATATCGATTTCCCGCAACAGAGGAACGAAACCACTTTTAGAGTTCTTCGCCCGTTAAGGATTTCATCAGCCCAAAGCGTCTTTAACTCCTGTTAACAAGCAACCCTGCAGGTTTGTTATGTGCACTTGTACCTACCTGTATTTTGAAATTTAACATCCTTGATCGGGTTTTAACATCTTAGCAAGAGACAATCATCGATTCTCGCAAGTCAAATGTTAAAGGAAAATGGCGATGTATAAAACAAATCAAGATTCAAACAATTCAAAAATAATTCACATTGGTTTGGGAATAATTATTCTTCTTTATTGTTGTTATTATTGTACAATTAGAAATGTGTAATAATAACTCATTTTCCTCACATTCCACCAAATGGAACTAAATCTATTTACTGACGATGTGAAGGTGCCCGGACGGGAAGTCAACCGCCAATTCGTGTTTCTTTACGATCTCCAGGTTCAGGTTATTTATCCATCTTTCTCGAACCACGGTATACGAATATTGTTTATGTAGATATATGGGAAGCAACACCACAATATCGTACTAACGTACCGCAGTAAAGAATTCATGTGTTTAAAATAAATGTTCGCATAACCGTGAATTTTATGGTGACCGATAAAATGCTGAACATATCACGAATTTGGTATATGGCTCATCCCAAAATTAAAAAACTGGCTCGCTACGCCCCCCTCGATTTCTAACGTGACTTTGGCAGTAAACCTCATGTATTTCTATAGCTGTTCTCGCAAAAAACATCATGGCGAGCGTACCTTTTGGTAAAGTCTCAGGCTGCCCCCACCTGCGGCATCTGAATTTCCCTCTCGGGGATAAGGGAAGCGCGTAGGCGGAAGGAGAGGCGACTGCAGACGCAGCGATCCGGTGACCGCCACTCGTCATCCTGCCCTCTCCGTCAAAGAGGGAAATCGCACTCCCAGGAGTGTCAAAGATTGAATACATCGTTTGTTGGTCCATCCATTATCTGAATTTAAAGTCGCCTCTATTCCCTACACATGCTCCGGATGTCTTCCATTGTTCTGCGCAGTATTGTTTCAAACGCCGGGTTCTTCTGAGGGGTTGTGCCCATTATCACCTAACTTCCCAAACCCCAACTGCAACTCGTTAAACAACGTAATGTTCAAAAGCATCAAATGCAGCTGACAGTCACTACTGCGCACATACAACGTTATGCCTTAGAACAACTTTCCTTCGGGTTTGTGCCACTGGGACCAGTCGCTTGACTCTGCAACGAAGCGAGGGGCACCTACAACCCATTTCTGCGAAAATTCAATTTCGAGTGCTTTAGCTCTTACAATGTGCACGCCCATCAGATTCAAACAATTACCCCGGTATTGACAGCATTACGTTCGAAGGTATCCCCTTACGAATATTTTTTTAAAATAGTGTCCTGTTGCAGCAACATTGCTGTTGCACAAAAACACACAAAATTGTTTCCCCAAAAGCACTCACACAGCATAAGAAGTAGAAAAAAAATTCTCGTTACGATACATGAAATATTTTGACAAAACTGACCTTACAAACGTAATAACATAGTATAATGAATATACTGGACAAAGTTAGTTAGTCTTATTTTGCAGGCGAGACTCGGCCGGGGGTCTCTTCCGTCTGACCACGTCAATTTGCTTTTCGCTCCTTTCATCATCTAGCGGAGAAAGGGTTATTATCTTCTGCGACGAAACAGGCAATTGGCATTTTGCTCAGGCTTTTAGCTGATGATCTTTTACATAGTACATCTACTATCAGGACAACCGGCTTTACTTTCCTCGGAAGAAGGCGTACGGGATTTTCGCCTTAAAACTCCACGGTTCGATCAGTTTTGAACCTGCAAAGTTGGGTAAGGTCGGTACTCTAACCGTTATACTACCGAATCCGCGAAAATTTATTCATACCAAGATTTCAAAAATGGGTTCCAGCACGAAGCGTGAATAGCAAATATTTCAATGGCGAAGTCGCTTTTCCCGCTTTCGTGTGGCGTCAGATGTTAATATGCAAGGCATAATTTATATTTATCGAACGAGGTTAATGGCGGTGATACGGCACATTTGCTTTGGTTACCAAGCATTTTCGACTGATTGATTGTTATGATTCCAGGCGTGTCAACTCAAGTTCTCGTAAGTGTAGTGCATGTTTTGCCGGAAGGTGGCGGTGATCTTCCCCATGGATGGCGAGATCGGCGCCGACCTACCTCGACTAACGGGTTTTCCTAACCGGTGTCTCCCACCAGCCGGCATGCTCTCAGCTGGGCCGGTCTCCCGGAATATGTGGTAGTGTAGTGCATGTTGGTTTGTGTGAAAGGGAGGATGGGGCAGGAGAGAGGAAAGATGCGCGCGGTCCGTGGTCCGTTGGGTTTGTACTGCTCCGGCATTTTCCTGGTGTTGATGGGATAAACACGGAAACTACCGATGAGCAGCCGGCCGCTAGAATTCTCCTCCGGGGCGACTGAATTCGACCTCGCTGAAAGTTAGTGTCGAAAATGCTGCCGCCGTGGAAGTGTAACCTAGGATCTCCCGGAAGTGTCATCAGTCGACGCCCTGAGCCACCGCCAGCGCGAGCCACGCTCGAAGGCTGCGGCGCTCGTGGGTGACCACGTGAACGCCGACGAAACCCTCACCGCCCCAACCCCTTTCCGCTCCGCCCCCCCCGCGGCGTCACCGCAACGACCGCGGGGCCGCCCGCGGAACCTCGGAAGCCAGAAACCCACGCCGCAGTCGGGCGGAACAGGACTAGGAGAAGGCAACCAGATAGGACAACTGGAATCTGTAAGGCAGCGGTGAACCTGCCATATTTAGATAGATAACTTTTTCTGCAAAGAGTTAACAAAACTGGTGGCCGAATTTCATACTAATAATGCAAAATACAATAACAATAATGATGCCGACAATAAGATGCCGACAATAATGATGCCGACAATAATGATGCCGACAATAATGATGCCGACAATAAGATGCCGACAATAATGACGATACCGACAATAGACGGTACCGACAATAATGACGGTACCGACAATAATGACGTACCGACAATTATGACGGTACCGACAATAATGACGGTACCGACAATTATGACGGTACCGACATATGACGGTACCGACAATTATGACGGTACCGACAATTATGACGGTACCGACAATAATGACGGTACCGACAATAATGACGGTACCGACAATAATGACGGTACCGACAATACGACGGTACCGACAATAATGACGGTACCGACAATAGGGACCGACAATAATGACGGTACGACAATAATGACAGGGACCGACATAATGACAGTACCGACAATAGTAAAACGAATAATGATTAGTAGGGGCGGATTTTGTTGATCTAAAACATTGCCAAGAATAAGAAATAAAATGCACTGAAATGCTTTAAAAGTGTCCTAAAACCAAAGTAAAATGGCGTAAAAATATTAAAACCAGTTCGGATGAACAAGCTGTTGGATACGTTACTGATGTAATCAAGGCTTCTTCCATTCTTCCGTTTGAATTTAGCTTGCAAACTTTAGTTTGGACTGTTCTTCCCAGCATATTTCTGTCTTTCGTTATCCGAAATCCGCCGAACCGGCAATGGCGCCGATATGTCACAAGAGTTACATACTCAAGCGACTGTCAAAACAATTCCTGAACGAACCAATACAATAGGCTTCTGAGTTATTCTGTGAAGAATTCTGTGAATAACTCATTTGTGGCATCTCGTAAATATTTTTGAAGCAAGTGTCATTAAATATGACGTTAAAATCGATTAAATCAGCAAATAACGCATTAAAACTGACGGAAAAGGAAAAAAAAGACGTATTATCGAAATCGTCAAAAATGCAAAATAATTATCTATAAAATGGGCCATTCCTTTTGTCATATCATTAAATGAAATTCTATATTAAACAGCATTGTTCTAAAGTGAAAAGAAAAATGACATTTCTTTAAAATCCACCATTTTACATTTTTGCTGGTTCGACGCTTCTTGATTCTACCCCATCTGTTCAGAGCGTGTAGAATCTGCAACTGTACGTGAAATTAAACTAATTACTTGATATTCTACGCGATGGAATATCAAAGGGTGTACCTCTCTGTTCGGTAATGACATTAAACAAGAATATTTTGTATTAAAAAGGGTGTATAGAATTGTTATCAATTACAAGGAGACATAGAACAAGTGACGAGGTATACGAGGGTCTTGAAAAAAAGATGGTTACAGGCTTAATATGGAAACGGAAAAATAGGGAAGAGGGTGGGGTTTAACATGCCAGAGCTTTCGCACGGGTGCGCTAGTATTTCCATAATTGTGCAGTTCTTTGTTTGAAACGTTTGCGAGAAGCACGGTCAAGATTATCTACTATTATTGCTCTACCACTCTCTCTACTCTCTGCTACTATTGCTCTACCACTCTCTCTACTCTCTGCTACTATTGCTCTACCACTTCAAAACCTTCCACTGCATGCCCGAACGTGGCCTCTCCTCCAAAGCTCCTAATATTTCCGCGCCTCCTGCGCTCTTTGTCAACAAAGCTCCCTCTGTCTTTCTCGTGGGTGCGCGGAAATTTCCCAACCTGCGAGATTGGTGGTAACAAACTGACGAGTGAGAAGGATCAGGACGGAAGGCAGCTACGTGTTTCTTCAGTAGGTTGTCCAATCGATCAACAGAAAATAAGCCGTGTCTTGGAAGTTTCGGTCTCGAGTCCCTGGTTTACCGTGGCTAGTGAGCAGTGACAGTGTGCTTTACACAGTAGCTGCTGTTATTCACAAAAACCCAATTATTACAAATAATTCAAAGTATATCCACTAATCCATCCATCAAATAATCATTGAACAAGGCCACATTCCTCTCCGTCTTCCACAGTACCATCCAGATCTAAATCCAATAGCACTTGTTTGGGGATTTATAACAGGGCGCTAGGCAGCAGAAACTATTGGCGCATCCTTAAAGAAGAGGAAAGTTTTGCAGAGAAGCGTTTGCACAATACGATGTATTCATTTCTTTGGACACTCTTGGGAGTCCGAGTTCCTCTTTCGACGAAGGGGGCAGTGATGACGAGTGGCGGTCAGCGCGATCGCTGCGTCTTGCAGTCGCCTCTCCTTGTCGCCTACGCGCTTCCTTATCGCCGAGGAAATCTTAGTTGCCGCAGGGTGGGGCAGCCTCCGAGACTTTAACAAAGGTACGTCCGCCATGATGGTTTTTTGCGAGCGGTTCAGCTATACATGTATAGCACGCAGTCTTGGTTTTACAGGAGGCCTAGACTCTACAGCTTGCTTCGGGCGAAGGGAACCGAGGAAATCAAACAAAAAATCTTCGTCCGACAGCCCATGTTTCCCGGGAAAAGGTGTTTGGGTTCAATATGCCTATTTGCATTAACTAGCATGTTTTAACGAATCGGTATATCGGATCCGACGCCGGACAACTGAAATTTTGGTAAAATCGGAAGATCATCGCCGCCTCTCGCGATAACACATACTACTACCTACGCGACTAATGACTTTGGCAATTGACGCACTCAGAATCATCAATCAATTCAACCCTATTACTGGACACTTCTCCTCCCGTGTAATTAAAACCAATAGTGTTTAACTATACATACAAAATGCCACATTCAAGGCTGTGTGTCTCAAAAGTTAATCGCTTTTCTATCCGATTTTACTTACCGTTTCTACCTGTTGGCCAATCATAAACCCTTTACTCATCTATCTTACGAGGCGGTAACATCGATCGCTGCGGCGATGTCCAAAAATACGTATGTACTATAACATAACCTCTTTGATTTAAACTAATTTTCAGTTATTTTCAATATTTAGTACCTCTTATTTAGGACCTCTATTGTACATAATTTCACTCGTGGAATAGTCCTATGAAATATTTCACTTTCGTGCTTTCGAAATTATCAGATAAATCGCCTCCTCGGGGATTTATCTAGAATTTCGGGATTTATCTAAATTTCGGGATTTATCTATAAATTCAGGATTTATCTATAATTTTGGGATTTATCTATAAATTCGGGATTTATCTATAATTTTGGGATTTATCTATAAATTCGGGGATTTATCTAGAATTTCCAAAGTACTCGCGGTATTATATCTAATAATCTCCGACATGCGCCTCCGATATTTTATTTATTTATTTTACGTCAAAAAACAGTTAAAAACTGCGTATGACGTGCTATGGGAAAAGTGAATTGTGTGCACATTTTCAAAATTCTGTGATCCCTACACTTACTCATATACTACTTAAATTTTGAATTTTTGAAAGGGAGAAAAAAAAAACTCCCATGCAATAAAACATTCAAGGATAAATAAGCAATAAATTTTGGCTCTTATTACTTCCTGCGGCGACAACATGGAAACGATAATTTGAATAATTGTATTTCCCACTGAATTCTAGAAGACGTGCACAGAAAATGAAGTTACATTTATGTCCAGAAGCAAAACAAGGGCCATCTCAGCATTTGCTCAATGGATCAGGAAAGTGGACGAAAAACCTGATCTGAGATGGGTATCCACCTTGATGGCTGCAAGCTGCGATTCCTGAAGCTTTAAAGGTGCTTGCAAGTGGAATAAGCGGAATGAAATGAATAATCAGAATTGCTGGCTGCGGGCGGGTTTTCCCCTCCCCAGGGGCTTCCCTCGCCCTCCATTTTCTCTCTTTCTGCGGCGCCGGTGCCCCCAAGAATCTCTGGAGGAGGGGATAATGAAAGGGTCAGAGAGGAGGTCTGTGTGTAGGCTTCATTCGCGGAGGCTAGCCACCTGTACTTGGGTTTTCGTAACGTAGCGACTGAGTGATGAGTGATGACTAGGGAACGGATTTTCATGTAAATACATATTTTTACAGGGACAAGATACCTACATTTACTAATATTTTTTACACTTACCACGACATTCTGAACGAATTGGAACCATTTTTATTTAACATATTTTTACATATTTTGGTATAATTACATATTTTTACATATTTTTTCTATAGCTACATATTTCGTTACATTTTAATATATTTATAGGTCGAAAATGAAGATTTCACTTGTGATGATCGAAATATATGTTACTTGAAAACTAACTTAGTTACTGAAATACTTAAAAAATACGCAATTCACTTGTATTAACGCCGGACAATCGCTATTAATTGCCAAACTTATCTCCCCGCCCCCATCTGCTTCTTGGAAACAGCGTAGCAGGATCAAAGATGAGCGGATGTAGTATGTGAAGCAGAAGGAACTTCAACCACGTGCTTACTCGTGTTTCATAGATCCCATGCGTAACTCGATAAAAAAATCAGATCATTGTCTTATCCCTTTTCTGGAGTTGGGGTGGGAGTATACTCCTGTCCCCCCTTCTATCACAGGCTACACGGTACTATTCACGTGAGCTCCGGCTCCTCGTAAACAACATTGTATATAATACGAAAGTATTATGTTTCGGAAGAAACTAGCGAATAATTGCTTCTGTAGATGTAAAACTTTCATTCAGTCTCTCTGAATCCATGTAAAGTTCTGATCGGCAACGTACTCTGTTCGGAAAACGCTTGAAGAATGGAATTGTAAACATTATAACGAATATTTATTTCACATATTTCCTATTTTTATTTCCTATTTTTTCTTACATATTAACGTAGCGATCTTCAAGATGGAATATGGCATGCTTTTAGTGTCTTTCTCGGTCCTGCCGCAAGATATCACATGATTGCGACCGTATCAAGCGGTGATGCAGATCAAGCGACTCTAGCGGCACGACCGAGAACGACGTGAAAGCCGTGCCATATTCCGCCGTGAAGAAAGTCGACATGTTACGAAACCCAAGTATATCATGCAACCAAGCATATCGTCTTAATATCGTTTCCCAGAGCAGTAAGACGTTTTCAGTCCGAGCAATGCATTATATCCTGTAGTAATAAGATGCGACCCATTGTGCAGCCGATCGCCATTCGATGACGTAATCTGCTCTGTGCGGAGCTGCAGCTCCCAAAGAGGAGGGAGCACACAGCAGCTCCTCCTCGGAGCAAATGGTTGAGCGGCCCTGACTTAGAGGAAGTAATTTACTGCCTACAGCAACAGGATTTATCCATATTTATCGTTCCCAGAGCCCTGTTATAGAGACGTTTTGCAAGTGGTGGATTTGAAAGACGTAACACGACAGTTGAGAATTGACAGGGGAGAATTGTACTGCGCATGCGTCGGCATCAAATGACGGGATTTCGATTGTCGGGTCCTGTCTTTCTCCTGTTTGTCGTCTACGACAAACTTACACTTTACTTAGTTTTCGCCGCCACCGCTAAACACGAATTCAACACAAACACACAATGAGCATGGAAGTAATGGAAAATACAATATCCATACTACCAATATAATATGGCAAGAACTTAATGGTTATTTTTTCTCAAGTTAATTCAAAATGTCAGGAATAAACTAACGTAACTGTTTAAGGATTTGGAGGTTATGTATATAGTGAGGCTACATTGAGTGTTAAAAATTATTATCACAATTATTTATCCACAGTATACTATTATAATTGCCAAACATTTCCCAAGTTGTGCCTCCTTAAAACATTATGTCAAATTAAGATGAAACAAGTGTGTTTGACAATATAAGGAATTCACAATAAATTTACATGCATTCATTGAATTAGTATGTATTCATCTCAACATTGTAAATTTATTGTAAATTCCTTATATTGTCAAACACACGTTTTAATCTTAATTTGACATAATGTTTTAAGGCCTGATGAAGGAGGCTCAACTTTAGCTCTGAAACTAGCCCGGCTGTTTCTTGTTTGATTATACCATTGTAATGGAATAATCATTTTGTTTTAATAAATGGGTTTGTGACTGTCTATAAAAAGGAATTATTGGAACTTTTATTAAGAAAAAACGTATTAACAGGCAGCCTATGTTTCATCTTGAACAGTTTTTCTGCCGAAACCTGGCCTTTTTCCGGCGCCCGCTGCCAATACTGTCTTGTCCCCAAGCAAGTGCGAGAAAGGACGGCTTGAGGGGGGAGGGGGCAACGGGCAGACGTTGCGAGGCGCTCGCGGCGACGGGACCGGTTTGCGGCAGGCGCCGCCCCGCCCCGCTCCTCTCCGCCTCCTTTTTTTGCTTTGTTTTCGCGCGAACAAATGAGAGTCTAATGGCGCATACGTGCACCGGCCGGGAGGAGCGGGGCGGGTGGGTGCGAAATGCAACCTCGCAACAGGAGACACGGACGTCGGCCGGGCGGTCTGTCGGACGGGCGGTCTGTCGGACGGGCGGTCTGTCGGACGGGGCGGTCTGTCGGACGGGCGGTCTGTCGGACAGGGGCGGTCTGTCGGACGGGCGGTCTGTCGGACAGGGCGGTCTGTCGGACGGGCGGTCTGTCGGACAGGGCGGTCTGTCGGACAGGGCGGTCTGTCGGACGGGGCGGTCTGTCGGACGGGGCGGTCTGTCGGGCGGGCGGTCTGTCGGACGGGGCGGTCTGTCGGACGGGGCGGTCTGTCGGACGAGGGCGGTCTGTCGGACAGGGCGGTCTGTCGGACGGGCGCGGTCTGTCGGACGGGGCGGTCTGTCGGACGGGGCGTCTGTCGGACGGGGCGGTCTGTCGGACGGGGCGGTCTGTCGGACGGGGCGACCTGTCGGACAGGGCGGTCTGTCGGACGGGCGGTCTGTCGGACGGGGCGGTCTGTCGGACGGGCGGTCTGTCGGACGGGCGGTCTGTCGGACGGGGCGGTCTGTCGGGCAGGGCGGTCTGTCGGACAGGGCGGTCTGTCGGACAGGGCGGTCTGTCGGACAGGGCGGTCTGTCGGACGGGCGGTCTGTCGGACAGGGCAGTCTGTCGGACAGGGCGGTCTGTCGGACGGGCGGTCTGTCGGACAGGGCGGTCTGTCGGACGGGGCGGTCTGTCGGACAGGGCGGTCTGTCGGACAGGGCGGTCTGTCGGACGGGGCGGTCTGTCGGGCGGGCGGTCTGTCGACGGGCGGTCTGTCGGACGGGCGGTCTGTCGGACAGGGGCGGTCTGTCGGGCGGGCGGTCTGTCGGACGGGGCGGTCTGTCGGACAGGGCGGTCTGTCGGACAGGGCGGTCTGTCGGACAGGGCGGTCTGTCGGACAGGGCGGTCTGTCGGACGGGCGGTCTGTCGGACGGGGCGAGTCTGTCGGACGGGCGGTCTGTCGGACGGGCGGTCTGTCGGACGGGCGGTCTGTCGGACGGGGCGGTCTGTCGGACGGGGCGGTCTGTCGGGCGGGGCGGTCTGTCGGACGGGCGGTCTGTCGGACGGGGCGGTCTGTCGGACGGGCGGTCTGTCGGACGGGGCGGTCTGTCGGACGGGGCGGTCTGTCGGACGGGCGGTCTGTCGGACGGGCGGTCTGTCGGACGGGCGGTCTGTCGGTCAAATGACGTCTATGCTCGGTTACAATAGGTGAGATTGATTGACTCGTATTGCCGGGAGCTACCGCCTGTCATTGGTACTATAAGTGTAGTGGATGCTTTTATCGCGTGAGGAGACAGTGATCTCCTCCCGCTGTATGATGGTATCTGGCACCGACCTACGTGACGGCTTGGGGGAGTTTTCTCCAACCAAGTATCTCCCATCCGCCCCGACCGAGACGCACAAAGCGGCCGACCGATCTCTCTTGTGTTAGTGTAGTACATTTAAGTGTCAGGGTGTGTGTTCATGCATGTGTGTTCTTGTGTGTGTATCTGTGTAAGTGGAGACGACAGGTCAAGGAAGTCGAAGCAAAATCGTGCGTGGTTCAGGTCCTTTTGTTAGAGTACTGCTCCGAAATTCTGCTGGTGTTCGTTGAAGAAACTACGGAGAAGTACCGATCAGCCGGCCCGTTGGATTTCTCCTCCAGACAGCGACTGAATTCGACTCGGCTATCCAGCGAGAGTGGAAAATTCTGCCACCATCCGGGATCGAACCTAGGACTGCCCTGTCAGAGGCACTGCTGTGACATCAGTTGAAACGCTGAGTTTGCATCTCTCCGATTGGAAATTTAAAGCGGCCGGCTGCTCTTATCAGTAGTTTTTCCTGGTTTCTCCAATCATCACCAGTCGAATGGCCGGAGCAGTACCTGAACAATCGGGCCACTGACCGGTTTCCCTGTACATCGGAACGATGCTGTAACAGGCGGAGAACGAAACGCGTTTGATATTCCTTTATCATTGACCCGCCCTCTCCCCTTACACACGCAGACACATTTTCATGCTCCAGTCGAGAGCTGAGAGCTTGTTCCATGTGGGGTAGGCCCCTTCTGGTGGAGGTAGGGAGGATGTGGTCCGTTAGGCCTCATTCACAATGCAAACTTAACGTAAACGTAACGTAGCCGCAAAACCTACAAATGAGTTTCTAAGCGAAACCATTCAGAATGCCTTGACGTAACCGTAGACGCAAGTCCGTAAACCTAAGATTTCTCAAGCTGCAAGCTTTTACGTTATTGAAGCAGGTTAACAGGGCTTGGTCAGACAATTTTTTTCACGAGTTGTTTGCAACGTTTGGAAACTTTATTTCCATCCTCAGGGCTAATATAACAGAAAATGAAGACAACACTGTTCAAGCATAATGTTACCAACAAACAACGTTTGAGAAGACACTTTGGCTAAGTACAGAATATTTACAATTTCCTTATTATCTATTACAGAAAAAAAGTTTTTTACGGTACCTTGCAACATCAAGAACAACTCAACCCATTCACTGCACCATCCTCCATCTCCGGCACCTCACATGCAATGAGGGACACAACATCACCCTCACCACACCAACACACAGCATGACTGATACTAGCCAAATGTTGGGTGGCGAGACGAGAATATATATTATGCCTGGGTGAGGTACATGCTAGTACTAGTAGTAGTGGTGAGGGTGATGTTGTGTCCCTCATTGCATGTGAGGTGCCGGAGATGGAGGATGGTGCAGTGAATGGGTTGAGTTGTTCTTGATGTTGCAAGGTACCGTAAAACTTTTTTCTGTAATAGATAATAAGGAAATTGTAAATATTCTGTACTTAGCCAAAGTGTTGCATGTGAGGTGCCGGAGCTGGAGGATTGTCTTCATTTTCTGTTATATTAGCCCTGAGGATGGAAATAAAAGTTTCCGAAACGTTGGCAAACAACTAGTGAAAATTTTTCTGACCAAGCCCTGTTAACCTGCTTTCAAACAATAATTTATGGTCGTAAAGTACTCTTCATAACTTTTACGTTATGTTTACGTCTGAATTCTGCCGAAGACCAACGATAGAACAGCGTGGAAAGTCGATTTCAGATTGTGCTCAGGTAGATTGTAGTTATGTCATTTTGTTATTGTAATGCAGAAAACTAGTTTGCGAACGGTTTTGATGCGTGTATTGAATTCAAAGTAAGAATTTGGGCAATTTTATTGTGCTTTAACTTGACATTGCTAATAAACTAATTGTGTTCGACGAATTACTCTTGAATTTGGTACAAGGGAATCCTAGTTTATAAGATGAAGGAAATGCGAGCACTATTACAACAATTATTCACAGCACACACACACAAACAACACACACACACACACACACACACACACACACACTATTATATATATATAATATAAGACAAATCGATAGGAAATGTCGAAGAAAAGCAAGAAACTGGTAGAAGATATTTCCACCATGCTAGAAATGAATCTATCAAGCTTCAATACTTGAATTCTATTTGGTTCGGTGAAACTTACGTTTCCAGCTTACGTTTCATTATGGATCATGTTTTTCCGTGTAAAGTTTACTGCTAAGTTTTACGTCATTACTTACGTTCACGTTGGATTGTGAATGAAGACAATCACTGATTCCTCAGTTTACTAAGACATGAATTGACCTGGCCGATTCTGAATATGTCATGTTGATATCCCGTGTACATTGTTGTATCTGGCTCACTGGTTCCTTGTAATGAGGATAATCAATGAACATAATAGCTGTAAAACTTGTGAATAATGTATTTCATATTGTATTATGGTTGCAGAACACTTTGTAGGCTAGTTCGATGGATTTTATTTGGGGTCCAGTATTCACATACAAACTTTTAAAATTACGTATACTGTGTTTTCTTTCTTCCGGGACTTTTCAAGCTTCACGGGATGCCCATTTCGACTATCTGCACTGGTACCACTATGTCCCACAGGGAAACATTAACCTTTACACTAAACACTTGCACACTTTCGGGTTCCTCGCTCTAAAATTACGATAGTTTGGTTGCACTCTGAAAAAAATCCTAAACTTCGAGTAGACGATTTTTGTCTTAGTCTGTACAGAAACATCACTCATGTTTCATGGTGTGATGAAGCTTGAGGCTGCTTGTTCGACAATGCTGCTCTTTACAAATCTGCTGTTTCGTTTTCTCCTGAATTCATAAAAGCAACCGATTACTGTTTTGAGAAAAATATGACGCAAACCACGTGAAAATTTGAAGGAAAAGGATACTTTTAGAGTGAGTAAATTTTTAGTTACCAAGACCATGACCTAAAAATTAGTCACACCGTAAACAATGACTTAATATGTGAGATTTTCTGGGTGGTACTTGTAGGCCGTGGTCAGTTGGCATTGATGGACCACGGCCTACCAGACTTGTAAATTTCACTTATATTGACTCCGGCCGTGAAAGCCTACGATGCTACGTAATGACTTAACGCATTTTTCAGCCCGGATTGCCACCGGATTTTTCACCCGGACTCCATTGCGGATTCGATGATATAACGGTCAGCGTACCGGACTGTTCTATCCGAGTTTGCGGGTTGAAACCCGATCGTAGCCCTGGATTTATAAGGGCGAAAAATCCTCGTACGCCTTCCTTCGGAGAGGAAGTAAAGCCGGCTGTCTCATGTAGTAGATTTACTGCAATAAAAGATCCTCAAGCCTAAAAGAAGCCTCTAGCAAAATTGAGATCAGCCAGTTTCGTCGTCCAAAATAATACCTTCTTTCTTCACTAGTTGGTGAGAGGGCGTAGCGAAATTTGCGTGGTTAGACGGAAGAGCGGGCCTAATGGCCCGAGTCTCGCCACGTAAAATAAGGCACTAACTAACTGTTGTCCAGTATATTTTGGTATATTGGGCCGGCGGCGCTAGCCGAATGCGTTTACTACGCTCCGTGAAGTCACGAAGGTTAAGCGCATTCGAGACTCGCGGGTTCTTGGTTGGGTGACGGGCCAGGAACCCCGGGATCTAACGTCGTCGAGCCCCTGGCCGAAGGGATAAAAGGCACTGACTGACTGCGACGTGACGAGACTTGACTAGCAAAGTAATTACGGAGTATTAGTAATTAACGGAGGATTACTCCAAAGAATGCGCTCAACGCCCCTTAATTACTAAACTAAACTAAATTAAACTAAATTATCTCCTCCCAGCGCTGAACCGCCCCAGCCAGGGCAACTCTCTACGGTCCCAACTGGACTCTCGGCATGTGTGGTAGTGTAGTGCTGAATTCTCCAACCGCGACTGACCTCTCCAGCTTGAACCCAAATCCTTCACCATCGAACCGGACTTCCGGTCAGAAAGATTTGCAAAACTTAAAAACGGGCATTAATGTGGAAATGCTCGTGACTGATAAAGACATGAGAGCCTGCTGTGTCCTTCCAAATCCTTCACCATCGAACCCTAGGACTTTCCGGTCAGAGACAGAATTGCGAAAACTGTTCCAAAAACGGGCATTAGAAATGTGGGAAATGCTCGTGACTGATAAAGACATGACAGCGCCTTGCTGTGTCCTTGTGAGAGAGGATTTGCTCGGCCTCCCGGGCAACGACATGTCCTTTCCAGGCGGCTGTGTCAGCGTGACAATCGCGTTTGACGGCGTGACAATCTCTGTGGCTGTGGAGTAGATTCTGTGAGATGCAGAAATGAAAAACATGCGCGCATTTTGGATAATGATACTGTAGGTAAGTGTAACGTTATGAGGCCGATATACAGCAAATAACGGACGCTGTTGAAGAGATTATAACGACCGAGGCGACAGGGGAGTTGTATTACCACAGTCACGCATAGCCTGAAACCAGAGGGGTGACGACATTTATGGATCCTCCTATGAATGATGTACATTTTTAAATTGATAAGTCTGTGTAATTTACTTGAACAATAATTTTCAGTCTATTTTTGGTATGTATTTTTGGTGGGTTGGGATCGACTCAAGTCTTGTACGAAACTACTCCAAAATTTCTGCCATCTTTCGACATGTAAAACATTTAGAGCTATTTTGAAATTTTGATGATTTTTAGGAGTTTGTCGAGTCTATATTGCCCGCTTTTTATGGATAGATTCGAAACTTTCTTCACTTTTTTGCCCAAAATTCATCTGTTTCGTTCTACAGATCTCGATCGTTCAACGTGCACAGAGGACATCTTGCAAGGCTTTCATAGTATTTTTAAAAAATTAACATTTTTTTACTTTCATTCCATAAGTTTTATGTAATTTTTTAAATATTATTTCATAAAATTTTTAAACGTCAAAACTTACTCGGTGCAAGAAAACAGCTATCTTATCGGAACTGACTCATTGACTCTTCACTCGCAAACTACGTATGTTCAGATACAATTCCAAGTTTCAAAAGTAAAATTTACGTAATTGAAAATGTGTAATTATTTTGCAATTTTTGGTTTATGTACTTTTTTTTTCAAAAATTCAAAATGGTATATATAGTAATTAGTAGTATAAAACTTTTATCTGATAAATTAGAAAATATTTAATAAATCAGTGAGAAAGCAATGTAAAAAAATTTTGAAGTGATATTTCTTTGCTTTTTTTAGAACCATTTTAAGAGTATTTTATTGACCATGTTTGGTGGTGTGTTAGATCATCAAAATCCGCCCACCAATAATAAGAAATCATCACTTCTCGTTTTTCCGCAAACCCGAGCCATCTGCTGGATGTCAGTGACGTTCCAACACCTCCTGATTCGGCGTCTCTTATTTCTGCTAATTGTGCAAAATTAAGGCGCGAGACAATAAGAAGCATCCTGGAAAGAGTGATATAACTGTCACGTAAGCTCTTTTTCTCTCCACTTTCCCACGCGGGTTATCATTTTTGAGGAATTTCCATTTAAAAATAACGATATTTAAGGAGGCATGTTCGTCCCAGTCGGTAGTCAAACACTCAACCTTTTATTACTTTAAAATTCGTGAAAAAATGATATAAAAAAGAAAAAAATGTATTAAATGTGGAAAATCTTGCAGTAATACTACCACCCAATTTCAAGGTGAATAATTCATAAATAAATCGATAGGTTTACCTTATATCCCCCAAATAAATCACATTATTAAAAATAACTTTTAACCAAATTTAAACTTGAAATAGTAAATAGTGATAAATAACAGTAAATACATGAAAGATACTAGAGAAAAATTATATAATAACAATGTAGTATATCAAATAAATTGTACAGATTGAAATAGACCATACATTGGTCCAACTAAAAGTAAGTTGAGCACAAGAATAATTGAACCCGAAAGAAACGTGATAAGGTCTAGCATGTAGACAAAATTTTCTAACACGACATACGAGTTACAACTTCCCATAATGTAAATTTCCAGGATACACAAATTTTAGCCCATCAAAAATTCGTATCCCTTATATTAATATTAGAAACATTATATATCAAAACATCTTATTTCAATACACCGGTAGAATCTAATAAACTTACTAGTATATATGATGGATTATTAAATATATTTTCACAAAATTAGGATAGTTCTCTTACTATTAACTTCTGTCTAAATAATTGTCATTTTATAATGTACGTCTCAACCTCTTTCTGACTACTACCTTTCATAGAGTATGTATCGTGATGCGGTTTAGTATGACTTACGTACATAAACAACATATTCTTCTGTTTATAACTGGCCATTGGTTCAATATTCTGTTTATTTATTTCAACTATGCTTGATGATGGAAACAAATGGAAACAAAAGTGTTTTAAAACACTTTGCCAGATGACATTAAAGGATTAAATTCTATAGAAAAGTTTAAATCCCAAGTGAAATCGTTTCTGCTGCATAACTGTTTCTATACAATTAGAGACTGTACTGAGCATCACAAGAAAAGTATCATTAATTTTAACAATGATACATAATGCATGGTTTACCATTTGAACTGTATAAATGTGTATAAACAACCTGTAACAAGTATTGTATTGCAGCCTGCGGGTCAATGACCCCCATCTCGATCAGGTTTTTCGTCCAGTTTCCCTGATCCATTCAGCACATGCTGAGATGGCCCCTCGTTTTGCTTCTGGACATAAATGTAACTTCATTTTCTGTGTACGTCTTCTAGAATTCAGTGGGAAATACAATTATTCAAATTATCGTTTCCATGTTGTTGCAGCAGGAAGTATTATTCCTTGACGAAGGACATCATGGAAAAGAGCCAAAAATGTATTGCTTATTTATCCTTGAAAATAGATTTTATTACATGAGAGCTTTTTTATTATTATTTTCAAAATTTATGTAGTATATGACTCAGTGTAGGGATCACAGAATTTTGAAAATGTGCACAGAATTCACGTCTTCCCATAGCACGTCATACTCAGTTTCAACTTTTTTTACGTAAAATAAATAAATAAAGCAATTGTCGCTATTGTTAGTTCTTAGATGCGCCGGTCTCTCTTCAATCCTACACTTCGCTTTGTCGGCTTATATAAAATTTTAAGTTAGGGTGCCAGAATCGAGAAGGATTTTCGACACTATTTTACGTTAACCTAGTTGCGTCCCCTTATCTCGTGTCCTGAATGGGAAGTTCACAGGTCCAAGTGGCGAGTGGAATTTTAGAATTGTTTACAAATCTATATCTTCTATACTAATACATAAAGACAGAAGTGCGTTGTCTTCCTGCGCGGTAATCTCTGAATCTACTGGATCAATGCCGATGAAACTTTTATGTTAGCATCCTTTAAAGGCCTGGAGTACTATAGGCTATGATTTACAAACATAAACAGTAATTGACCATTGTAGAAATCACGACCGTTAAAAAGTAGTAGGATATGGATCACGGGATCGGTCAATTAAATTATCGGTCAAAATACATTAGTTTGCCAACGTTTCGGAATATTTAATTCCTTCATCAGGGCTTACTAATACACAACCTGGTCAAACATCATCTTCGCCTACAGCCCCACTCCAATATAGAGTTGCTGAAGCACACAAGTCCATTGCAAGTCTGACCAGGGCCACGGCCCGATAGAAAGACTCTCTTTTGTTATGTGGCTCAGTGCATTGTCAATTTATTATTTACACATAATGTCAAGTTGGTGGATCATTAGTTTTTTAATGTATCAGTCGTATGATGAATTGATTTACCTGAACAAATCAGTTTTACACTACACATTACTAGCACATAGGACATTAAACATATATATTTTTTCATCTTCAGAATTATAAAAATTGGTAATTATGTTTCAGAATAGATACAAGTATTTTCATTTATTTTTATGATTCATCAATTACGTTATGACATCTATAACTATTACTCCGGATCTACCTACTACCGTATCCGTGCATGAACTTCCGCATATTATACACAGCTTAAAACAGTAAGTCCCTTCAAGATCACGAGTTGACAGATCAATTTCAAAACTTTCATTATGAATACAATAGAAGAAAAAATATAAAAATAGGATAGGTTTACAACGTGACAATTTATTGATAGTGTTGGAAAATTATATAAAACTCCACAAATATTATACATGTGAGTCTACAAGTATTTTATTTTATAGTTTAGATTTATTTATTATATTTAGTTGTAAAGTGAATGTTTAGAAGCTGGAACTTCAAATAAGAAAAATGTAATTATTTGTGGAAAAGTGAGCGAGGTAATCCGGAAATTTCCAAATGCCTATGACTATTACCAAGAGAATTACTATTATCAAGAGAAGACAGCTATCGTGGCGTGGCCGGGCAGAGCATGGCAGGGAGTAGGGCGGAGAAGGGATACAATGAAAGAGATAGAGGTAGGTCCCGCCGCAGGGTATGAAAAGATGGAATTCCTCTTCCTGTCTAATAATTTACAGCAATAAATGCCCGAGCAACGCCGGGTACTTTAGCTAATTAAGAATACAAATGAAACTAATACATAAATTAGTTATGTTCATAAATATCGTAGTGTCAATACTTTGAGGCGGCAAGTACCCGGACCATCGATAAACAGGATTCGATTTTGTCGAGAAAAAAATCACCTAAAATGAATACTAAATGAATGTAGTACTTTAATATGTAAATTTTGTTGCCGTTCTAGGTTCACTACATATAAAATAAGACTGTGTATGCAACCCTGTATTTATGGTCTTATTCTGAAATTATAAACGTAAATATTTGACATTGATAGGTTTAATCATTTGCTCCGGTTTTCTAACAATCAGAATGAATTATGATAGATCTTAGCAAGTTTTTTTTAAACTTGAAATCGTTTATCCGCTTTTTATTGGTGCTTTTCGAAAATTTTAACAATGCGATTATCTAAAGGGATCCGAACCCAATTAGTTCCGATCATCAAGACTTTACTGTACATTCTTGTTTTTTAATTGCACCTCTTAATACTTTCTGAAGAAGTCCCTTCGGTGTAGCAGCGCTGGCTGATTTTCAACAACGAGAAAATTCTTTTTTCGTATTGACGTCCACGAAAAAAGTTAAGACGACCCACCACCCGCGCAGTTGCAAAGTTGAAAACAGTTGTTACGGCAGCGCGCGCATGTCGGCCCTCATTTTTTTTTTACCAGAAGGAGGCGACGTGCTCGCCAGCGGGGCGCGCGTCTGGGTGCGACCTGAGGCGACAGAGAGCGTGACAGTCGCCGCAAACAAGCGAGCATCGCAATTAAGTCGCAGATCTTATCAGCGAAGGTCGCTGCACTTCTTGCGGCGCTCCTTTGTTTCTACGTCGGCGGATTTGTTTCATTAGAAGGCACTCAGAGGGCCGCCGACATAATGCCTACTTTACTCGTTTCCAATGCTCGCGGAAATATATTAAATAAATAAAATAAATAACAATAAATAAATAAAAATCAATAATTCATGAATGAATAAATAAATAAAATTTTTTAAGTCCCCCAACTGGTCTCCCGGCATTTGTGGTAGTACAGTGCATGTTAGTGTAACTGTGTGTGTGTGGGGGGGGTGAGGATAGGACAAGGAAGAGGAAGGAAAGATCGCGCGCGGACCATGGTGTGTTTGCGAGGGTACTGCTCCGGCATTCGCCTGGTGTTGATCGGAACTACCGATCAGAGCAGCCGGTCGCTACAATTCTCCTCCAGACTGCGACTGAATTCGACCTAGCTCGCAAACTAGTGTGGAAAATCCTGCCGCCGTGGGGAGTGGGAACCTAGGGTCTCCAGGTCAGAGGCGCTGCAGTGACATCAGTTGATTCACTCAACCACCGCTCCCCGGTACACTTTCAGTGAGATGTTTGCCTTTTCTAGCGATGTGTTCGTGATCTATGCTCACACTTGAAATAAATCTGAAACGCTCTGGCTCTCACCTTTCCGGAATGTGACCAAAAGAAAGAAATTGTCCGGATATGAAACACTCATTATGTATTTTAGAAACAAAACTAGTGGTGCTACAAAAACACATACAGTCGACTCCGGTTATAACGAACTTCTGAGGACTAACATGTTTTGTTTACTATATCAGAGGTTCACTATATCCGATGATGCCAAAATTATATGGATTTTCTCCACGACGATTGATTTTATTAAAATACCTCAAAATTCTGTAACAGCGCCAACTGAAAATTTCAATATTTTTATTCGTACTTAAAAATAGAATTATTTTCAATTGTTTACTTCGTACATTTTCCATTTTATCCTTCTCCAGAGCTCGTGCCAGCTCCATACTTGATTTTGTATTGTCCTCTGTCGGTAGGTATCGTAATGCAGTTTTCAATGATACCTTTCAATGCCTCTTGCACTGTTGGAACACCATCCCACTCTCCGAAGGCCCTTTTAATCATCTAATGACATAAGAGATCCAATTAATTTCCAGGACTTATTCCTTGTTCACTATAGCCGAGATTCAGGTTCACTATAACCGAATCTTCTTATGCTTATTTGTAATGTAAGAGAAACGAGACTAGTGACTTGAGTTCACCATAACCGACAGTACACTATATCCGAGTTCACTATAACCAGAGCCGGCTGTACTCTGTTGCATTGTTCCTTACTGTTGCAATTGTCGTACATCCCGTGTTACACGAAAATTGGACCTGCCCCATTTGTGTAAGCAAACTTCCAATCATCGAAAAAAGGAAGAAAAATGTCGGAGCATTTTTTGAGAAAATTTTGATTAGGCTTTGTGAAAAGAACCCACGGAAATCAAATTCTTTTGAAATTCAAGGGGCCGCGATAGTAGCCAGATCGCTCGGGGAATATCGAGTTTCGTGAAAACCCTGCCTAGCTATGTCACTAAGGTCCGAATAAAATTAGAATGTGATTGACATTCCGTGGTCACGTGACGACGCTAGCGCCGTAACCTAGGCAACAGCCAATCAGAAGCTTCGGCATTTGCACATTGTTGTCACCTAAAATTAGGGAACAAACGTTACAAGCAAACAAATATTATAAATATTTCAAAAAATGTAACATGTTAGGAACAAACTTATTACGAGTTTCTCAACATTCCTTTCTTCTGTTTGTCAAATTAGTGTTGAGAGAACGTGGTAGAGTGCGCTGTATGCTGCAGCACCGCCCCCTCCACACTCAAATGTCAATCACATTCTAATTTTATGCGTAGTATAGCGTTGTTCACAAATGGACCGATAGACGTTTTGCCATGACCAGATTTTAATTTCTCACCTTACTTCGTGATAATAGAAAGTATTGAAATCGTGCGCTAGAAAACGCGATTTTTCGAGAGAAAAACTCTTGTTGCCGGTAACGAAAAATGCATAAATCTTGTTCGATATGAAGGACTCGCAAAATGTGCGTTTGGACCACACAACGTGTTAGAGGAAGTATTTATTTATTTATTTATTTATTTATTTATTTATTTATTTATTTATTTATTTATTTATTTATTTATTTATTTATTTATTTATTTATTTATTTATTTATTTATTTTACGTCAAAAAGCAGTTAAAAACTGTGTATGACGTGCTATGGGGAGAAGTGAATTGTGTGCACATTTTCAAAATTCTGTGATCCCTACACTAAGTCATATACTACTTAAATTTTGGAAAAAAAATTCCCATGTAATAAAATCTATTTTCAAGGATAAAAAGGCAATAAATTTTGGCTCTTATCCATGTTATCCTTCGGAATAATACTTCCTGCCGCGACAACATGGAAACGATAATTTGAATAATTTTATTTCCCACTGAATTCTAGAAGACGTGCACAAAAAATGAAGTACATTTAATTTACTATTCACAGGAAAAAGAAATATAAACTTTTTCGGTACTGGGAACTTACAATAATAATTTGCATCATACATCAAGAAAGTCGACATTTTCATGACGAGACTAGAAATTAGATTTTTCTGTATCAAGGATCCACAAAATATGGATTCTGGCTATAAAAGATTTTTTCTAAGAATAAGCCAAAGTGACAGTTTGCGAAAACAAGTGAACATCACATGTAATTCAGAGAAGTATCCCTCCGCCGAAACAGCTGTTCAACCACGCCACTTTGTAAAATGTTTATAGCTCCTTATGCAGATGTCTAAAAGTTTCCCTTAAATATATCCACGTACGCGAAGCCGGGAAATATTTAAATATAATTACGTATGTAGAAAATCTCATAACATGCTCTGACCATCAGAAAAAGAAAACCCAAGAGTGTAAATAGTGTTGAAAGCTCTCAATCACAGCTCGACACACAACAATAATTTAGATAGATAGATAGATAGATAGAAATTTATTCTACAATTGGGCAGATGATGCCCGGTGGCAGAATGAAATAAATCAATTAACATATAAATAAACATTAAAAATAAAATATAACATATAAATGAATAAACATACATATTACTATACTAAACATTAGCCGAATAGCCGAAAACACATGCGCCAATACGCATATATATATATATATATATATATATATATATATATATATATATATAAAATTTTTGTAAGAAATTCCGTTCCCTAGTAATGACGCAAGTGGATGTGTGAGGCCGAGCCGGTGCGGCCGCTAGCGCCTCGTTCTGTGAATGCGCCGCTGGAGATTACAGGGCTACCGCGTCATCTCCGCCGCCACGAAAAATAAATAACGATGAGAAGAAATACGAGAGCAGAGGGCAAGGGTCGTGGACATGAGATTACATTTATTAATAACGGCACTTGGACGCAGTCCCCTGGCGGCAGAAACGTGCATTAGCAATGTAGACCAACTCCTTTCCGAATAATGTGTGAAATGTATATAAATTGCTGGTTTACGTAAAACATTGTTTATTTTATTTATTTATTTATTGATTTATTAATTTATTTAGTGAAAGCTGTATGTGACGTATGGGGGAGAAAATCATCTGCGCACGCTTTCTTGAGTTTCAGAATCCCTTCCCAACAATTTAGCTATTAATGGTTTTAATGGTATTAATGGTTTAGAGATGAAAAATTAATAGTAATAATAATAATAATAATAATAATAATAATAATAATAAATTAAAAACGAGAGATTAACATTTCAAAAATTATTTGTAACAAAAGATAATTAGATATATAGAATATTAGATATATAGAAATTAAGAAACAGAAGATAATTAATCAATATGGATTAAAAATTATATTTATGAAACAAGTTTTCTTATCTCTTCAATTTGGTTAAAAAATTAAATTGGTAACGTTAACAGTTCACTAGATATCAATTTTATAGTTGTTTCTTGGGGACACTTCAAATTTCAGCTTTAAGCATTTAGTTTTAGTAAATAAAATCACTACAAATGCCACTTTGCATACTATTTCGTCCGATTTTTAACGTCTTTAAGTTTTAAAGCTCATTTCATAAGAATTTCCCCTTCACAAAACAGTGCTTTAACAAGCAGGAATCGGATTTATACTTGTATGTACTGAAAACTTTTGAAACAAGTATGCATAAGTGCAGTGAAAACTTCGAAAAATTCGCTACTATATTGCTTGTAAAGTATATTAACCCATACCAACACTATTTTTAATAATTTTTATGAACGTTTTCGTAGTTTGAAGCTAAATGTATAGAATAATTTACAGTTTTCTGAAATACGATGATTATGAACACAATAGGCAAAATATTAATTATCAAATCATATTAAAACAATCGGACAATATGCGTTTCTGCACATACCAAGCGAACATACTTTCTGACCATAGGGGGGAGGGGATACATGGGTTTCCAGTGAAATCTGGTCCCTGATAGGTAGGGGTGGATTTTAATGAAATGCAATTTTTTCTATCCACTCTTCACAAATGCCTTTTGGTATAGAAATTCATATAATGTTACGACAGAAGGAAATTACCCATTTTCATACGACATTTTTTGGATTTTCGGTCGATTTCGACTAAAAAGTCATTTTTTCCTTTTAATATAAGTTTAATGGTCCTTGCTTCAAATTAAATTTACAAGATGCAACAAATGCAACGCCTGGCAGCGTCATTGGCGGTTCAGTCGATTTCGGGAAAATATTTGCTGGTAAAAACCACTCCGAACCAAAGTTTGAAAAATGACTTCACTTGAACGAAAGGAAAAAGCCTGACTTACATCGATATCTTATCCAACAGCTAGAGTTGTTCATCTGAACTGGTTTTCATCACATTTTTTACATGATTTTCTATGCTTTTAGGGCATTTTATTGAGGATCTTTGGCGATGTTTTAGGCCATCAAAATCCACCCTCTAGTAATGAGTTATCTGAAGGACTTTCACATGATCATTTCACCCCATCTCGATCAGGTTTTTCGTCCAGTTTCCCTGATCCATTGAGCAAATGCTGAGATGGCCCCTTGTTTTGCTTCTGGACATAAATGTAACTTCATTTTCTGTGCACGTCTTCAGAATTCAGTGGAAATACAATTATTCAAATTATCGTTTCCATGTTGTCGCGGCAGGAAGTAATAAGAGCCAAAATTTATTGCTTATTTATCCTTGAAAATAGTTTATTACATGGGAGTTTTTTTGATTGTTTTTCCCTTTCAAAATTCAAAATGTATTGCTTAATTATTTTTGAAAATAGATTTTACTACATGGGAGTTTTTTTTTCTTCGTTTCAAAATTCAAAATTTAAGTAGTATATGACTTAGTGTAGGGATCACAGAATTTTGAAAATGTGCACAC
Source organism: Teleogryllus oceanicus (assembly GCA_964035755.1). Lineage (NCBI taxonomy): Eukaryota > Metazoa > Arthropoda > Insecta > Orthoptera > Gryllidae > Teleogryllus > Teleogryllus oceanicus. The sequence goes on along the minus strand of CAXIVR010000013.1, from coordinate 83,635,669 downwards.
AATTCACTTTTCCCCATAGCACGACATACGCAGTTTTTAACTGTTTTTTGACGTAAAATAAAATAAATCGAAAACGAGTTCTCACGAGAGACAGTCCTGGATATGCCTAAGATGCTTAGCGGTAGTGACGACTGTCCGCTGATGTGTTCTGACTATGTTGTAAAACTCCTCTCAGAAATATGGCAGTCGAGCCGCAGGAGGAGAGGAAGAAAAAGAAGAAAATGAGTTCTCCGCCCACGCTGTTTGTTTCGTGGCCTCAATTGCCTGGGTCAAAAGCGCGCGCCCAAAAACAAGAGGAAGGATATTTTACTTGCAGGGTTGGGCAAAGTACTTTAAATTTAGTATTTAAATAATTCCTCAACATACTTCGTAAATAAGTACTTAAATAATACTCAAATTACATTTGGTTTTGAATAGTTAAATACATACGTATTTAAAATACTTAAAATAGACTATTTTTATTAGTACTTTTTATTGCAACAATTTATTGTAATTGTCAATTACAATAAATTACTAATTGACAGTCATAAATTTCTGAACAATAATTTATGTCTAACTCAAATGAACGGAAATTCCTTTTAAAGCGACCAGTTTTTCAAATAAATAATCAGACAATAAACACATATCAGGCGAATGTATAAAACCCATGGACAGTATGGGCATATGAAAAATGAGCATTATGTCTGAATTAAAATTTATACGTAATACGTACTACATATAATAAGACAGTTGTCTTCTTGTAAGGAACAGTTATCTCACTAATCATTGCGAAGATCGAAAAGACGACACTGCCCAATCCTGTTTACTTGTCAATAAAGAAATAAGTAAAAAATAATTAAATAAAAATGAAAAAATAAGTAAAAAATATAAATAAATAAATAAAATTTGGGAAAGTCTCTCCGGAGTTGCACCTTGCTGGTGAAAGTGCTTGCAACAAAAATTATGTATCAGCAGTAGTTTGTACTAATTTCAAATTTTTAAAATGATAAAATTGGTTTTACTTGTTTTTAACTATCGTGCACATTGTTTAAAAATCTGAAAAAAATATATGTTATAGAACATTATAAGACGCATTGTATGGAAAAACTGAGACAGTACTCAAACGTTATCACGACGAAAATCCATTTCAAAAAACTGTTTTTCTATTTGAATTTAGTATTAGAATTAAAATTCAACTCCTTCCCCCCGTCTCTCCAATTTTTTTCCAGCCTGATATACCAATAGAAGCCGAGAAAAAAATAAAACATGAAAAACACGTTTCTCGTATCTCTGCAACAGATTGCCCTAGGAGGCTGATTCTTTTGCAAATCTACGACATTTTGTATTCTCTTTCGTATGAGCATCGTGATTATTCATTTGGTTTGGGGCACTTTTTTTTTTTTTTTAAATTTGTTGCGTCCACTCCTTGACGAAACGCGTCTCCAAGCCCCTTAAGGGGCGTTGAGCGCTTTGCCCTTGGGAGTAATCCTCCATTAATGTGCTTTATTATTTTTAATATTAGTCAAGTCTCGTCACGTCGCAGTCAGTCAGTGCCTTTTATCCCTTCGGCCAGGGGCTCGACGCCGTTAGATCCCGGGGTTCCTGACCGGTCACCCAACCAGGAACCCGCGAGTCTCGAATGCGCTTAACCTTCGTGACTTCACGGAGCGTAGTAAACGCATTCGGCTAGCGCCGCCGGCTTTTCACCCCCTTATTCGGCTATTTCGGCCCTTACTTAGAATCTTCTGAATGACTTCGCAAAAAATGATCAGTTCCCCATCAGGAGGCCGAGATGCGTCTCATTTGTTTTGATTGCTTTGCCCGGAAAGTGCCTCACTATGAATGACGGACGCAGTTTACTGGATTTCTGAATAAGGATTTATACTGCTCGTGGATGCCAAACATTCTGTTTATAGTAGTACTTCCGAAAAAAAATGCTTACTTTCAAATGATTCATGGTTATCTGGTTTCAAATTTCCCTGACGTTAAGAAACTGCGATTCTGAAGCTTCCTGTGTCATGTTCAGTATTAAGACGATTTTCAAAACAATTTGGTGAATCGCTTTTCACATTTTATCATCTGTTTTTCTTAGTTTGATGGAGGTTTGTTTATGTAATTTGACCGCACCTTACTTACAGAAAATCAGTAAATAATGAAGTTGTGACCCGCGTTTCCAATATTTTTAGAAATTGATTCATTGGTACCACTGCATTTAGTTCATTATTCTATAGCCAAACACACACTACTTATTGCTACAAAACGCTTACAAATCCATATTAAATGCATTTGAAAATTTCAATCAGAATCAAAATATACATTGTCCTCAACACAGAATCAATCATGGCCGACTGTAAGTAACAGGCATCAGTGAAGGAACAAATGGAACCTAGTCCAATCCGGAACATATAAGGAATATGATTCTAATTTTCAAAAGCGCTCTTGTCCATTTGCCAATTATATTTCCCACATTAGTTTGAAAGCTAAGCTGTACACGTAATAAAATATTTTATTCAATAATTTTCGAGCACAAAAGAGTTTTCAACGATCAGAAAATAGGTGCGATATTATTTAAAGTTGCCCTATTTATTGAGGCAAGATGTAAATTCCTGTCAGTTTATTTCCACGCTTAATCATCATCTACAATCATCATGAATCATCTACAAGTTTGAGAACGAGATTAGGCAAGTCCCTGACTCAGTAATTCCCTCGCCAAAGGGAAGAGGTTGCCTAAACACACACACACACACACACAGAAATCCTGCCAGATGGAAGAAAAATGTACACACAAATAAGTACTATGCATAATCTCTTCCCAAGCTTCCAACATGTGAATGTGAAAATAGAAATTTTTCTCAGTTCCTGTTCGAGGCTCCTCCAAACATGAACGAAATAGAACACTTCTCCCAATAACCGGACACTCTTCATGCCAACCGTCGGGTGTTTGATAGAATAGAGAAAGGGCTGAAAACCTACACAATGATAGCGACACCACAGGAATATTACAGTATCATAGAAAACATTGGCACAGTGTTTAAAATTGGAAGACTTTTACATGCCGTAGCGGAAAACAGCTGTTATGATTGTAAAGCCACCGAAGGGATGGCATTTGGGACATTCTATGAAAAAAAAAGTAGATTTTATGACACGACTCAAACTTGAAAATATTTTTGGATATTGTTTTTTTATTTTTATTTATTTATTTATTTATTTATTTATTTATTTTACGTCAAAAAACATTGTTGTTGTTCATGATGCCTACATCGTCGAAGTACAGTATTCAAATTTTCTGATTGTTCGGCAACAATACACTCTTAAAACCTAAGACTTGTTATGAACTGATGAAGATAGTACAGTCGGCTCAGGTTATAGTGAACCCTCGGTTATAGCGAACGTAAGTCACTGGTCCCGTTTCACTTACATTACAAATACACTTAATAAGATTCGGTTATAGTGAACCTGAACCTCGGTTATAGCGAACGTAAGTCACTGGTCCCGTTTCACTTACATTACTAATAAACTTAATAAGATTCGGTTATAGTGAACCTGAACCTCGGTTATAGCGAACGTAAGTCACTGGTCCCGTTTCACTTACATTACTAATAAACTTAATAAGATTGGTTATAGTGAACCTGAACCTCGGTTATAGCGAACGTAAGCACTGGTCCCGTTTCACTTACATTACAAATACACTTAATAAGATTCGGTTATAGTGAACCTGAACCTCGGTTATAGCGAACCTGAACCTCGGTTATAGCGAACGTAAGCCACTGGTCCCGTTTCACTTACATTACAAATACACTTAATAAGATTCGGTTATAGTGAACCTGAACCTCGGTTATAGCGAACGTAAGTCACTGGTCCCGTTTCACTTACATTACAAATTAACTTAATAAGATTCGGTTATAGTGAACCTGAACCTCGGCTGCAATGAACTTAGGAAATAAGTCCTGGAAATTAATTACATCTCTTATGTCATTAGGCGATTAAAAAGGCCTTCGGAGTATAAGATGAGTAGTACAGATGGATTCCAAGGGTGCAAGAGGCAATGAAAGGTTTTAAGACTACATTACGATACATGGAGTGAGAAGACAGTGCAGAATCAAGAGAACATGAACTCTGGGGAAGGATATAGAGAAATTACTAATGAAAAAATATAGGAACCAAATAATTGTAAATAATTGTTTTTTTATACATACAAATAAAAATATTGAATTTTTCTGTTCGTGCTGTGAATGGATTTTGCTACATATTAATAAAATAAATTATTTTGGAGAAATTCTACTTAATTTTAACATCATCAGATATAGTGTACCTCTGATGTAGTGAACTGAGCATGATAGTCCTCAGAAGTTCACAATAATCGGAGTCGACTGTAAATTAACAGCCTTCATTTCGTTGAAACTTATGAAATGACATCAGTTACTTCTGTTAACATTTACGAAATTAAGGAACTTTTTCATTGAAAAACGAAACGTCAAAAACATCAAAACATCGAGCTTTAAGAGTTTTGGTACGGTGAAGCTTTGCAACAATCGACAGAACTATCGATCTTCTGGACATGCGCAGATCGAATTTCGCGTCACTTTTGTGCATCTGCGCATGCGAAGAAGATCGAGATAGCAGGCGATTGCTGTACGATGTGCCATGCAAAAAGTCGGTAAAATCAAACACGGGCGTTAAAAAAACATCAGCTCTAATAAATCGATGTTAATAGCAACAACGTTCAGAAAACATGGACCTGGATGTCGTGTGCAGAAGAGTCGTGTGCCCTGTGACAGTCATGTAACCCATTTGGCAACGAGCCCCTTCCGGCCTGCGCCGAGCGGTTTCCTGTTGCGTGATCGGGGCTGCGTGCGTCACGTGTTTTTGTATTGGTGATCTACGTTTTTCCTGTTCCGTCAAAATTTGATTTGTCGCGAGGATGTCATGTAGTATGATGTGAACCCGGGAACAAGGTGGCACGTGACACGATTCGATATATACATCAAAATTCAAGTAGTATATGACTTAGTGTAGGGATCACAGAATTTTGAAAATGTGCACACAATTCACTTTTCCCCATAGCACGTCATACGCAGTTTTTAACTGTTTTTTTGACGTAAAATAAAAATAAAATAAAATACATATATAATATATTTATGTCTGCGGGCGACTTAAAATTGAAGGCTGTAGAGAACTACTTTTATGTGCATAAATACTTAGGGAAACTCTTACAGGGACCTCTAACATCTTGTTTTAATTCATTATATACATTTTTTTTATATTTTAAAATGAAAACAGTGGTATAGTAAGTGTTATTTATATATAGTAGTCAAATTAGGGAGGTTGTATAAATATTTTGAAAATTTAAATTAAATTGTTCAATTTATTGAAGATGTTCTTCCTAGTTTACAATGTTCATAAGCTGGGTAGTGTGTAAATATGAGTAGAAATTTTTTGAGATTTTTAGTATCAATGTTTAATGTCTTATATTGAGAGTTCTTTGTTGTAGAGAGAGCTACTTTTGATTTTATTCAATTTAATAATGTTTTGTTTTACGTGGTGAGACTCAGGCTGTCAGACCTGTTCTTCTGGAGAAGGATCTAGAGAAATTAGGAATGAAAAAGTACGAAGCAAACAATTGAAAAGAGATTTTTTTAAGGACCAATAAATGTATTGAAATTTTCAGTTCGGGCTGTTAATGTGTTAAAATTTTCAGTTCGAGCTCTTAATGTGTATCTGTATGTCAATAAAATCAGTCATTGAGGAGAAATTCGATTTAATTTTAACATCATCGGATATAGTGAACCTCGGATATAGTGAACTAAAAATGTTAGTCCCAGAATTTCACTATAACCGAAATCGACTCTTGTTCCTGCGGGCAACCATAAACAGATGCAGTGTTGCATACTCCAGGCAAACTTCCAGTAACAATTATGATCTGAAATTACTCTTAATCTAATTGCGAAATTGGAATGAATGAAAGTTGTACAGGCAGAACATTTTTTTTGTTCTTAGGTTTAAGCTTTCGTTAATAACAACAAATGATAAAATTGAACTAGAACGTGAATTAGGCTTTCTAAATAATATAATTAGGGCGTCAAATTCTTGATGTAGCGTACATAAGCTATGACACGAGGGCGTGACCAGCATACTGACCACTTGGAGCGCTAGTGATCCTACATCTGTCAGCAGGGCCCATTTTCAGCATAGGGAATAAGCATAGAGCTGCGGAACTGTGTTATCACGACAGAGGGTCAAGTGTATGAAAACATTTTATGTACGATCCTTTAATAATATACGTATTTCGGCTGCATGTTTAATTGACGAATGACATCAATTATATTCGTGGATTCCTGTTTGGAATCCACCTGACATTCCAGAAATAGCGCTTTTGACAATTCTAAATTATTGCCAGAAAAGTTAAGGAAGTATTATGAAACTAGTGATGCTACAAAATGGCACAGACTTCCTCGTAGTAAAGTTTTCTAATTTCCTCTGTGTGGACTGACTTTACGGTCTAGCCCCATCCTCCTGCCACCTGCCATCTATCGCCGCCTAAAGCACATTTTTTTGAATTTTTTGCAATATTTCGGTCTCCCAATAGTAGAACAGAAATACTTCACGAAACACGTTTAAGCGTTACTGTAAATGAGATATTTGAAGCTCTTTTTCACAGAAATCGGTTGGGTTTTTGATAAAATTCATTTTAAGTCATAGAAGCACTTCCACTCACCAATACAATAATGTATACAAAACTCTTGAAATTTGCGTATTAACAACGTGACAGATATTTCAAAAAATTACACTTGAGGAAGTTTTGAAAAAGAACAACAAAACCTTAAGTGTTTTAAATGCTTTAATGGCTTTAAATGTTCAGTGTTCTTGAAGGATTTCCCGCATAAGCAACTTGGTTATTAGTGACCTACTTTTTATTTCGCCAATTACGGCTTTCTTGCCAGATATCACGCGACTTCCAGAAAGGGGACGACCTGTAATTGAAACTTGTGGATTATTTTGTACATTGGCTACAGAAAGTCACAGGCGAAAAGGACTATTAGTATCAGACAAATGCAAGAGAGGTTTTTCCTAAAATTCTGATTAACAAAAACTTGATATTTCGAAAACTCTAGAGGATGAAAATTCATTTGCTGCAGAAATGGATACCTCTGTTCTATTGTGTTTAAGATGTGCTCCAGTAACCTTCGTCGATTGAGATACATTTCGTTCATTTGAACAATGTGTTGCCAGACAGAAGGAAACTTAACACAGCAATTTTAGATCAAAATATTATAATTGTATTATCTTACTTCGAACCATAAATCACTGTAAGTAAACTCGCAATGATATGTCTGTATCCCTCGAGCAAACATTACTCATTATAGTTTCCCCGCATCCTTGAGTTCACGGCTTGTCATTTAAATGAAGAAACCGTAAATAGTACAATATCAGATGTTTCAAATTGGTTCCGAAATAACAAATTAATAGTAAACGAAAAGAAAACGGTTTTAATGCAGTTTTCCATTTCAAATAAACAATTCTGTGCTCCATTGAAAATGAACAGTGTACCATTGACTGATGTTAAGGCAACAAAATTTTTAGGTCTCTCAATTCAGTCAAACCTTAAATGGAACGTCCATTTAAATGAATTGAACACAAAATTAAGTTCTTTATGCTACGCGTTCAGAATTCTTGCAAATTCAGTCAGCCTTCATACTGCTCGTTGTGTATACTTCGCGAATGTTCATTCCCGCCTGAGATATGGCATAATATTCTGGGGAAATACATCTTATAGCTCCCAGACTTTTAGATTACAAAAACGAATTGTACGAATAATAACCAAATCCCGCCCACGTGATTCATGTAAGCCTCTCTTCATTAATCTAGGAATTCTACCATTACCGTGTCTTTTTATTTACGAATCAGTGGTTTTTGTAAAAAATGACTTGCTCAAGGGCGGGAATATTTTTTCAGAAAATGCCGAATGTAACTTCATTTTCTGTGCACATAATCTAGAATTCAGTGGGAAATACAATTATTCAAATTATCGTTTCCATGTTGTCGCGGCAGGAAGTAATAAGAGCCAAAATTTATTGCTTATTTATTCCTGAAAATAGTTTATTACATGGGAGTTTTTTTGATTGTTTTTTTCTCCCTTTCAAAATTCAAAATTTAAGTAGTATATGACTTAGTGTATGGATCACAGAATTTTGAAAATGTGCACACAATTCACTTTTCCCCATAGCACGTCATACGCAGTTTTTAACTGTTTTTTTACGTAAAATAAAATAAATAAAAAAAATGTAACTGATGTGGTTGCGCTGCGGATGTGCCACGGAAAACCACGTCCTGTAGCAGAACCACGCATGACCACTGCCGCGAAACCTAAAGCAGCTACATAACCAGATCGTTACATTAACTCTTAATCATTTATTGAGAAGAAGACGTGGAAAGGTTCATTCAATACTTGTGGTAACAACCGCAATTTTCTCGAGATATTTACGAAGGCTACGCAATATAATTATACTACGTATTTTGTGAACCTGCAAATGTGTTTTCAACTACATTTTTTTCTCGGTGCTGAGATTCAAACTCATCGATCATGCCATTCAGTTATCCCCTACACCACCAGCCTCATAGATAAACTCAACCAACGTTTAAAAAAATTGCATTTGAAATATTTGAACATTTGTATTTGCAATTATCAAATTTTTAGTTTTGTATACATTATTCCAAGGTCTATGTAGTTGGAAAGAACTGATATTATTTATAAAACACTATTATCGAAGTTGTAGTTTTGCGATGATAATTTTTTTAAATTTTCGCAAAAACCGAAAATTTTTCGAAAATTCATTGGCCGAAAAAGGGACTAGCGCCATTTATTATTATAACCGTGGAATATATTTAACGAAATATTGCAGCCTTTTTGAGATTGTATAAAAACGGTCTATATTTCAGGCAAAAGTGCGCAAAAATTGTTAATATTTTTGAAAAATTATACATTACCGCATTTAAAGTTATATTCGAGGACTAAATTCTGTTAAGAAGAAATTCGCCTTTTTTTCGCGCAGTATTACATAACTTTCTTTCCAACTGCATACACGGTAGCAAGAACGTAAATATTGTTGTTGTTTTTTTCAATATATCAGACATCGTCAGACGTTTTTTCAATACATAAAACGCCGAAAAAGTTTTGAACTTTTGCAATACTCTTGGCGGCGGCGATGGTGTATCGGTTAGCGTATCGGACTGCTATACCCAAGTTTGCGGGTTCAAACCCGATCAAAGCCGTGGATTTTTAAGGGCGAAAAAATCCTTCGTACGCCTTCCTTCGGAGGGGAAGTAAAGCCGGCTGTCCCATGTTAGTACATTTACTGCATGTAAAAGCATTGTCATGTACTGCATCCTCAAGCCTAAATGACGCCTCTGAGCTAAATACAAATCGCCTATTTCGTCGCCCAAGTAATACCTTCTTTCTCCCATGATTGGTGAAAGGAGTGTAACGAAATTTGCGTGGTCAGACGGAAGGCCTCATGGCCTGAGTCTCGCCACGTAAAATAAGGCCAATTCAATTCGATTCAATACTCAAAACGTCCAAAGATTTTATCGAAAACTGGCCTGCGCCAGTTTTAAGATTCTGAGGAAAAATTTGAATCAAAAAAATTTGGAGCTACTTTTCAACGAAACAAAATTTAAAATGCTGAAGCTTCATGCAAAGTTCCCTCAAAATTAGAATGTCCGTTTCAAACTCGCAGGCCCTCGACTTCGTCCAAGTCGATGGGAGAGGAATTTGGAGAATATTGTTGGAACGGTTTGTCGCTAGCGTTCGGTGAAGACAGTCGGAGAGACTGATGTTTTGCCGGCAACAATTTTTCGGTATTAAGGACTCACAAAATTGAATTCTGACTACCCAGCATTTAGATGAAGTAACTTACTACATAGTATAAGGACAAGATTATATCAGTTTTTTACATCAGTGTTGCACAAAGTGAGTTTTTCTACAGAAAAATTGTCGATTTTTGCCAGCACAGCATTAAAATACTTTCTTATTACGGAGTTCTACGGAAGTTCGTAGCAAGGGGAGAAAGAAAAAGTATATACTATTATCATTGGATTGTTGCCTTCTCACCCTCCATTATCTCTTTATCATCTTCTCTTTTTCCTTATCCTCCTTCTTTTCTTCTTCTCCTCTTCATTCGTCTTCTGTGCTTCACTTTCTCCTCCTCATCCTTCGTCATTTTCTTCTCCTCCTGTTTTGTCCCTTCTCCTCCTAATTCATATCCTCTTCCTCCGTTTCCTCTTTTTTTTTTTCTTCCCCTCCTCCTTCCTCTTATCATCTTCTTCTCCCTCTCGTTTCTCTTATCATGCCCTGCTATTCTCGTTTCCCTTTCCCCCGTCTTCTGATTCTTCTCCACCTCCTTTATCGCATTCTCCCATTTCGTCGTCGTCGTCTCCTCCTCCTCCTCCCGCAGCTGAGCATGGGGATGAGGCGGTGCCGCAGCGCCAATTGAAAGAGTCACGGGGTCGGTGCCGCTCCGGTGTCGCCCCAATTCCTCCGCTCGCAAACACACACACACAAACACACACACAAACACACACACACACACACGCCCACGCCGCCACTAGCGCTGCTCATTAAAAAAATAAAATTTACAAAATAAACTAAATGAATTAAAATAAATAAATAAATAAAATGTCTTTATTGGTGACGAGGCTCAGGCCATGCAGCCTGCTTTTCCGCCTGACCACTTTCAAAATTTTTAATTTTTTTGCTCCCATAACTGTAGTAGATGTTGTTGTGCCTACAGTAGCCCGACGTGATAACCACTATACCATGAAGGCCGGTAGCTATCTACTTAGTGTCTTAAATTCTGTCACAGTGGGGAGTGTAACCCTAGGCCCTTCGGGTCGGAGGCGATGCAGTGTGCCCTGAGCCACCTTTCCCGCTACTGGAAGGGAGAGAAGTGGCGGGCGCCGGTGCGCAACTTCCGTGGGCGAGTGCGCGCGCACCGGAAGTCCCCACCCCCAACCCCACCCCTGAGCCGCTCACAGGGCCATCTGCGCGCTGCTCCTCAAGCTACTTCTGCCACACGCGTCGTCTCGTTGGTTGCTGATTCCGGGCGCGTCAAGAGCTCAGGTCGTTACTCCCGTACGTGTAGTGCATGTATTTTCCTGTATTTTGCTGATCTTCCCCCGCGGATGGCAGACCGGCCCGACCTACCGTCGGCTAGTGGGGTTTCCCTCTAACCAGGACTCTCCCACCAGCGGTGCACCGCCCCAAGTGGGATAAGCTCTAAGCTCCCGACCGGTCTCCCGGAATATGTGGTAGTGCAGTGCATGTTAGTGTAAGTGTGTGTGGACAGGGAAGAGGAAGGACAAAATGGTTGCGGTCCGTGTCCCGTTTGGTAGGGTACTGCTCCGGCATTCGCCTGGTGTTGATCGGAGAAACCACGGAAAACTACCGATCAGAGCAGCCGGTCGCTAGAATTGTCCTCCAGACAGCGACTGAATTCGATCTAGCTGACAAGCTAGTGTCGAAAATCCTGCCGCCGTGAGGACTCGAACCTAGGATCTCCCGGTCAGAGGGGCTGCAGTGACATCAGTTGATGCCCTGAGCCACCTCTCCCGGTAGAGTTAATATAGAAAATGCTGCCGCCGTGGGGAGTGGGAACCTAGGACCTCCCGGTCAGAGGCGCTGCAGTGCCATCAGTTGATGCCCTGAGCCACCTCTCCCGGTGGAGTTAATATAGAAAATGCTGCCGCCGTGGGGAGTGGGAACCCTAGGACCTCTCGGTCAGAGGCGCTGCAGTGACAGCTGATGTCCTGAGCCACCTCTCCCGGTAGGGGCAAAGAGAGAAATGGCGGTTTAGTCAACTGTTAACGTTAATTCTTTCAATTGGAGCGATTACGATATTGCGATCGCTTTGCCTGGCACAAGGTACGTGCACTCCGTGCGCCACGTGGCGGTGACAAGACGAAACAAAACAGAGTTGGCTTGGCAACCGCCTAATTAATGCCAAGAATTGCACTGTGGCTTGCCAAGGTTTCTATTCGCCAACAGGCTCCTAGGACCAGCTCAATCTCATCCGTGGCTTCATCTCACGGCCAAGGCAAAACTATCGTGAAAACAAGAAGTTCAGGAACGTTACAGAAATTTAAAACATTACTCACAAACTGTAAATATTTATGTTGTAAGTAGATTACTTTTAAATAACATGATTTGCGCAAATGAAGATTGTGTTTTGCGCCATTCTGTAACGTTGAGGAAGGAAGTATTCTAGACGTTGAAACAGCAAATGAGAATCCATGGCTTTATTGCTTTGTTCAGTTTTCGTAATAGGTCAATTCATGTAATTTCATGAAAAATATTTTTAATTCACAAACGTCCTTCTCAACGGGGCTCGTGATCTCAGAAATGTGCTTACCACTGTTAAGATTAATTTTATAATGGAGGAGGTGGAGCAATGACATAATGTCATCAAACATGAAAAATATCGAAGTATTTACTATGAAGTAAATTACTTCTTCGAATATATTACGAAGCCATGTACCAAGTTTTGTGGGATCCTGATTACGAAAAATGGTTTGTGGCAAAACGCCCTTCCTTCAGTCAGTCCGTCCGTCCTTTCATCCTTCCATCTGCTCGTCCGGCTGTCTGTCTGTCTGTGAACAATGCTTACTGCGAAATTGTATACAGGATTTTCCCAAAATTGATATTCGATAATCAATATGGCTGATTGCTCGGCCCTTAAAATTTGAAACGACTTTTCTTGTTTTTAGGGGAAGCATTCTTTACCTGAAATCATCTTTTTTTTCGAAAATGGCACAATACTCTTCTTTAATGTTTTTTCTCGAATAGAGCAATGGGCGTATAATAATGTCGCAGGTCATATTTTCCTTAAAATCTCCCCATTTTTGAAAATTGCAGATGTTAAAATTGTTTTTCGTTGTAAAAGCAGATCTTTAAATTGCAATAATTTGAAAATGTGAGTAGTTTCAGTGTAATTTTCAGTAAAATAGTGACAATTACGTTAACATTTTCTCGAATCTGCAAACTTTTTCTTTCTTTGTTTACCTCGAACGATATTGTATAAAAGTTTTAATTTTCGAAAACTTGCAGTGTTATACTTTATTTTTAAAGCGGGAAGGTTGTTATGTGAGCTTAACAAGGAGAGTCATGGTTTCCTGCTTATTAACACTGGCAAACACTTTGCGGATTGAAGTAACATAATATTTGGAACCGTTACTAATAATTGCAGACTAGAATCATTTGTTTATATTTTTTACTTCTATAATTTTTATTGTTTATAATTTTAATTTCTAACATTTTAAATGTTTTATGTTTTAAACGTTTCAGTGTTTTAATGTATCTTTCCTTCTAATTTCCTGACAATGGGGACAATACTGACATCCCCGAAAATGTTGCGAATAAATTGACGAGACTCGTGAAATAAAAGAATTGTTTACGTCAATTGTCTGTCTGTAAATTATTTATGGGACTCGTCACCTTAAAGATTAAAAATGAACTTCTGAAGCTCCTTATTGAATTTTAAAAACTCGTTGGTTTGAGGAATATGCATTTTTAACATTGATGTTTTGACGCCGATGTCGCATGTTTACTGTTTACTATGATACTCTCTCCCCAGTGCGTTTGTTATGCTGCAGTATTGACCGCATTTCTTTAACTCTTGTGCATTTTCAACACCTAATTTCCTTCTGTCACAAGTTGACTCAATTCCCTCTGCGTACTTAATATTTGCAATTCCAATCACATCGAAGTGTACGGTTTGTTTAGTGGCGTTCTCTAAACACTACTGACCTACAAACTATCATTTGGAAATCTCATTGCTGTTGGACTTTGAAATGCACGTGAAGATTTACTAAGTTCGCAGTTCTGGGTGATGCACTGAAGAGATAAAAATATCTGGATAACAGACGTACTCACGTCTTGAAATAGCCTCTGCGTGCTCTTTATGGAACACGTGACGGGTAGCAACTACAAGAGAGTTTAATGTTTTGTGGCGTTTAAGATCTTTTTCTCGTCAGAATGACACGTCTTGTAGCAGACGAAAAGTTAGTGTCAGATTTGGAGTGGTGAAAAAAATAAAATTAATATATTATGTGTCAAAATGTGATTATTAGTCACGTATTATTACATTTATTTCTGTTTCTTTTTGTAAAATTATAAATTGCATCGTTTCCAATTATTCCTTTAATCATCATGCATAAATAAGCATTTATCATTTAAAGTTGCAATTACAAAATACAGCCACAATTGTCACTGTAATCGAGGTAATTTATTTTAATAATTCTTCGACTTTCTATTACATCTGTTCTTTTCACAGCATCTTTGCATATGTGGTTCCATAAGTTTCCGGCCTGACAAAGATAACGCTTATCTATGGGAAACCTTCTGTGTGATGTATAGTCCTATCTTAATTGTTGTAATGATAGTTTAAGTTTTTAGTTAAGAGATTAAACTTAATCTAAATATCTTAATTTTGCAGTCGACATCTCGCTCAGTTTTGTGGAGAGAAGTTCTTGAGTGGGGTGGGGTGCATGAAATCGCATGGTGTTTAGCTTCTGTACAGCAACGATCAGATTACAAAAAAATGTGAAGGACTGTAGCTTTAAGTTGGACCATTCACACTCCAGTCCAGATTGGTTACCCTGCGGCGTCTACCACTTTAAAAACTGATGAAAAACTTTCAGGGAAGAAGAGTTTCAGACGAGAGTGAGGTGAAAGAAGCAGTTTTTGGCCATTTTGCGAATAAAAATTCGGAGTATTTTTTCAAGGGCCTAGAAATGATAGAATTCGGGTGTGAAAGTAGGTTGGAGTGAAGGAAAATTAAATTGAAAAGTTACGTAATTTTTTCTTTGTATCAAAAATAGAAATTATGGAGTCCTGAAACTTACGAAACCAGCCACAAGATCAGATCACAATTACGTCATGATGCGTTTGTTTCTCTTGTAGAGCGACTCGATTCTGAACCTATTGTACATCATCTGTGGCTAAGGGCTAAATTGACCAGTCATTAAAATATTCAATAAAAAAGATACAACATGGAATAACGTTATGCTTGATACTAGCATTTACATTCAATGAAAAAGGTACCGCTGTGTAGCTAGTTGCCACATTCAACTTATCCATAATTTTACCAAAAATAATATTGCACCGTGTTCCCGTACCGATTTAAACTTTTTTTAAACATTTTTGTGAAAACAATAATTGTAATAAAACATACTTCTGAAAAATTCAAAAAGTTTTTAAATGATCCGTGTGACATGAGCTAACTCATTTCATTGTTTACCAAATTTCCCTTTTTCGCAATTTGGCTAATTTTAGAGGACTTGAAAACTTAACGGAATTGTGTAATCCGGATTCAGCTTTTTCCCCATCTGAATGTGGTAAAACAGATCTTAAACAACCATAACAAGCAGCAACTGAATGCGATATTTTTACTTTCTCGCATTACTGCTACGTAGTAAAGAAAAGGATTTTCGACAGACAAAATTCGTAAGCAAGCCATGGTAAGAAAAAGTGGGTAAATTTTGATCTTATATGTAGCAAACTACTACGTGTTTCTAAATGCATTTGTTTGAAAGTCATGAATTGCAAAGCCTATTTGCAACGTGACATCGCCATTTCAGTTGTTTTCTCCTTCTGTGTATCTATATACAGTCGACTCCGTTTATAGTGAACTTCTGGGACTAACATGTTTGGTTCACTATATACGATAAGGTCAAAATTAAATAGAATATCTCCATAATTATTGACTTTATTAATATAGAGAATATTGCGATATCTTTATTTGTCTTTAAAAAAATTAATTATTTACAATTGTTTCCTTCGAACTCTTTCATTAGTAATTTCTCTGTGTCTTTCTCCAGAGTCCTCGGGATGGCATCTTCGACCTTCACCTCAGGGGAGACTTCTTGGTTTATGAACTTTGGCTCACAATATTTTTTTTCAAGCTGCCTAGTGTTTGAATTTGTGGCACTGAGGCGATAGATTATATTTCAAAGGGTGATTAATTTCCAGGGCATTGTATTTCCTACGTTCACTATAGCCGAGGTTCAGGTTCACTATAACCGAATCTTCTTATGCTTATTTATAATGCAAGTGAAACTGGAGCAGTGACTTAAGTTCGCTATAACCGAGGGTACACTATATCCGGATTCACTGTAACCGGAGTCGACTTATTCTTAAGACGCTTTTCTATCATGCTGCCAAATACTGTGTTTAAAAATGACAGTTTTTCGTTTCCTCACTTCAAAACCCGTATTTGGCAGAGCATTTATACGCCACAAAAGTAAGCTTTGGCTGCCTAGGTCAAAAATAAATTTTAGAGGACGATTGCCATGGGAACGTCAAGTAAACAAGACAATGTACTGTTGACACATTGGCAAAGAATATTTATTATTTCTTGAATACAGAATGATTTTAACTTATTTATTGTTAACATTTGTATTAAGAACTCAATTTGATATATTCGAAACTATTATACATATTATACCGAGGAACACCGCCTCCTCTCACGTTACGATTTTCACTGCACTAACGATTACAGTAGTGGACGTAACCGGGAACAATCAATCAATACTGGAATGTTACCTGCGACAGCCTTGGAACCCTTTCCTCTAGGTGTTCAAAGATTTAAAAATAAATTAACTAATGTTATGTGTAAACTTGATTAATTTACTACGTTAGGCTTATTATAGCAGTTATAGCATTGCCAGATGAAATTAAACAATTAAAATTGGTACACAAATTTAAGTTAAAAGTAAAATCTTTTCTGCTGCAAAACTGTTTCTATACAATTAGAGACTATACTGATCGTCAAAAAGAAAAATGTTTACTTTAACAAAACAAGATATAGTAAGAATTACTTTACATTTGCATTATATAATTTAAAAGAAAGACTCAATATGCCTGTAACAAATAATGTGCTTCCGGGTCAATGACCCCCATCTCGATCAGATTTTTGTCCAGTTTCCCTGATCCATTGAGCAAATGCTGAGATGGCCCCTTGATTTGCTTCTGGACGTAAATGTAGCTTCATTATGCGCACGTTTTGTTGAACTTTCCTTTTGCTCGTAATGGTAGTAGAGCTTAGGGTGAGTTTCTATTTTGTTAACAATATAGAAAAATCAAATCTGTTCGTTCCTTTACCGTTAAAAATAAATTTTCTATAATTTGGCAACGAAAATATCTAGTTTTTGAAATGTTAATCCCTCGCTTTTTTAAATTTGTTGTTGTTGTTATTATTATTATTATTATTATTATTATTATTATTATTATTATTCATCTTTCAACTATTAATAGTTAAATTGTTGGGAAGGGATTCTGAAAGCGTGCGCAGATGATTTTATCCCCCATACGTCACATACAGTTTTTGACTAAATAAAAAAAAATTATTTGATTATTATTTTTATTGCTATTATTATTGTGTTAATTACTATTAAATGTGTTGATTTGTTAAATATATAACTATATTCAAAGTAGTATTGAAGTGTGGTGACGTGTTGTGAAGTGTAGTGCAGTATAGAAGTAGAAAGAAAAGTGAATTCCAAATGTTGTGAAGTGAAGTGAAGTGAAGTGAAGTGAAATGTAATTAAAAAGTCGTGCAGTCTTGTATTTAATAGTTTAAAATACCTGTGCAGTCAGCCATAAAATATAGTTAATGCTCTATTGTTAGCATAATAATAATAATAATAATAATAATAATAATAATAATAATAATGTCTTTAAATTACTTAACAATGTAACTTAAAATTATTTAAAGTTACATTGCATACAATACAAAAATACATCAGACACCTTTCAAGCATTAATCTGCAAATGTTTGTTCATTTTGGGGCGCTGTGTGAAAGAGACCGGGCCCTGTTTACGCCCTCTTCGCGTTGTTGCCGGATTTCCTGCCCGTAGGCGCTCGCGTGATACTTTACAATGTCGTATACGACCTACTTTATGTTGTGTAATTAACGTAATCATCAATTCCAGGCATTTTTGTAACACTGGCTGCGATAGTTCAGCGGTAATTCTGTTGCCTATGGACCCTCTGGCCGGGAGGTCCTAGGTTTGAGTCTCGAAGGTGGCAGAATTTTGTAACACTACACTTACGGGACTAATGAACAAAGCAGTTGACGCGCCCGGAAACACGAAAATATCAATCAATCAATCATTGAGTTGCAATGGGATGAAAGAGAGCCTCCTGACATACAGGACAAATGTAGGATAAGATAGGATAGGATAAGACCTGTCTCATGGGTTGGCTCCTTTGCCCACCCGTGTTTCCATCTGCTCACGTTACAAGGTTACACCGTGGAGCAGTCTCTACCTTGATTTTCTTTTATTTATTTATTTATTTATTATTTATTATTTATTTATTTATTTTATTTTATTTATTTTTATTTATTTTATTTATTTTATTTATTTTATTTATTTTATTTATTTTATTTATTTTATTTATTTTATTTATTTTATTTATTTTATTTATTTTATTTATTTTATTTATTAGTGATTCCGGGTGCGCCAACTGCTTACGTTGGTTCTTACTCCCGCAAGTGTAGTGCGTGTTTTTCTTTGGTTGATGATCCTCCACCACGGGCCACTGGCTGATGAGATCCGGCGCCGACCTATCTCTCACCAGCGGAGCACCGCCCCAACCGGGACAAGCTCTAAGCTCCCGACCGGTCTCTCGGAATATGTGATAGTGTGGTGCATGTTAGTGTGTGTGTAAGGGGAGAGGATGGGACAAGGATGAGGAAGGAAAGATCGCGCGCGGTCCGTGGTCCTTTTGTTAGGGTACTGCTCCGGCTTTCGCCTGGAGATCAGAGCAGCCGGTCGCTAGCATTCTCCTCCAGACAGCGACTGAATTCGATCTAGTTGACAAGCTAGTGTCGAAAATCCGGCCACTGTCGGCACTTGAACGCAGGACCTCCCGGTCAGTGGAGCGCAGTGGCATCAGTTGGTGCCCTGAGCCACCGCTCCCGATGTTGGTTTGGTTTGTTTTTTTTCGTGTTTCCGGGCGCGTCAACTGCTTAGGTCATTAGTCCCGTT
Organism: Teleogryllus oceanicus; assembly: GCA_964035755.1. Taxonomy (NCBI): domain Eukaryota; kingdom Metazoa; phylum Arthropoda; class Insecta; order Orthoptera; family Gryllidae; genus Teleogryllus; species Teleogryllus oceanicus. The sequence continues at coordinate 83,616,648 of CAXIVR010000013.1, read as the reverse complement.
AGTGTAGTGCATGTTTTTCTCGGCAGATGGCGGTGATCTTCCCCCGCTGGATGGCGAGATCCGGCGCCGACCTACCGTCGGCTAGTGGGGTTTCCCCCTAACCAGGACTCTCCCACCAGCGGGGCACCACCCCAGCCAGGACAAGCTCTAAGCTCCCGACCGGCCTCCCGGAATATGTGGTAGTGTAGTGCACGTTAGTATAAGTGTGTGTGTGAGAGGAGAGGATAAGACAAGGAAGAGGAAGGAAAGATCGCGCGCGGTCCGTGGCCCGTTTGGTAGGGTACTGCTCTGGCATTCGCCTGGTGTTGATCGGAGAAACCACGGAAAACTACCGATCAGAGCAGCCGGCCGCTAGAATTCTCCTCCAGACAGCGACTGAATTCGACCTAGCTGAAAAGCTAGTGTCGAACATCCTGCCGCCGTCAGGACTCCAACCTAGGACCTCCCGGTCAGAGGCGCTGCAGTGACATCAGTTGATGCACTGAGCCACCGCTCCCGATGCGAGAGGTGCACTTTCCTCGGTTCTCTCCCCGAGACGTCGTCGCTGCCAGATTCCGTGTTTGAGTTAGTGGGGGCTGAGGGGCTGGAGCGAACAGCGGGGGACGGTGCTGTCGATAACTTCTTAGAAAGTGTTAGGGCAGGCATGAGACTGTAGACTCCCAATGACTAACAACCAGATAGCCATTGAGGTCAATAATTCGAAGTCTATCCATGGTTTGATTTAAGGTCAAAAGGACTTTTCGGCCAAGATACGGTGATATTCAGCGCTTGACAAGTGACAGAAATAATTATCTTATTTATTACTTATACACGTGTACACCCACACACATCCATCCTCTGTGTCTGTGTGTGATACACACACTTTCTCTCCCGAAAGCGGACTATCAGCTCACAATTAAAACTGTCATTGACATCTGTCTTCGTTGTCGATCCCCAGAACACACAAAACCGTTCAGTATTTTTTTTTAATTTTAGGTTAAAACCAGTTTTAAAAGATATGTGTAAAGACGTGAATTCTGTGCACATTTTCATAATTCTGTGATCCCTAAACGCTCCTTGAATTTTGAGTACAGAAAGAAATGAGCGTTTTTTTTTTGCAAGGATTGTTCACAAAAAATATTCGGTCCGATATAATAGAATCTATATTCAAGGGTAAATCAGCTATAAATTTGGGCTCTTATCCCTCATCATGTCCTTCATGAAGGAATGATACTTCCTGCCGCGATAATTTGAATAACTATATTTTTCACTGAAGTCTAGACGACGTGCACAGATAATGAAGTTACATTTATGTCCGGAAGCAAAACCTGGGACCATCTCAGCATTTGCTCAAAGGATCAGGAAAACAGGACGAAAAACCTTATCGAGAAGGGGGTCGCAACTTTTTTCCAGTGTTGCCAGGTTAGAGGATTTAATTTGGAGATTCATTTTCCTTTGGAGGTAAATTTTTGGGGGTAAGGAGATTTCTTTATAGTTCTTTTTTGGATTTTCAAAATTTATTTACAGTCACATCAATATTGTGGTTTTTAGCGATTATTATAGTTACAGATAGGTACATTATACTACATATATTATTATGTAATATATTAAATGCAATTGAATTATTTTGGATTTGGTTTAGGAAGCCTCAATGTATAATAATTTTAACCAATCATTTTAACTAATACTTTCATACGAATAGTAAACGATTGATGAAACTTAATAAATTAGTTCAATTTCTGCTATAGATATATTGAGATTTCCAGAAATAAACACGAAACAGTTTAAAATAAAATTTTATTCACACAAATATCACATCTTATTTGTCAAAAAGATAATTTTACAATTGTAAATGCATGTTTATTTTCTACGCGTATAAAATTACCGCGGGATAACCAGATGTACACCATTGGAATGGACAGTTCACTATTTAGATATATGATTTTGTATTTAAAAATATTAAATAAAAATCATGTATATATATATATATATATATATTAATAAAATAAATAATTACTTCAGGGAAAGAATTTTGCTGTTAAATAAAGTTAGTTTTTAATCACGACTAGAACACACTTTTGCAATCAGGAGCCGGCGAGGAATTTTCTGATATTATTTCAATTCTGTGCATCAGACAGTTTCTAATGCATTTAGCATTATGAAAAATGTTTGGGTTGACGAACTGATTGGTTGGGACAGTTTGAAGCAAACGGGCAATTTCCTTTAATATTCTGTTCTAGGTGTACGTATATATGTTAGAAAAATATTTAAAAGGTATAAAAAATGTTCTTGGCCTACAAAATTCTTCCGTCGTCTTATTGTTTCGTGTTATTTAATAATTACGTTTATGTTATTTGCTTTAATGATTTTGTATTCCTGTAATTATGTCATAGGAATAATTAAACAGGGAATGGGGTAGGTAAAATACCATCTGTTTTTTATATTTCATACGTGGTTGCTTTTTTGTCGATGTTTTCATCGACATCCAAAATAGTTAGGTGATCTATCGAAATATCCATGTTTTGGAATCATTTCCCATCAATTTGTCATCCATGAGCCCAAGATTTGTGCCATGTATCTTTCAATCTAATGCACTTCTGAAAGAGGTCTCAGAATGATCAATACAACGATGGTGACTCGTCATCCCAAATGTGTTTCAGAACGTCGACAGTTATACTATTTACATAGTTCGTTGATTGTCTTCTCTAATATGGAGAATAAAAGAAATTGATTTTATCTTTTTCAACTAACGCCTTCAACCAATCTCTTGATTTCGTGTATCAGTATTATATTTTTGCATTCCTTTGTGACCTGTGTTACAATTTAATAAGATACCTTCGAAATTTCTTTGGTCCGTTAAAATTCCGTTATTGACCACCGGTTGAGCCCTGTTATCGTGCGCTTTTAATTTGCAAAATGAACAATCGTCATCGCATCTTTCTGTACGTTGCCGGGCCTTCATGTCTTTCTGAATCCTTCACTTCCCGCTAGACAGCAGTTAGCGCGCAATGACGTCACTGGGAACTGGGAACTCGCTGTACGTTTTTTCCCTGCCCTGTTACCTCCTGAGAGTTAGCCGCTGGTCCTTCGTGGAAGCATCATGGGACAATGAACTCATTACCTCCGCACAGCTCGCCGGCGCGCTTCAAGACTACCATCTAACATACGTCCGGCTGTTCGTGTTACAGTAAGCAACAGCTGCACGGGCATAGGTGGCTCAGGGCATCAACTGATGTCACTGCAGCGCCTCTGACCGGGAGGTAATAGGGTTCCACTCCCCACGGTGGCAGGATTTTCCACTCTAGCTTTTCAGCCAGTTCGAATTCAGTCGCTGTTCGGAGAAAAATGCTAGCGGCCGGCTGCTCTGATCGGTAGTTTTCCGTAGTTTCTTCGATCAACACCAGGCGAATGCCGGAGCAGTACCCTATCAAACGGCCCACGGACCGCGCGCGATCTGTCCTTCCCATTCCTTGTCATATCATCTCCCCTTACACACACACACTTACACTAACATGCACTACACTACCATATATTCCGGGAGACCGGTCGGGAGCTTAGAGCTTGTCCCGGCTGGGGCGGTGCCCCGCTGGTTAGGGGAAAACCCCACTAGCCGACGGTAGGTCGGCGCCGGATCTCGCCATCCAGCGGGGGAAGATCACCGCCATCTCCCGAGGAAAAAAACATGCACTACAACGGGACTAATGTCCAAACCAGTTGACGTGCCCGGAAACACGAAAAAATCAAATCAAACCAATCGAGAAATTTCATAAAGTTTGACATCATTGGATATAGTGAACTAGTTTTGTTAGTCCCCAGAAGTTCATTGTAACCGGAGTTGACTGTACGCATTTCCAGTGCACACAGAAATTGGATGAAACGTACGTACGCAGCCTCCGGCTACGTGAGAGGTCTCTAAATTGTTTTAGATTTCCAGGAACTCTGGGGGGAAAACCCAAAACAATGAAACGGTTTCGATTTTGAATGAAAAATGCAAATATTATATTGTTTTCGTCTTTTAGCGTAATGCGCGAACCGACTGAATTCTCATGCGCATTGCACAATTGCTTTCGGCCCAGCTGCCATGCGATAGAAAAGCCCCAAGGAAGAGGCAGGCGGCTTGTAAAAGTTTGATATTTACTTGCTGGATTACGGAGCAGAAACTTTTTTTTTTTTATATGAAAAGAATTGTTGTCCTGTTTGAATACTACACCATGTTATTGTACTATTCGTGAAGACTGTTTTTGTTGAAATATTTACTTCGTTATAGCGTTATACAGAGTATTTTACTGTTGTTATTGATCAATGTGCGTGCTATTTTTTGCAAAACACTTTGTGTGGTTTCGGGCATTTTGGATATACTTTTGCTCTTGTAGGCCACTAGTAAATAACTATTCCCCTCTTTAAACAAAACCTTGTCTATGACGCCACGGAATGCAGATAATGTTTCCATTAAAGATGTTAGGAACTTTTTGCCTTACTTGAATAAGAAATGTATTCCAAAAAAGAAAATAATTTATTCTGACAATGAAACTAACTGGTGAAGAAGAGGAAAAAAGTCCTCGAAACGTACAGATGAAAAACTTTCAAAAATAATAAAATAATAAACGATATTAATGAAATAATTTTATAAAATTGTTTAATCTAAATTATGGTTTTCGGTTAATGTCCTTGATTCAGTGGTGAGGTGTAGTTGACATTTACATAATTGAAATGATTGAAGGCGTTGTCATTGTCAACAATAGTATTTATTTCACAAATAGCAGCTTTCGATGGCTTAGCCATCATCAGTTTTCTGCTGTCTGGGAGCCACAAAAACGACTACCAGACAGCAGAAAACTGATGATGGCTAAAGCCATCGAAAGCTGCTATTTGTGAAATAAATACTATTGTTGGCAATGACAACGCCTTCAATCATTTCTATAATGTGGCCCTGTTTTTAATGTTTTCAATAAAAATGTTTCTAAAATAATTGTCGACGAACCCTCCACAAATAGAAAGCATTCCTTCCGCTGAAAGCTTTCTGAATCGGTTCTCTGCTTCTTGGGAACATCCGAAGTGAAGTGAAGTCGTGGCCAGGAGGCCGTGACCCCAACCGGCCGCCGAGTGCTGGGCGACGCCCCACTAACAGGGTCACGTGGCCCGGTAAGCCCCAAGCACTTTCTCCTCCCCAGCGCAGCCTCAGCCGATAAGACAGACGGCGTCTAGCGACATGTGCCACTGACCCCGCTCCGGTGGGGACGCAACGAGACATCCATCTTCCTGGACGTCGATGCTCAAAATTACAACATCGACGTTTCTGATCATCAATGCTCAAAATTAAAACGTCGATGTTTCTGAGCATCAATGCTCAAAATTAAAACGTCGATGTTTCTGGACATCAATGCTCAAAATTAAAACGTCGATGTTTATTGGACATCAATGCTCGAAATTAAAACGTCGATGTTTGTTGGAAATCAATGCTCAAAATTAAAACGTCGATGTTTCTGAGCATCAATGCTCGAAATTAAAACGTCGATGTTTCTGAACATCAATGCTCAAAATTAAAACTTTAATATTGATCAAACATCGACACGAAACCATCGACATTTTAAAAACTAGATTAGTAACCTGTGTATTGGAGGAGGATGGGATTATATTCAACGTCGATGTTCTTTTTCCTTAATTGACCTTTAACTGACAAAACAGTCAAAAAACCAAAAGGACAATTAACAAATATGGACAATTCAAGAATAATACAGGCTTGTTGATTGGCCAACATTCAATTTTATTTACTATTCACCCTTACTAACTTTGGTCTGAAGTATATTCTAATTATGGATATTTGAAAAGTATTGTAGAATTTTGTTAAGTTTCATTAAAAGATTATCTACCTTGTAAAAACATCGAACAAAGAACATGGATGTTAACAAAAATCACCCGCTTAAAAAATCGATGTTAAATTCATCCATAATTTTATAAAACTGTCGGTTTATAAAACCGTCGATGTTGCCGATTCGTAGGGAAAAAGCAAGGTTGTGTATGTTGTACAAAGCGTTAGGGAAAAATCCGGCATGGAAGGAAATTCAGGACAGAATGCATGAACCCGTCTACTTAGCACGTCACGACCATATTACGAAAAATACGTCCAAGAAAACAGAGAACTGATGTTGGAAAATACTCTTTTGTAAATAGGACTATCGAATCATGGAATAGCTTGCCTGCAGCACTAATGGAGACTTTTCCCAGAAACATCCACACTTTAGGTTAAGATTAAATTCTAATAATAGTGTAAGTGATAGGATCAGTAGTCTGTGAAGAGCCTCTGCATTTAGTAGGCATGCCTTAAATGGAATAATTTTGTCTGTGTATTGAATTGTATGTATTTTAGTATTCATTATTATATTATGGTATTAGATGTATAATAAGTGTAAAGAATTTGCCACCGGGCTTAATGCCCAAAGCAAATTAATAAATTATCTATCTATCTATCCATGTTTTAAAAACATGGATAGACATCGATGTCGAATCCCTAGGATCCGATTCTTCGAGGTGAACCGCGCATGGGATTGTATCCACACTTCATTTATTTTCTACCGGGAGGATAAATCTCCGGGATGGACACATAGGTCTTTATTCTCACTCACCGCGGCCGACACGCAAGCTCTGGGATATTGATATCCGAATGCCATCGGAACGCACCGGTGGCGGTAGCTCAGTGCATCAACTGATGCCACTGCAGCGCTTCTGACCAGGAGGTCCTAGGTTCCCACTCCCCACGGCGGCAGGATTTTTCACACTAGCTTTTCAGCTACGTGGAATTCAGTCGCTGTCTAGAGGAGAATTCTAGCGGCCGGCTGCTCTGATCGGTAGTTTTCCGTCGTTTCTCCGATCAACACCAGGCAAATGCCGGAGCGGTTCCCTAACAAACGGGCCACGGGCCGCGCGCGATCTTTCCTTCCTCATACTTGTCTTATCCTCATCCCTTACACACACACACACACACACACTTACACTAACATGCACCACACTACCACGTATTCCGGGAGACCGGTCGGGAGCTTAGAGCTTGTCCCGGCTGGGGCGGTGCCCCGCTGGTGGGAGAGTCCTGGTTAGGGGGAAACCCCACTAGCCGACGGTAGGTCGGTGCCGGATCTCGCCATCCAGCGAGGGGAAAATCTCCGCCATCTCCCGAGAAAAAACATGCACTACACTAATGAGACTAATGACCGAAGCAGTTGACGCGCCCGGAAACACGAAAAAATGAATCAATCAAATCAAGCCATCGGAACGCAGTTTGTCCTCACGGCAACCTCCTAACTCCATGCCTGGGTCGGGCCGCCCTGCCTTCACAGTTACTGACTTTCCAGGCCAACGCCAGAGTCAAAACAATGCGTCAGGAACAAGTTCCTCCTCTGTGCCCTGAGTATAGGGCGACGAAGCAAAGTGCACAGGACTCGTCTTCTCTGTGCCTCCACCTTGAAGCTATCGACGTGAGTACCGCCGGAATCTAGGCAAACCTCACAAGGGGGGGGGTCAAGTTCCCCCTCTGGACTTTACGGAGCATTCCAAGGAACGTCCTGCTCCCAAACGTCGGAGCGCCGTAGGTCCAACGGGGAAGCCCGGTAACACGTAGTTTATTTATTTATTTATTTATTTATTTATTTATTTTACGTCAAAAACAGTTAAAACTGCGTATGACGTGCTATGGGGAGAAGTGAATTCTGTGCACATTTTCAAAATTCTGTGATCCCTACACTAAGTCATATACTACTTAAATTTTGAATTTTTGAAAGGGAGAAAAAAAAACAAAAAAAACTCCCATGTAATAAAATCTATTTTCAAGGATAAATAAGCAATAAATTCTGAATTTTGAAAGGGAGAAAAAAAAACAATGAAAAAACTCCCATGTAATAAAATCTATTTTCAAAGATAAATAAGCAATAAATTTTGGCTCTTATTACTTCCTGCCGCGACAACATGGAAACGATAATTTGAATAATTGTATTTCCCACTGAATTCTAGAAGACGTGCACAGGAAATGAAGTTACATTTATGTCCAGAAGCAAAACAAGGGACCATCTCAGCATTTGCTCAATGGATCAGGGAAACTGGACGAAAAACCCGATCGAGATGGGGGTCATTGACCCGGAGTTTAGCAGCACTTACTCAATGTGTAAGTTAACGACGTGAGTGCAGCTGACGGAACTCTTGTTTCCGGGTGGGCGTTACTTCCTCCAGGGCCGTTTTAACAGCGTTAGGGGCCCTTTGGGCTTGAGTTAATATGGGGGCCCCCTATTATTACTTTCACTGATCTCCCGCCTCCACAATTTTGATGCTGAAATATACGGAAAATCCTATTAATTTACATTTTATTTTATAATTTTCTTCTTAATAATTTGAAAGTATTTCTTAGTGTTTCAATTTAACATTATTCGAACAAAATGTAAACATAAACTAATATAAATATAAATTTAATTAATATAACTTATACTATAATAAATATAAATTTAAACATATTTATACACGTACATATGTATGAACGAATCACTCCGTTATGCCAATTTTTTTGCGTATAGTTTAATCATGCATCACCTTTTTATAGGGTTGTTTTGTTTTGAAAAATATTAGTGTTAAATAAATGTTTTAAAAATTATCGGGGACCCTTGAACATTGGAGGCCCTGGCCGTGCGTTTACACTGACCTGGGCCCGTGCGTTAAACACGGCCCTGACCTCCTCCAATAACATCACGTTCTGCGGTGTCCTGTCCTTTATATCGTACAATCGTTAGGAACCGTTTATATATTCGCTAATGAATCAAAGAAATTTATAGGCATTTTTTTTCTAGGGTTTGTATCCAGCCAACAGCCGGTGACTCATTAATCTCTTCAGAAATTGGGAGACAAAAATATGCAAGTGTTAAGCAAATCCGGGGAAGAATCAGATGTAGTTGTAGAAGATTTTAGGACAAAAATTTTTGAACTAATTGAGAATGATCTTATATTACGATTAGAGAATAACGGTGAAGAGCAGATTAGAGGTTATCTTGTAGTTAAGGATCTGAAAAGAGCGTTCCTAGGTCATCGAATGACCAATGAGTTTATGAGTGGCAGTTTGCGACTTCGAAAAACGATATTTGTTTCGGGTGATATTCGGATAAGATATATGTTGCGACGATGTACGAAAATTACGTTTTTCGAAAAGCAGTGTATCTAAGTGGAGGAGGTTATTTAAAGCAGTGATTAACTATTAAGAGGCTAGCTATTATGCTTACGCCTGAAATTATTTACTGTGTGCATTGTGTATTTTAATTATCAATGATTCTAATGTGTGCTGAGATTTTCACCACAATATACATCGCATGGTGTAGGTTCATGGATTAGAAGACTCAAGGACACTAGCATTTATGATGTTCAAGCTTGTTTGCATTTTTTCATACAATAAAAGACAGCACTTGCAAATTGGCAATATTTAATAATACTTTTTAACTACCCAACGTTTCATGCCTGATTTGGACCTTCTTCAAGGCACCAGCAATCAAATAAAACCTGGCTACACAACAGGATGCCTTACATAACGTGCTTTGTCATACATTAATTTTCATACCTATGTTTAGAATACAAGATACTACTAAAGTTAACACATATAATACCTCATTCGGACAGTATTAAATCACGCAAACATAGTGGGTTACCTCACATCCATTCATTTTTATCATAATTATGCATTCAGACTTGTCAAACATAAAAGGCTACACGGACGAGTGTAGATATGACCACGATATTAAGGTCATCAACACAATAATGGTTGGCTTTGTTTTGTTTGCTGATCCCTGACGAAGGACCAAATCAGGATCTTTTGTGACTTTAGATTGAGAGGCCTTGACATGTTTATGTTCGGCTCTTCGAAAGATAAAAAATTCAGTCAGGAGTTGAACATTGAAGTTTGATATTCTTATTTTGGTGTGGTCGACAACATTTTCCCCGTACATTTAATAGTTGAATTACCTATTCTATACGTTGAAAGGAAAGGATAGACCTTGAGACTCGAGCAGCATCCTAACAAACGGGCCACGGGCCGCGCGTGATCTTTCCTTCCTCTTCCTTGTCCTATCCTCACCCCTTCTAATATATTCTTTTCTTTAAGACCCTCTTATTCTCCGTCACTTGTTCTCAAAGTATCCTTGTAATTGGTAACAATACACCCTTGTCAATACGAACTATTCTTATTTAACGTTATTACCGAGCAGAGGGGTACACCCGTGTAATTCAGTCGTGTAGAATATCAAGTAATTTATTTAATTTCAGATACAGTTGCAGATTCTACAGGCTCTAACAGGTGCGGTAGAATCGAGAAGCGTCGAACCAGCAAACATGTAATAAAATGTTCACGATCTCTTCCTGTAGAATACAGTGAGAGGAACGTTTAGTTTTTAAGACCCTAGAACACTTCATTTAGAAGTTATTTAACGATATAGCTGACAGTGTGTTGCGAGTTGCATTTGACGTGAATATTTAGATGCGTTTTTTTTCAACAAATTCTTCATATTTTAAAGTACTATTTATTTTACGTCAAAAAAACAGTTAAAAAAATTCGTCCGTCTTTGTGAACAAATATGTTTCTTTGTGTATAAATTTTTAAACAATTTAAATTTCTGGAGTGTTTATGCGTTTCTGAATTGCAAATTTTTGCATAGAAAATATTTTTCCAAACCAACTTTTGAGTGCTTATAACCACTCAGCCATTCGGAATATCCGAGGAGTTTATTAGACAAAATAAGCTTAAAATTGTCTTAAGAGCTTACTTTCGAAGTTCGGGCGTTTTCTTCCCGGACATTCTGTATATTAAATCTCTAAAATACAGCTTAATGTAAAGAGAAAGATTTTCTTGCCCCTCCTAATTGACTCCCAGAGAATAGTTTTACGCAAGTAAGGTACAAAAAAATGGAGTGAATGTCACTGTGTATTGAATAGATCGCCGCTTACCTTTATTAATATAAAGCTTCGGAATTTGCGTTGTTGAAATTGCTCGGCTAAAATCGAAACGGGAAATAGACATGCGCAAGTCGACAATTTCGCGGCAAATGGATGGAGAACATCGTGTTGCGTGCTCAGGAAAAAAAAGTTTGTGTATCTCAGTTTTACATAAATTGTTTTTACATATAAATGTAAAATATTTTTATATCAATATTAAAATTTCAGTGATGACATTACAAAATTCCGTCATTACGTAAAGGTGAGGTCGTTAGCAATATTTGTTGTTACAGGCCAAAACAATATCCACGTATGTGTGTGCAAAGATCTTGGTAAATATAAAACGTATGTATGTTCATGGACATGCAGTATTTTCTATCCTAACTTTTCTTCAGCACTTCCTTCAGTGCGATGTTATCGCACGGGTGCTGCTAGTAATTCATTAATTGCGAAAATTATATATGTTGAAGCTATTTTGTACTTTCGAGAAAAATGCGTGGGAAATTGATTTGATGATTCCAGAATGTTACTAAGACTCTAATAACCATTTTTTGGATTCAAATAATTGCATTTGATATTTTAATATGTATTTCGCTCCCAGTTACGCACTGGCGTGTCATGTAGTTGCCACAAACTCGTCACTTAAACACATTCATCTTATCTTTTCCTAGTAACATGTTAGTATTATTTGAAATGTATCATGTTTTTAATACCCGCAAATTGCGTGGTTGCGAGATTGTGTGAGATTGCCAAGTTAAAGTCCCTCCCTACTTTTCTCTTGAAAAAAAAAAAACCGTTGCCAATGACATGCTACTTTCTTCTGTAGGCCACAGATTTCTACAGCACATTAACGAAAATATTCAAAAGTTATTGATTTTAGTAATTACAATTATCTCTGCGCATGGAATGGGGGCATTGCAACGATCTCGACGGAAAAAGTTCAATTTTAGGGTCAATAAAATGTCCATTAAATGTAACATAAGAGATCAGTATACAAAAAAATTAATTACTTCGTTCTGATAATAATTGGTTTTTAAAACCATCAGAAAATTCATCAGATAATGTTCTCCAAGAAAAAGTTGTGTCTCCACTCCTTTACATTTAACATCTCATATTGAATAAGTTAAATGTGTATTTCTTCAGATGTCGGACTTATTAATTTTGAATATGTTGGATGTTTTCCAGCAGGTCTGGAAAACCTTAAGTTAATCGTTCGTTTAGATGAGTGTAAACTTCGGACGAGAGATATACTTCCAATAAAGATTTTCGATGTTCCAGTTGTAAGGAAAATTAAAAGACCAGTGAAAGAAACTTGAGCACTTTGGAAGTTATGATGGTGCGACAAAATTTATGGAACATCTGTGAAGTGAATGAAATGGAATAGGGGAGGCGGAAATGCGACTCATCGGCAGATAGTGGTTTCTTAACTGCTCCTCTGACGCTGTCGAATAGAAAACTTCATTATCTGTACACTTCTTCTAGAATTCAGTGGGAAACATAGTTATTTAAATTATCGTTCTCCATGATGTCGTTGCAGGAAGTATTATTCCTTAACGAAGGACATGATAAGTGATACGAGCCCAAATTAATGAGCTGATTTACCCTTGAAAATAGGCTTTATTACATTGGAGCGAATATTTTTGTTAACAATCCTTGTAAAAAAACGCTCGTTTTCTTTCTGTATTCAAAATTCAAGTAGTATATAGGGTAGGGATCACAGAATTTTGAAAACTTGCACAGAATTCATTTCTCCTCATAGCACATCACAGTTTTTAACTGTTTTTGACGAAAAATAAATAAAAAAATAAAATAACACCAACGTTATCATAATACAGCCGAGAACTACATAAAATATCAGACACAAGCGTAGAAGTAAAAATATTATGTCGTTCTTTTAAAATTGTATTCAATATTGCAAGATACGAGTACATATTCCAACCGGATAATTTAGAAGAGGTTTTGGATGTTTATTGTGAAGGAAATTATGGAATATAATTTTCTTCCAATGTCTATTTATTATGAATATTCTTTTTTTTTTTATTTACATATTAATTTTTAAAAATACTTGATAGTAATATTTCTGTAATAAAATAGTTGGAAATAAAATAAAATATATTCTGAACAGCCATTTTCATCTGAATATATACTGCGTATTTCAAAAATGATAATGCCTTTTTTTCGCCTTTTGAGACCCTATTTCATGCTAAACGGTAGATATTTAGTATCTGTCTGATGATGAGACAGAACATCTGAATGCGAGCGGTGGCTAGGTTTCTCGGATGGCACCGAACGGTACAGCTCGGGCGGAGGCGGCAGTCGCGTGGAAACAAAAGCCTGACGGCCAGCGACCCACTTCCGGTCGCGTCGCGCCGCGCCACTGCTTCATAAAATACTTCGACTGGCAGCGCCCGCCGCCGCTAGCGCCCCCAGCGGGCTTCGAGGGAAATGCTTGTGTGGAAGGCGCGCGCGCGCGCGCGCGCTATCTCTTGGGGAACGCCGCAAGTAGGTGGAACGATGAAATGGGCACTATCATAAACTGACGGCGGGCACAAAACGACGTATAGGGTGATTCCTAGAAGAACGGACTGCTTTGACAGCTTATATTTAGAAATTTATCAATTGAGTCAAAAACTGTATGTGACGTATGGGGAGAAAATCATCTGCGCACGCTTTCTTGAGTTTCAGAATCCCTTCCCAACTATTTAACTATTAATAGTTGAAAGATGAAAAATAATAATAATAATATAATAAAATAAGTTTAAAAAAGCGTGGGATTAACAAACAAGAACCTAGATATTTTCGTTTCCGAGTTATAGAAAACTTATTTGTGACGGTAAACAAACCAACAGATTTGATTTTTCTCTATTGCTAACAAATAGAAACTCACCCTAAGCTCTACAAGCAAAAGGAGAGCTCAACAAAACGTGCGCATAGTAAATCTGGATTCACGTGAAGCTCCAGCTACTTTTTGGCCGTTGCTGGTAATGTAACTGCAAGTTACGTCCATGCACTCATTTTGTCAGTGTGGTCGTTTACAATTAGCTCACTTGTAAATGGCTTGATCACTATCTCTCGTAATGCCATCATTTCTGCCGTGCCGTTCGGTCATGCCTGCATGACCTTCATTTATTTCCCGAGTAACTTCTCTATAATGCTAAGATTGCGAGTCGACTGACACAGTCATTGAAGAAGCGGATATAGCAGCTGTTTCAGGAATAGTCAATACATTCATTTATTAACAGTCAATAATTCGAATGCTTTTGGAACAGTTGTCAGCAAAATTTCGTGTTTTTTAAATCCTTCTCCCCTTTTGTAACGTTTCCTAACAAGTAACTCCAAGTAATTTTAAATGAATTTTCGTACACGTTTGAATATTAAAGACATGACGTATTTTTATAAACTCGGGAATTCCAAGAGTCTTCTAAATGTTCATGTTTTTAGAGTTTTTTAAACGCCTGTAGAATTGATTAAATTTCCTGCAGAATTATTGGAATTGTATTTGTATTTGAATATTCTTTCCCTATTAGTTTTTATAATGTGGAATGTAAATTTGTAATCGTGTGTAATATAATTCAATGAGAGTTTTTTAACTTAAATTAGATAAAGACCTTTCACATTCAGAAAGGACATTAACGGAGGATCATTGAAACATCTAATTTTGTTTTCTGTTGCAGTTTGTTGGCATTGCCCTGGTGATCTTCAGTGGGTTTGCAATCGATGAAGTCATTTGGCACTGGCATCACAGAGAAGGTAAAGTTACACATCTCGATCCCCATCTCGATCAGGTTTTTCGTCCAGTTTCCCTGGTCCATTGAGCAAATGCTGAGATGGCCCCTTGTTTTGCTTCTGGACATAAATGTAACTTCATTTTCTGTGCACGTCTTCTAGAATTCAGTGGGAAATACAATTATTCAAATTATCGTTTCCATGTTGTCGCGGCAGGAAGTAATAAGAGCCAAAATTTATTGCTTATTTATCCTTGAAAATAGATTTTATTACATGGGAGTTTTTTTGTTGTTTTTTTCTCCTTTTCAAAATTCAAAATTTAAGTAGTATATGACTTAGTGTAGGGATCACAGAATTTTGAAAATGTGCACACAATTCACTTTTCCCCATAGCACGTCATACGCAGTTTTTAACTGTTTTTTTGACGTAAAATAAATAAATAAAATAAATAAATACACATCGCCTATCTGCATTCATTTTTTATGTCACCAGTTTTCACAAGTGCGAACTTTTTGCGATTTTTAAAGTTAATTCAAGTGCGATTCAAGTTAATGAGGAAAGACCTAAATTTAAAAATATAAAATTATCATTTATGTTGTTTTTTAAGAAAACATATTCCGCGTAAGTCATTTTCATGACCTTAAGGACATCCCGTGTTCTTCGTATCTAAAGACATACGAATCCAGTCATGTCAAACATGTACCCCGCGGCTCGCATACGGCTCATTATCGAGCGGACTAAACGCTCTTTACAACCTGGACATAAATGTAACTTCATTTTCTGTGCACGTCTTCTAGAATTCAGTGGGAAATACAATTATTCAAATTACCGTTTCCATGTTGTCGCGGCAGGAAGTAATAAGAGCCAAAATTTATTGCTTATTTATCTTTGAAAATAGATTTTATTACATGGGAGTTTTTTTGTTTTTTTCTCCCTTTCAAAATTCAAAATTTATTGCTTGTTTATCCTTGAAAATAGATTTTATTACATGGGAGATTTTGCTTTTTTTCTCCCTTTCAAAAATTCAAAATTTAAGTAGTATATGACTTAGTGTAGGGATCACAGAATTTTGAAAACGTGCACACAATTCACTTTTCCCCATAGCACGTCATACGCAGTTTTTAACTGTTTTTTTACGTAAAATAAATGAATAAAAAAACGACCAACCAGGGCGGACGGGTATCAGCTAGACTCTTTCCAAGCCACTGAGCCATTTACGAATTAGCTCCGTTTCTACCCATTTAACGCTGTATAAAGAACGCCCGGTTCGTTTGTAAGCGTCTCTTGTGGATGAGACGGGGTCAAAATCGAACTGGCGAAGTAGTTTCCATTCTGTCCCATAGAGAGCAGTAATGACTTCTTGGGATTCCAGTGAGCACTCAGACTTGTAGGCTGCGTATTTGTCTTTGTTCTTATTATTTTATTATTTTTTTCTGTTTAATCTTCACTGTAAATTAATAAACACGGTTACTGTATAATTAAATTTTGCCGTCCACGAATTTAATGTTAGAAATTACTAAAACACCTTTAAAACATCAATGGTTTTCGACAAATGTTTTATTAACATTGATGTTTTAATTTTGAACATCGATAATTGATAACAGCCATGCTTTGTTATCGATGTTGTATTACTAACTGGCATCACCAATAGAATGCGTGACAGCCTACGCTGGGCAACACTAAAGCAATGACATTTATTCAGCGATCGTGCATTTAATGACAGGGTGTGTGCATTCGATTGGAATACATTTTGCCATATAATAACGGTTGGTGCCTCTGCGGGAAAAAAAGTCGGGAGAAAATCAAAAAGTTACACGTGATTTTACTAGAATTCACAGCATCATCCATGAGGAAACCTAGGCATCCAAAAATAATAAAGTATTCGCTCCGATGGGAAAAAAATATTTTCAGTGGGAAGTTTTGTTTGGTTACTGTTGAAAATTGTTACTTTGTACCATTTCAAAATGTTTCTCAACACTTCTCGCTCTCCATGAAACATGGCGGCCAGCATCTTGTCTGCCTCCGGGCTGTACTACTCGCGCAACATTTCATGAACGTTTATCTTGCTTCCCGCTCCGTTCAGCAATAAACAGTTGAGGGTCAAAAGCTCGCAGCGAGCACTGATGACAACATTCCAAGCATTAAACTTCGTTGCGCGAAATCGAAGCTAGTTTCTTTCACAGTCGAGAACTTCTGTTCACCTTTATTACCATTACCTAAAGAAATGTCTGCGGCAAGTCCAGGACCTTCAAGGGAGGCACCTAAAACTCCTATCTATACTGCGGTTTTTACAGAGTTGGACCTCAAGGTCACTGAAGACCCGTCACCACGGTAGCATTTAGGCACGGCAAGTGCAGGACCTTCAAGGGAGGCACCTAAAACTCCTATCTATACTGCGGTTTTTACAGAGTTGGACCTCAAGGTCACTGAAGACCCGTCACCACGGTAGCATTTAGGCACGGCAAGTGCAGGACCTTCAAGGGAGGCACCTAAAACTCCTATCTATACTGCGGTTTTTACAGAGTTGGACCTCAAGGTCACTGAAGTCCCCTCACCACGGTAGCATTTAGGCACGGCAAGTGCAGGACCTTCAAGGGAGGCACCTAAAACTCCTATCTATACTGCGGTGTTTACAGAGTTGGACCTCAAGGTCACTGAAGACCCGTCACCACGGTAGCATTTAGGCACGGCAAGTGCAGGACCTTCAAGGAGGCACCTAAAACTCCTATCTATACTGCGGTTTTTACAGAGTTGGACCTCAAGGTCACTGAAGACCCGTCACCACGGTAGCATTTAGGCACGGCAAGTGCAGGACCTTCAAGGAGGCACCTAAAACTCCTATCTATACTGCGGTTTTTACAGAGTTGGACCTCAAGGTCACTGAAGACCCGTCACCACGGTAGCATTTAGGCACGGCAAGTGCAGGACCTTCAAGGGAGGCACCTAAAACTCCTATCTATACTGCGGTTTTTACAGAGTTGGACCTCAAGGTCACTGAAGACCCGTCACCACGGTAGCATTTAGGCACGGCAAGTGCAGGACCTTCAAGGGAGGCACCTAAAACTCCTATCTATACTGCGGTTTTTACAGAGTTGGACCTCAAGGTCACTGAAGACCCGTCACCACGGTAGCATTTAGGCACGGCAAGTGCAGGACCTTCAAGGAGGCACCTAAAACTCCTATCTATACTGCGTGTTTACAGAGTTGGACCTCAAGGTCACTGAAGACCCGTCACCACGGTAGCATTTAGGCACGGCAAGTGCAGGACCTTCAAGGAGGCACCTAAAACTCCTATCTATACTGCGGTTTTTACAGAGTTGGACCTCAAGGTCACTGAAGTCCCCTCACCACGGTAGCATTTAGGCACGGCAAGTGCAGGACCTTCAAGGGAGGCACCTAAAACTCCTATCTATACTGCGGTGTTTACAGAGTTGGACCTCAAGGTCACTGAAGACCCGTCACCACGGTAGCATTTAGGCACGGCAAGTGCAGGACCTTCAAGGGAGGCACCTAAAACTCCTATCTATACTGCGGTTTTTACAGAGTTGGACCTCAAGGTCACTGAAGACCCGTCACCACGGTAGCATTTAGGCACGGCAGGACCTTCAAGGGAGGCACCTAAAACTCCTATCTATACTGCGGTTTTTACAGAGTTGGACCTCAAGGTCACTGAAGACCCGTCCCCCCGGTAGCATTTAGGCACGGCAAGTGCAGGACCTTCAAGGAGGCACCTAAAACTCCTATCTATACTGCGGTTTTTACAGAGTTGGACCTCAAGGTCACTGAAGACCCGTCACCACGGTAGCATTTAGGCACGGCAAGTGCAGGACCTTCAAGGAGGCACCTAAAACTCCTATCTATACTGCGGTTTTACAGAGTTGGACCTCAAGGTCACTGAAGACCCGTCACCACGGTAGCATTTAGGCACGGCAAGTGCAGGACCTTCAAGGGAGGCACCTAAAACTCCTATCTATACTGCGGTTTTACAGAGTTGGACCTCAAGGTCACTGAAGACCCGTCACCACGGTAGCATTTAGGCACGGCAAGTGCAGGACCTTCAAGGAGGCACCTAAAACTCCTATCTATACTGCGGTTTTACAGAGTTGGACCTCAAGGTCACTGAAGACCCGTCACCACGGTAGCATTTAGGCACGGCAAGTGCAGGACCTTCAAGGAGGCACCTAAAACTCCTATCTATACTGCGGTTTTACAGAGTTGGACCTCAAGGTCACTGAAGACCCGTCACCACGGTAGCATTTGGGCACGGCAAGTGCAGGACCTTCAAGGGAGGCACCTAAAACTCCTATCTATACTGCGGTTTTACAGAGTTGGACCTCAAGGTCACTGAAGACCCGTCACCACGGTAGCATTTAGGCACGGCAAGTGCAGGACCTTCAAGGAGGCACCTAAAACTCCTATCTATACTGCGGTTTTACAGAGTTGGACCTCAAGGTCACTGAAGACCCGTCACCACGGTAGCATTTAGGCACGCAAGTGCAGGACCTTCAAGGAGGCACCTAAAACTCCTATCTATACTGCGGTTTTACAGAGTTGGACCTCAAGGTCACTGAAGACCCGTCACCACGGTAGCATTTAGGCACGGCAAGTGCAGGACCTTCAAGGAGGCACCTAAAACTCCTATCTATACTGCGGTTTTTACAGAGTTGGACCTCAAGGTCACTGAAGTCCCCTCACCACGGTAGCATTTAGGCACGGCAAGTGCAGGACCTTCAAGGGAGGCACCTAAAACTCCTATCTATACTGCGGTTTTTACAGAGTTGGACCTCAAGGTCACTGAAGTCCCCTCACCACGGTAGCATTTAGGCACGGCAAGTGCAGGACCTTCAAGGGAGGCACCTAAAACTCCTATCTATACTGCGGTTTTTACAGAGTTGGACCTCAAGGTCACTGAAGACCCGTCACCACGGTAGCATTTAGGCACGGCAAGTGCAGGACCTTCAAGGAGGCACCTAAAACTCCTATCTATACTGCGGTTTTTACAGAGTTGGACCTCAAGGTCACTGAAGTCCCTCACCACGGTAGCATTTAGGCACGGCAAGTGCAGGACCTTCAAGGAGGCACCTAAAACTCCTATCTATACTGCGGTTTTTACAGAGTTGGACCTCAAGGTCACTGAAGACCCGTCACCACGGTAGCATTTAGGCACGGCAAGTGCAGGACCTTCAAGGGAGGCACCTAAAACTCCTATCTATACTGCGGTTTTTACAGAGTTGGACCTCAAGGTCACTGAAGACCCGTCACCACGGTAGCATTTAGGCACGGCAAGTGCAGGACCTTCAAGGGAGGCACCTAAAACTCCTATTTATACTGCGGTTTTACAGAGTTGGACCTCAAGGTCACTGAAGTCCCTCACCACGGTAGCATTTAGGCACGGCAAGTGCAGGACCTTCAAGGGAGGCACCTAAAACTCCTATCTATACTGCGGTGTTTACAGAGTTGGACCTCAAGGTCACTGAAGACCCGTCACCACGGTAGCATTTAGGCACGGCAAGTGCAGGACCTTCAAGGGAGGCACCTAAAACTCCTATCTATACTGCGGTGTTTACAGAGTTGGACCTCAAGGTCACTGAAGTCCCCTCACCACGGTAGCATTTAGGCACGGCAAGTGCAGGACCTTCAAGGGAGGCACCTAAAACTCCTATCTATACTGCGGTTTTTACAGAGTTGGACCTCAAGGTCACTGAAGTCCCCTCACCACGGTAGCATTTAGGCACGGCAAGTGCAGGACCTTCAAGGGAGGCACCTAAAACTCCTATCTATACTGCGGTTTTTACAGAGTTGGACCTCAAGGTCACTGAAGACCCGTCACCACGGTAGCATTTAGCCACGGCAAGTGCAGGACCTTCAAGGAGGCACCTAAAACTCCTATCTATACTGCGGTTTTTACAGAGTTGGACCTCAAGGTCACTGAAGTCCCTCACCACGGTAGCATTTAGGCACGGCAAGTGCAGGACCTTCAAGGGAGGCACTTAAAACTCCTATCTATACTGCGGTTTTTACAGAGTTGGACCTCAAGGTCACTGAAGACCCGTCACCACGGTAGCATTTAGGCACGGCAAGTCCAGGACCTTCAAGGGAGGCACCTAAAACTCCTATCTATACTGCGGTTTTTACAGAGTTGGACCTCAAGGTCACTGAAGACCCGTCACCACGGTAGCATTTAGGCACGGCAAGTGCAGGACCTTCAAGGGAGGCACCTAAAACACCTCAAGGTCACTGAAGACCCGTCACCACGGTAGCATTTAGGCACGGCAAGTGCAGGACCTTCAAGGGAGGCACCTAAAACTCCTATCTATACTGCGGTGTTTACAGAGTTGGACCTCAAGGTCACTGAAGACCCGTCACCACGGTAGCATTTAGGCACGGCAAGTGCAGGACCTTCAAGGGAGGCACCTAAAACTCCTATCTATACTGCGGTTTTTACAGAGTTGGACCTAAGGAATATCTATACTGCGGTTTTACAGAGTTGGACCTCAAGGTCACTGAAGACCCGTCACCACGGTAGCATTTAGGCACGGCAAGTGCAGGACCTTCAAGGGAGGCACCTAAAACTCCTATCTATACTGCGGTTTTTACAGAGTTGGACCTCAAGGTCACTGAAGACCCGTCACCACGGTGTTAGGCACGGCAAGTGCAGGACCTTCAAGGGAGGCACCTAAAACTCCTATCTATACTGCGGTTTTTACAGAGTTGGACCTCAAGGTCACTGAAGACCCGTCACCACGGTAGCATTTAGGCACGGCAAGTGCAGGACCTTCAAGGGAGGCACCTAAAACTCCTATCTATACTGCGGTTTTTACAGAGTTGGACCTCAAGGTCACTGTAGACCCGTTACCACGGTAGCATTTAGGCACGGCAAGTGCAGGACCTTCAAGGGAGGCACCTAAAACTCCTATCTATACTGCGGTTTTTACAGAGTTGGACCTCAAGGTCACTGAAGACCCGTTTTAGGCACGGCAAGTGCAGGACCTTCAAGGGAGGCACCTAAAACTCCTATCTATACTGCGGTTTTTACAGAGTTGGACCTCAAGGTCACTGAAGACCCGTCACCACGGTAGCATTTAGGCACGGCAAGTGCAGGACCTTCAAGGGAGGCACCTAAAACTCCTATCTATACTGCGGTTTTTACAGAGTTGGACCTCAAGGTCACTGAAGACCCGTCACCACGGTAGCATTTAGGCACGGCAAGTGCAGGACCTTCAAGGGAGGCACCTAAAACTCCTATCTATACTGCGGTTTTACAGAGTTGGACCTCAAGGTCACTGAAGACCCGTCACCACGGTAGCATTTAGGCACGGCAAGTGCAGGACTTTCAAGGGAGGCACCTAAAACTCCTATCTATACTGCGGTTTTACAGAGTTGGACCTCAAGGTCACTGAAGACCCGTCACCACGGTAGCATTTAGGCACGGCAAGTGCAGGACCTTCAAGGAGGCACCTAAAACTCCTATCTATACTGCGGTTTTTACAGAGTTGGACCTCAAGGTCACTGAAGACCCGTTACCACGGTAGCATTTAGGCACGGCAAGTGCAGGACCTTCAAGGGAGGCACCTAAAACTCCTATCTATACTGCGGTTTTTACAGAGTTGGACCTCAAGGTCACTGAAGTCCCCTCACCACGGTAGCATTTAGGCACGGCAAGTGCAGGACCTTCAAGGAGGCACCTAAAACTCCTATCTATACTGCGGTTTTACAGAGTTGGACCTCAAGGTCACTGAAGACCCGTCACCACGGTAGCATTTAGGCACGGCAAGTGCAGGACCTTCAAGGAGGCACCTAAAACTCCTATCTATACTGCGGTTTTACAGAGTTGGACCTCAAGGTCACTGAAGACCCGTCACCACGGTAGCATTTAGGCACGGCAAGTCCAGGACCTTCAAGGGAGGCACCTAAAACTCCTATCTATACTGCGGTTTTTACAGAGTTGGACCTCAAGGTCACTGAAGACCCGTCACCACGGTAGCATTTAGGCACGGCAAGTCCAGGACCTTCAAGGGAGGCACCTAAAACTCCTATCTATACTGCGGTTACAGAGTTGGACCTCAAGGTCACTGAAGACCCGTCACCACGGTAGCATTTAGGCACGGCAAGTGCAGGACCTTCAAGGGAGGCACCTAAAACTCCTATCTATACTGCGGTTTTTACAGAGTTGGACCTCAAGGTCACTGAAGACCCGTTACCACGGTAGCATTTAGGCAGGGTTTTTCGCGTCTTTTTCAGTCGTGCCGCTAGGTGCCGCATGCTCGCGACCGTGTCAAGCAATGCCGCAGATGGAGCGATTCTAGCGGCTCGACTGAGAAAGACGCCAAAAACCGTGCCTAAATGCTACCGTGGTGACGGGTCTTCAGGGAACTTTTTTTTAATTTATTTATTTTACGTCAAAAAACAGTTAAAAACTGCGTATGACGTGCTATGGGGAAAAGTGAATTGTGTGCACATTTTCAAAATTATGTGATCCCTACACTAAGTCATATACTACTTAAATTTTGAATTTTGAAAGGGAGAAAAAAAACAAAAAACTCCCATGTAATAAAATCTATTTTCAAAAATAAATAAGCAATAAATTTTGAATTTTGAAAGGGACAAAAAAAAAAAAAACTCCCATGTAATAAAATATATTTTCAAGGATAAATAAGCAATAAAATTTTGAATTTTGAAAGGGAGAAAAAAAAAACAATCAAAAAAACTCCCATACAATAGACTCTAACTTGAAGTCCAGTTCTGTAAAAATCGCAGTATACTGTCCCTGCTGCTACCTACCCAGAGCGATGACCTGGCCGCACAAGTAGCGGGTTCGACTTTGATTTTCCAGAGGTTGGCATTTCTGTAAATACTCTAGTGGCCGACTTTGTAAGTGATACCCCCACTCCGCCCGCATTTCTTCAATCCATCGTTCAAGAAAAGTTGCGCGAGTAGAGTCACGTGATTTGTGACGCAAACTGGTCATGTGCGGAACCAGCTAAAATCGGTTTACCGGAGGAACCCACCCATGTGTTTATTTATTTATTTATTTACTTTCGTCAAAAACAGTTAAAAACTGTGTATGACGTGCTATGGGGAGACGTGAATTCTGTGCACGTTTTCCATAATTCTGTGATCCCTACACTAAGGCATATACTACTTGACTTTTGAATACAGAAAGAAAAACAAAAGAATAAAAACCACTCCGATGTAATAAAATCTATTTCCAAGGATAAATCAGCAAAAAAATTTGGGCTGTTATCCATCATGTCCTTCGTCAAGGTATACTTCCTGCCGCGACAACCTGAAAACGATAATTTGAATAACTATATTTCCCCCTGAATTCTAGAAGACGTGCACAGAAAACGAAGTTACATTTATGTCCGGAAGCAAAACAGGAGCCATCGCAGCATTTGCTCAAAGGATCAGGGAAACTGGACGAAAAACCTGATCGAGATGGGGGTCATTGACCCGGAGGCTGCAATACAATACGTGTTACAGGTTGTTTACATTTATACGGTAATATATGTAACTTCATAAATGTAACTTCCATTTTGTGTGCACGTCTTCTAGAATTCAGTGTGAAATACTATTATTCAAATTATCGTTTCCATGTTGTCGCGGCAGGAAGTATTATTTCGAAGGACAACATGGATATTATCCTTGAAAATAGATTTTATTACATGGGAGTTTTTTTTGTTTCAAAATTTAAGTAGTATATGACTTAGTGTAAGGATCACAGAATTTTGAAAATGTGCGCACAATTCACTTTTCCCCACAGCACGTCATACGCAGATTTTAACTGTTTTTTTGATTTAAAATAAATAAATAAATAAATACAGCCGAAATGAAATGATATGTTGCAGCGTACTTCTACAGCTCGATGCACGGCGTGGCGATGGTGCTGGGCGTGGCGCAGGTGGCGACGTCCGTGCTGCTGGGGTTGGGCGCCGTCAAGGAGAACCCCAAGCTGCTGCAGCCGTGGCTCATCTTCTTCAGCGTGCAGACGATCCTGCTGCTGCTCGCCATGCTGGCCACGTGCGTCGTCATCATCATCTACGTGGAGCCGCCCGGCATCTCGCTCTTCCTCATCACCGTCGCCTACTGCTGTGAGTGCCAGCCTCGTTCTGGCTCAGGGCATCGGCTGACGGCTGCATTCCTCTCACCGGGTCACAATCCCCAGAGTGGCAGGGTTTTCCTTATTAACTCTACCGGGAGAGGTGCCTCAGGGCGTCAACTGATGACACTGCAGTGCCTCTGACCGGGAGGCCCTAGATTCCCACTCCCCACGGCGCCAGGATTTTTTGTCACAGCTTTTCAGCTAGGTCGAATTCAGTCGCTGTCTGGAGGAGAGTTCTAGTGGCCGGCTACTCTGATCGGTAGTTTTCCGTGGTTTCTTCGATCAACACCAGGCGAATGCCGGAGCAGTACCCTAACAAACGGGCCACGGACCGCGCGCGATCTGTCCTTCCCATTCCTTGTCCTATCCTCTCCCCTTACACACACTTACACTAACATGCACTACACTACTATATATTCCGGGAGACCGGTCGGGAGCTTAGAGCTTGTCCCGGCTGGGGCGGTGCCCCGCTGGTGGGAGAGTCCTGGTTGGGGGAAACTCCACTAGCCGACGGTAGGTCGGTGCCGGATCTCGCCATCCAGCGGGGAAGATCACCTCCGTCTCCCGAGGAAAAACAGGCACTACACTAACGGGACTAATGACCGAAGCAGTTGACGCGCCCGGAAACACGAAAAAATCAATCAATCGACGGTAGGTCGGCACCAGATCTCGCCATACAGTGGGGGAAGCCCTCCAGCACCTCCCGATGAAAAAACACACACTACACTTACGGGAATAATGACCATAGTAGTTGACGCGACTGCAATCAATCAATCCATCGAAATCAGAGACAAAGCTGGAGGGGTGGTAATATAGGAGGCGCTAGTGTCGCTGGGTGCCGCTTCAGGTTAGGGTTGCTAACTTCCGCACATAGAAATTGGTGAGAAATTTGTGAGAAATACGAAAAGTGTCTTCTAAATGTTCTATTATTCATAACATTCAAAACTGCTGCTGAAGAAAGCGCGAACTATGGCGCTATCGTGTGTAATGTGTGGCCGTACTTGCAACCCGCGAACACACGCAACAGTCGCGCATGTATCGTTGGCAGCAGTTCGTATTTTAGTTCCTGTAAGAGGGTGCTACAGGTGAGTGCGCCACTGTTGTGATGGTCTTGACCACGTTATATTCGCCACTAAAACACTACTAAGACAAACAGAACTGGCGTTTATTCCTTGTAAGCAGTGATCTCTATACTAACTGGATGACTGAATCCCATAATTCTGCACGGTAGAAAAGCGTGTTGGTTCATTACTGGAGTCGCCATATTGTAGTTCGGCAAGCAATTATTTTCTATGCGTTGTGAGCTGTGAGTCGTGTCAGAAGTAAAGAGTTTTTTCTAAAGTCAAGCATTGTTTTTAAAGTTCTTGAGAAGTTTGAAAAAGTGTTCATATCACTTGTAGAGAATGGTGGTAAGAAACAAAAGAATAATTTACAAAAATGTCTTCTCTATTTGGAGAGTTTTTTAAGTTGCCCTTATCACAACTTCCCCAAGATTTTTATTACGAGTTTGGACTCTCGAAGACCATCATTACACCCACTGGGGGAAAATTGCAAGCGTATATCATTCCACCTCAAAACATACAGTAAAAGATTTTCCCTAGAAAAACTTTATGGGGACCAAGCAACTGTTAGACAGCACCTCAATAAAATTGAGATGGCTTAGAAATGTATAAAATTATTTTTGTGATTTATACGTTTTATTATTATTATTTATCAGCTTCATTACACATAATCATCTCTTTATCCATTAATTTATTAAATTGATACATTTATTGTCTCTATGAAATTGTTTCCTTTATTTGCGAGATTTCTTATTCTTAAGCAGGAAAAATCGATATTCTGTGTACGAAAACAGCATTGAGATTGACAATAAGAGTAAGGAAATGCTTTAAAGACTTGCATCTTGCAAAATTCTATTTAAATTATCTTGGAAAGTCCTCAGAATTATTTGCTACATGAAGAGCTTAATTGTTAGAAGTAATTTAACTTGGTAGTGAACAAGTTATGATCATTGCAGGAGTTTTTCGTCAGAAAATTTTAACACCCTTGCAATAAGCATACTGTTTTCTATAGTATACATACTGCTGAGCTTGTTTCCTGTCCAACCGCAATATAGCGGCCGAAGCTGGGTCGAAGGCACGTCCTACTCTGTAGAGTTAGTCATCCAGTTAGAACGAGGGTCGGTCAGAAAGTAATGTCCCTCATTTTTTTCTCCAGAAATATTTATTGGAAGAATCTGAAATGTCCACATAATATTAATACAAGATTTTTCTACTGGCTCTACTTTTCCACGAAATTTCCATCGACTTGTACAGCCTTGCGCCAGCGTGAAACAAGGGCGTGAATGCCTTGCCGGAACCAAGTCTTTTCCTGACGGCGTTGTCTTTCCTTCACTTCGGGTCATTTTGAATTTTTCCTCCACGAATAGCGCTTTCCAGTGGCTCAAAGGGATGGAAATCGGAGATGAAAGGATGAAAGGATCGGAGAAAAGGGATGACTTTGTAACTAATGCCCCCACTCTGCCCGCATTTCTTCAATCCATCGTTCAAGAAAAGTTGCGCGAGTAGTACTTCGTCTACAGCCGCCATTTTAACAGATCGTGAAGGAACTGCCATCTGTAGGAGACACTTGAAACTTCGTACACTAACGCTGGAAAATATTAAACTTTGATGTACAACTGCAACTGTTACCATTATTGTTGCGTAAAGGAAAAAATGCGGGGAAATTCCTTTTTGGTTGGTTGGTTAGTGATTCCGGGCACGTCAACAGTTGAGGTCATTCCCGTAAGTGTAGTGCACTTTTCCTCCGGAGATGGCGGTGATCTTCCCCCGCTGGATGGCGAGATCCCGACCGGTCTCCTGGAATATGTGGTAATGTAGTGCATGTTAGTGTGTGTAAGGGGAGAGGATAGGACAAGGAAGGGGAAGGACAGATCGCGCGCGGTCCGTGGCCCGTTTGGTAGGGTACTGCTCCGGCATTCGCCTGGTATTCGGAGAAACCACGGAAAACTACTGATCACAGCTCATCAAACTACTGGCCGCTAGAATTCTTCTCCAGACAGCTACTGAATTCGACCTAGCTGAAAAGCTAGTGTCGAAAATCCTGCCGCCGTGGGGAGTGCTAACCTAGGACCTCCCAGTCGGAGGCGCTGCAGTGACATCAATTGATGCACTGAGCTACCGCTCCCGGTCAGGACTCATTTCTATTTTTGATACAAAGAAAAAATTACGTAACTTTCCAATTTAATTTTCCTTCACTCCAACCCACTTTTCACACCCGAATATCATTTCTAGGCCCTTGAAAGGAGACCTAGGACCTCCCGGTCAGAGGCGCTGCAGTGACATCAGTTCATGCACTGAGCTACCGCTCCCGGTCATTTCTTTCTGACCGACCCTCGTATATAGAGCGATTTTCCTAAGGATGAGCCAAAGTGACAGCTAGTGCTGGCAACATAACTGAACTGAAGGTTCTGTGGTCGTTGTGCCCATTAGACTCCCTTCCCGCATCGTTCGTTTGCAGTGCTACTGTAAACGGCTTGACACTTCCTTTGTGGTGTCCTTGTCCGACAAACATATAGTGCGCTGCGAGAAATAATTGATATTAGGAAGTGCAGTGTTATGTGCTCTTCTGTAAAAATTCTTTTTTTCTTCGTATATTACATTGAATTTACTTTTTGTGTGAAAAATATTATGTTTATTTTAAAACCGAGACGTGAAAGCGAGATGCATACCAGTGCACGTGTTTCCGGCTTAAAATCATTTTACTTTCTATTTACATTCGTGGCAGTTTTCTTTTACTGATTGTGAGAGCATGTTAAGAGATTTTCTACATTTGTAATTAAATTTAAATTTTCCCGACTCACGTAGGCATGTACCCGCAAACTAGATGCATACCAGTGCACGGTTCATGTGATGCTTAGACTTTAGGATGTTTTCACAGAAGCCATGACCAAACCTTTACGAAGAGGCGTGGACAGCTGTCGCGACGGAGGAATACTTCTCTGAATTACATGTGATGTTCACTTGTTTTCGCGAACTGTCACTTTGGCTCATCCTTAGGAAAATCGTTGTATACAGATCACTGCCTGTGAGTAAACAATAACCATACTGTTTTCTTGTTGCAGATACATTTCGTTACTTCATCCTCGTGGTGTACAGCTACTACAGGCAGCTGAATATCGTGACGCGTGGGCAAACGACCGGTGTCATGCAACTTGCTTAACATTCTGACGAATGTTCGTGAATTACTGTTAAAAGACTTCTAAGAGCATTTTCTGCTCTCCGGTGAATGCCATGTTACACCGCCCTTTCGAAACAAAATTAATTTTGCAGGCCAAGTACGAAATAAAGTTGACATTTCGAAAGGGTGAATGGCAGTACGGCGTTTCAGTACTTTTGGGAAGATACTGAATGCATCGGTGCAGCCAAAGCTGTAGTCACGTTGAAGAATATCCTTTGTTGAAAGAAGAACGTGCATTAAGAGAAAGGAGAAGTGTAGTGCTGTACATAGTACTTCTTTTTTACTCAGTGTCTAATTTTACGTACAAAGTTCATGAAGAAAATTTAGAACATTTTAAAATTTCTCCCAATGTGAGAAGTACTTCACATTTGTAACTTGTAAAATGCACTATACAAAGCCTAATAAGTTTTGATTGCTTTTCTTTTCCTAATGTGCTGTACTAAGTGAATGAAAATTTTTTGAACATTTTGATTTTCTTGAATAATTGTTAACTTTCCAACACCTTTTTATTGTTTCTTCTCAGGATTCTGGGTGCATATATGTACTGATGCAAGAAAACGGGAATCTCATAGTTTTTTTAATGAGTGAGAACAGTTTTTTAAAAAAACTTCCTTATTACCGTTAGTTGTAGAACATCAAAAATGTATTTTGTTAAGCGTTTTTATTGGTTATAAAAATGAATACTTGGTTTCTATATGTAGGTGCTAACAAAACTATTTTTATGAACAACTCTCTTATCAGTTAAGAGTGGTTTCAGTGATACCATTGTCAATTAAAATGAATGAAATTGTATTTAAAAAATATGGGTGCGAGTTGAAATAGCAAAAAGCCATACATTCCCCTTTGTAAGTGAATATTCTTACGTTAATGTGAAATTATTTTGCATATAACAGTGAGAAGATCTTGTCTTTCTTTCATTGTTAATAACTTATGTCTTACCCAACTTGTCATATTGTCTTTATTACATTTTTCCTAAAAAAAATTATGTCAAGCTGTTGCATTATTTGAATTAAATGAAGTCATATTTAAGAAGAAATTTGTAATGAGCGTCATCTGCAATAATATGTAAATGGAAATTAAAGAGTAAAAAGATTAAAACTGTTTTATTTTTAAAAAATGTGTTATAGAAAAAACGGGTTGTGTCATTCTTTTTTTGACAGCCTGCATCTAATAATATTTTTAAAATGGGAAGAGAGAATGTTTTTACTCTAAAGTTTTATTTAAAAAAATATATGTATATGTGTGTGTGTGTACACACACACACACACACACACACACAAATACACTTTCTTCTTAGTTTCACAACTTCCATCAACTTCTTTAAACAAAATTATGCTCGCAATTGCATAAAACCCACAAACCGGAAGTGAGTATCTCTCGATCCAGTTTCCACGACCACACGAAAAATTCCGTTTAACCAGTGCCTTCAAACATTGCTAGGTAGAGACAAATAACGTATGCACTTCCCCGGAATTATAATTAAAGCCTCGGCAATATTTTATTGATTTATTGAAGTTAACGTGTACGTAGTAGATTAAAAATGACACGTAATGTCGCACTCTTCATGAATTCATTAATATACCCTGACATTAACCTAAATGGTAAGCAAGGAGAGAAAGGAGGCGATTAGAGCAGTAGTGCTATAAAACCGTGTGTTTGTCCTCTTCGTAAGATATGAAAATGCAGCATACTCGCAGGGAATTCCTCCCGTGTTACTTACATTCACCAGTTTGGAATAACATTTTTTTTATTTGTTGCGTCCAAGTTGACTTCAATTTGCGTCATCAATTTTCAATTGCGTCCAAGTTGACTTGATCGTCCCATCTCGATCAGGTTATTCGTCCAGTTTCCCTGATCCATTGAGCAAATGCTGAGATGGCCCCTTGTTTTGCTTCTGGACATTAATGTAACTTCATTTTCTGTGCACGTCTTCTAGAATTCAGTGGGAAATACAATTATTCGAATTATCGTTTCCATGTTGTCGCGGCAGGAAGTATTATTCCGAAGCACAACATGATAAAGAGCCAAAATTTATTGCTTATTTATCCTTGAAAATAGAGTTTATTACATGGGAGTTTTTTTGTTTTGTTTTTCTCCCTTTCAAAATTCAAAATTTATTGCTTATTTATCCTTGAAAATAGATTTTATTACATGGGAGTTTTTTTTTCTCCCTTTCAAAATTTAAGTAGTATATGACTTAATGTAGGGATCACAGAATTTTGAAAATTTGCACACAATTCCCTTTTCCCCATAGCACGTCATACGCAGTTTTTAACTGTTTTTTGACGTAAAATAAATAAATGAATAAAGACTTTTATTTGTTGAGTCCAAGCCCTTGGGGGGGGGGGGCGTTGAGCGCTTTTTGCACTGGGGAGCAATCCTTCATTATCTTTTGCGCATTGAAGTAATCCTCCATTAGCCACTTTATCTGTCATATGTCACGTCTCGTCGCAGTCAGTTCTCAAAAGGACCGCCAGGTAGCATCTCCGCGTATGCGCCTCCCACTACGCGCTCTTGTGGCACTACCTCTGAATTTGGAAGGAACAAGGATAGGGGTAGGGTTTAGGACACTTCACAGGGGGTTGGACCAGTCCTAGTGGAGCAGCCAAACTCGTTGTGTTGGAACGAATTTCACATGAGATTCCACAGGAATCGAACCCGGATCTCAGTGGTAGAAGGCTAGCGACTTCGCTCTGAGCCACGAGCGACCTTCTTAACATATCTTTCTCGTGCATTTTTGATTAATAAAGGGCAACAAAAGAAGTTTATGTACACCATGTTATAATTTCATGATCTTAATGTTATTTCACAAATTATCATTAATTTTTTGCCAGTTTCCCTGACCCCTTGTGCAAATACTGTGACGGCACCTTGTTCTGCTTCTGGACCTACATGTAGCTTCACTATCTTTGTAAGTTTTCTTAAGCTCTTTCAGGAATGTAGCTTAGATATTCGAATAATCATTTTCCATTTTATCGCTGCAGTAAGTCGATTCCTTCACGTAAAGCACTAGAGATAATTGCCTAAATGTGTAGCTAATTTGCCTCGCAAATAGTTTTATTACAAAGAGCGAATATTTTCATATCAATTCTTAACAAAAACTCTTTGCTACACGTTTTCATAATTTAACTTAATATGTATTACGAGAACCAGTGGCGACTGGTGCCCCAACATTGGAGGTTGTGTCTCAATCGAATGACTGAAATGTAATTTCCAAAATTCAGAACACTAATATACAATAAAATGTAAGCAATTAATGAAAATTAATTAATACTAAGTTAATAAGAGTCTGTATTGAAACATTACATAATTTTCTGCGTAGTGTTCTTGTGAGGTATATAGACCTTCCGCGCACGATGTTCTGGCTTTGATTTTCATTGGGCACTTAAGTTTTTGTATTAGGCCTGCATCAAGACAATTGGCGGTAATATAATTCATACAAAAAAAATTGCTTTCGAAAATTCGCTGATCGATTTCAGCACAACAAACACTATTGTTTCGACATGTTTTACACAAATACAATTATTTTATTTCGAAAATTTCACTACCCTGGTATATATTGTAATAATGAAACACACACACACGCACGCACGCACCCGCACGCACGCACACACACGCACACACGCACGCACACACACACGCGCACGCGTGCCACCGCCGCCCACCGCACACGCGGCGCACGCACACGCACGCCGCACACGCACACACGCACGCACACACACCACACACACACACGCACGCGCACACACACCCGCACCACGCACACACACACGCACACACACACGCACGCACACACGCACGCACACACGCACACACACACACACACACACGCACACACACACTCGTTCTCCCACTAACTACAGGCTGCTGCTGGCGGAGATATGCATCCGCCGTGAGAGACAGAAAGGTACTTCCTTCCAGAACGGCCAACTTTACACAACGAAGTCATCAAGTTTACATTTTGACTCAATAAACCTAGTATCAAATTAAAACAAATTCTCCAAACGTCGTAAACAATGCATTCAATACCGTCAATAATCGACTGAACCTGTGTACTTTCAATTACACGCGAGATTCATAAAATTAAGTTACAACTAGTGTCAATCGAAGATCGAAAATTGTGATTCCACTGGGCACTGCCCAGCGCTCGGCAAGTCTCCTTCATCTGTTGTTGCGCCACAGATGTCGCTATGTTCACGCACAGCCAAAGAGTAAACTAAGTAATAGAGGCAAGAGCCAAGAGCGTGGTGCAATACCTGGCAAGGCACCAGACGCCGGAGATAGCGCTAGTTGGGCGCTCTTTGGTTTCAAAATGATTTTACATCCACAGATTTTGCTGCAATATCTTGAATTTTATCATTAAAACGAGCATTTGTATTCCTAACATATTATAAAATATTTTTCGATTATCTGGGGGTTGTGCAACCGTGCAATCTAAGTACGAGCTGCCACTGGTTAGAAAAGACATCCCAGAGCTCAAGAAATCATGCACATCTCCCCGTAATGATTTCACTTCTCTGGTTTCTACTAGTACGTCACACGGTTTTTAGCTGTTTTTATGACGTTAAATAACTATTTTATCGTATTTACTCGAGTATTAGTCGACTCTGCATATAAGACGACCCCCTAATTTTGAAGAGGTCTCTTCAGACTTTTTAATTAATTCGCACTAGTTAGTCAAAATAAAATTGCAAATTGTCTTATTGAACAGAAAATTGCCTTGATGAGAATGTAAAGACTTGTCTGAACTATGCTTTTATTATAATCTTAATAATGTTTTCTGCCATTACCCTCATCATCTTCATGTGTGTTTTGGTCCTTTTATGTTGCAGTATCCGACTTTTTAGTCCCCTCTAAAGGTTCTGTGCATTGAATTTGCGTTGTTCTTGATCTTTCATCAGACGCCACCTATGAACCATTCTGTCACCATATTTTCTATCTGACCAGCACTTGTTGATGGCCTCTGTTTCTTAACAGAAACTAGAAATTAGCACCGTTTACTGTTCGATGGAGTTGTGAACTGCGAACTCATACATTTCTGTCTCTCCGTTTCGTTGGTAAAGAGGGAGATATCGGCAAGTTTGCAAGTTAGGGAAGTTTTTACTAAGAAAATATATATTCAGAAATATCGGTCTGAATTGCCCGTCCATTTCGAGAATACGACCGCGAATATACTTAGTACTTACACATTGTAGATACACCCCATATTTTTACCATCTTAATAGCTTATTGTTATGTTAACATTTACGAGTTTCGTGACATGGAAAAGCAATGCAGAAACATAAACCCAGACCGACTAGACGTAATATAAGACGATCCCGCATTTTTCAACTGAGATATTTAGAGAAAAAAAACTCGTCATGTATTCTGGTAAATACGGTAATACTAAAACTGTCTTCAGTAAAACCATGAAATTAGAATGTAATTCCTGAATACACTGAAAAATATTCCTCCCCACCCCCGAACACGAACCCTTGCCCATGCTCCTGTTGCAACGCATGTGAGAAGCTATAGGTCACTTATATCTCTAACAATGAACTGACCCAGACACAGGTCAAGTGCTGATAATAGAATGAAATCCTTTTCATCCAAGAAGGCCAATCCACCATTTCTGCTACCACGTTATGTGCATTTTATTTATAGTTTTATACGTGTTATAGTAATACCGTTTGATGAACAAAAGGAACAAAGATAAAAGGGGAAGACTGAAGACAAAAATTGTCTGTCGGGGCTTAAATTAATATTAAATTAAATTAAAAAAAAATTAAAGGCTATCAAAATAAACGATTAAAACATATTAAGAGAATGAAGAATGAAAAACTTCCAGAACTAGCATTGAAATCCACTGGACAAAGAGACAAAAACTTGAAGGTACAAAGATAAGCAATCAGGCCTACTGTTCAAATATGAATAGGAAATAGGCCTAACACCCTGTGGTTCATGATGATAACAAGTTATATTAATTTTATTTATTTATTTTTAACTAACTTCAAAAGAAGAAGCTCATATAATTCATTGTTTGTGAATTACATTTTATGTTAGTTCAACCATCACTATCTAAATGAACCCCGATTTAAATGAATCTGCCTTAAACGGTATAATCTCATAGTGGTAATATGATAATTTGGTGTTATTCTGATAATTGGATCTAAAGTTATCTATATATAGAATCAAGTAACTTGTGTCCATCGGTCAGTAATGGTTAGACCTCCCGTCTTATCCACCAATCGAGACAAATCATTCGATACATCTCCACCTCCTGGTGGGAACTTATCATGTTTTGTAGATCCATCCAGAAGATACTAGGAAATGTCTCTAAAATACAAGTTACTTTGTGTGGTTTAAGAACTAAAACATGTTTGAGATGACGTATGATGATCTACTGAGATGATAAATATTGATGAATTTCTCGACATGACAAATAGATTGTCACAATTCTTCATTTTTTCAACATCAAATATTTTTTCTTGCTTTAATGCAGCAAAGAACACATAAATGTGGTAAAAATCTGATTGTTATCAAACCTCAAAATTGTTTGAAAATTCCTGAAGTTTAACTGTTGTTCAAACTTCTTCTATACCATCATTTCTGAAACTATAGATTTTTTCTTAATGTAATTTCAGTCTATTAATTTATTTTAGTACTTGAAATGATTATATATATAGTTTTTTGACAATATTAATATTTTTCACCAAATTTTTAATTATACTATGTCAATTTTTTGAAAATGAGTAAGATTTTCTTGAAACTGCTCCATCTCTTTTCTTTACACATATGTACATATAGAACAATGCCTTGAAAAAAATGGCAATTTTATTTCTCTCAAAACTCTTGAATTTTCAAGTGTATGTCCTTTCTTCTAGTGGGTAAAAAGTTGCTAGAAGGTAATAACATATTTCATTTTCCACCAAAGCCAAGGAAAAGTTATAATAAAATAAAATTATAAAGAATATAAATCCAACTTCAAAATATAATTAAGCATACAAAAGAAAAAGATTTTGAACATACATTGTGTCTTTTGAATTTACAATTTATTTCACAAAAAATTTACTCATTGAGAAATAAAAAGACTAAATGTGTTTGAAAACATTATTCTCTTCTTTTGAGTCCTTTTTTTATCCCTTAAAGTGGAATGGAATGAATGTAAACCTATTTTTCATTTAAAAAAAAATTGTTTTACCATTTTCAAAAGAAGAATTTCCAGTACTTTTGAATTCTTTATAAGAGTATTTGAAATACGGGCTTGTCACCAATTTTTTTAACAACTCAAGTACTTCATAACAATGACAATTGGACCCTTGCAAAACATTGCACACTTTAGAAATGAAAATTGCAACAAGCCCCTGATCTGTGTGTTACAACATAATACGCCTTGTACTGTACCATTCTAATATTGCTAAGCAATGAGATTAAATTTCATATAAAATCAAACAGTACATATAATTCTATTGGAGAAGATTTGTCTTTTTCTTTCATTTAATTGTACATAGATTTTGAGTTTCTGCCTGAACTATGGAGCTGTGGGGCATCCACTGAACTTAATCTCCAAAAATGTAATAGAACGTTCCGAAAGGCCTTGTTTTGTTGAATACTGCTTAAGAAACAATTCGAAGCCCACATATCCTTGATTGACCCGCCTCCTCTCTCCTACCACTTGTCATTTTCCCACCTGTCGCTACAAAACTGATGACCCTTGAGGGTCAAAAGAACCTGGTCTTAATGGCCTAGAGCACATTGTTTTTTGGTTATACATGATTATGTGTGTTGCAGTAACCAGTTTTTTGTGCCACAAAATGCGATATACGAAATTTCTTGTCTTAAAATCCGTTTGACGTAGGACTTCCCTATCCACCAATGGGTAAGGAAAAATTCCCTATCCACCAATACAACAGTAGATCAGCAGTCTAGGTTTTGTAATGTTTTCTTATAAATGGTCAAAAATTGTCCATTGTCCTTAGCGTGATTTATAGAGAGGGGAGCAAGAGAGTGTGCATGTGAGAGTGATGATGATGATAATATTAACTGTAATAATATATTGAAGTCAAAAACATTTGCAGCACACGCAAAGAAGTCAAACGAAAAGAAATTTGTATTTTGGAGTGGGCAATAATTAATCTTTTAATAATAAAAGATGTATGCGACTGGTCAGCAAGCTGGCCAATGCCATCTCACAGAAGTTCCAGCTTCCTGACCAAATAGACTGCGTAGACATTTTTTTAACATTAACTTTTCACTGGGCTCAAGAAAATATTCAATTTTTAATCTTTTTGTGAGATTGGAAAACAGGAAAGAAAAACACAATTGTGTCCACAAAAGACTCCTTCAATTCAGTTAACACGTTAGCCGCTGTAGTTGTATCAAATTTGTTTTCTCCTGAGGCCACATGTTAGTTTTATTCCTCATTTCTTATTTTATCCTACATAAGAGATATAATATTGGAAAATGTAACTAATGAAGACATAATGGCCATTTTGAAACATGAATCAATGTTTCATCATGCAGCCCAAGAAGTGAATAACTTCATCTGGAGCCACTCAGTGAACACAAAATTCACAGTTGCATTCACACTCTATAAAACGCTAGTAAAGATGCTGGTTTTCAATTTGAAAACGTGTGTACCGATTGTCGGCATCATTATTTTCTGTACTGTTTATACACATTTTTCCTTTATAATTTTCGAATAAATGCTCAATGTCATAATTATTTGTGTCAAAGATAAAATATATACAGAATCATTCTATTTGGAAAAATTGAAATAATTGATCTAATTTACCATATTATTAAAAGAAATATATAATTTATTCTGGACTTTACTCGTAGATACTGTGTCTGTACCCACTTACAAATAAATAGTTTGAAGGTAATATTCGTATATATTCATGTAGAGTACTAATCTGCTCAGAAGGCCGTAGAGTATACTGCTCCATAAACATAGCATTGTAGTGTGAAGTGTCTTTGAGCCACATGACCTGGATGATACTATTGGATGTGAAGCACCTTTGATTCACACGGCTCACTAATACGTTGCAAGTGTGCATCATACATGATGCACATGGCGGTCAACGTGAAAATATTAAATTACAGTTCACAAAATGGAATGCAATTGAAAGTAATGTAATCACCTCATCAAAAGAAGAGTGGGAAGGTTGAGACGAGATGGCGAGATTGAATCTGGTCTCAGGCCTAAACTGGCAAGACACAAGAAGTTCACCAAATATTAAAATTTACATTTCAAGGCAATGCACTGTTTATTATTTTCTTTCAGGGAAAGCTTGACAAGTGAGCGGCAAAATTTGACTGACAAACACACAGTTTTAAATTTGATTTAACAGGAAATACAATTTAATACTATTCTTCAACATGATTGACTGTATTAATTAATGACTGGCAAGGGTTTTCCTGGTGAAAACAAACACGTACATGTTGTTTATTTTAAACATTTTTCAATTTTTGATTGTGTTTATAAGTATGTTTTACCACAAATTTATTTCATGATTCTTCAGAACTTTTGCAACTAAAAATGAAGTCCTATCTGACCATGAAACATCGTAAATGAAGAATAAATTTTCTCTAAGTGAAGAAACTGTAAATTAATAATGTGCACTGATTGACTAGAATTTCAATCAGGAAACCCTTTCATTAATTTAACAATGTACCTGAGACATGCATGTTCTTAAGCAACTTTAAGCAAATTGGTGACAGAAAGAAAGGCATATCAACCAGTATGTTAATAAACTACTTATGCACTTTTAGTACACATATAATTGGCACCATCCTGACATTTTTTAGACGCAATTACGTTCAGAAATACGTTCTGCAAACAGTAACAAAATCCAAGTTGTGATCATGCTACTATGTAACAAATGTATCCTTGAGTAATGAGTAACAAAGAATCCTGGTCAGGGTGACAATTCTTTGAACAAATTTAATTATTAAAACTTTTGACATGGTGACACTAAAGATTTAAATTTATTTCATTTCTAAAGGTACTAATCAATTACACATGTTTTACAGCCTGACGATTAACAATAACAAAAAAATCAGAAAACACAATTACAGACTTTGCAATCGGAATAAATTTATTTTTGTTTACAAA
This sequence comes from Teleogryllus oceanicus, assembly GCA_964035755.1. Lineage (NCBI taxonomy): Eukaryota > Metazoa > Arthropoda > Insecta > Orthoptera > Gryllidae > Teleogryllus > Teleogryllus oceanicus. The sequence continues at coordinate 83,577,556 of CAXIVR010000013.1, read as the reverse complement.
TTCAATTAACAAATTAAAATTCACTCACAGAAATCACATGAATTCAATGATAATAACACTTTATTTCAGATTAATTTAGTGCATATTAACAATAATGTTTTTCTTTGTTATTCTTTTAACACTGGTTCAGTAGGTTTACTAATCTGTAATTTCTACAAACCTATCTACTACGTAAAAATTATTGAAACTGATGAAGTTGAACCATCTTCCATCTTACAAGAATTTGTTTGAGTGTTCAGCAAATAAAGAAGTATTTAATATCACAGATACTTAGTATATACATTTCTTCTTTTGCTATTTCAATATATTCCAGCAAAATTCCTGACAATGGCGGAGATATACTTTCATATGGAATCAAATCTACAGATATCACAAGGTTTATTTTATTGAGGAAACTTTTTCAATCAATTATTCACTAACATGAAATAACAAAACAACTTAAAACTCCAAAAATATTTCTAAAATTGTCTTCATCTACTATTCATATCACACACTTCTTGGATATTTGATATAGCTGTGTTTTTTTGTAGTATTTAATGTGAATTCAGGGCACATTTTACACGGAGGTCTTGTTTCCTGAACTTCTGTAACAAGGCTGCATTAACCTAGGTGGAAAAAAAATTACCTAATTATTACTAGTATTAGTAAGTGGTAAGGAGACTTCAGAACCCTCTTGTTAGAAATTTCTTTCTGAATTAAAATTATTTTCTCACATTTTCTCAGCATCTTGTGATGTTTGTAAGATCTAGATAACTGTCTTAACCCAAATATAAGACGAAGTTTTTTCCCCTATATACCTTATTTGAAAAACACAGGGGTGTCTTGTATTCACACAAATTCAGTTAGGATTTATATTTTTACACTGCTTTTCCAAATGCTGTCGAAACAATAATCTGCCAAGGTAATAAATATCAAATGTTTGTATAGTACACAATATTACTTATTCTTGTGGATGTATTGTTGGCATCCATCGCAAATTTCATGGGGATTCAGACCAATAGTTTTGAATGGGCCAGTAAGGAGAGATTCACAATGAACGGAATTGTAGTAGAAGAAACACAAAGTAGAAATGAATAAAATTGTTGTCACGATTTTGTTACAAGTGCTGATTGATGAGGCCCCATGAATTTTCAGTTCAACACCTGGTGAATCTGAATTTGCATTTAGCAAGAAATCATAGGTGTGTGCACAGGGGGGCCGCAACTCCCCCCTTCAAAATTTTGAAAGGGGCCTTGAGCCTTACATAATAAAATATTTAATTTATATAAATATATTAAATCCCTGATAAAGATGTACATAAAAATTTTAAAATTTACAGTAATGTGATGACCACAGACCACCGATGGACACTGCGTATTCATAATATATTGTTGAAGTGGCTAATTTTCACTCCATATTATTGTCTTATTGCTTAGGGATATACAATTTGAAACATATCACATAATTGTAAAAGTCAACTCGATAATAAATTGCTCATTTAATAACCCTTAAAATGTGTTAAAAATTGAAGATCAGCCAAAAGCAGTTTAAAATAATGAATAATATATGAAACTATCAAAACAAAAATGCATATTATGTGATTGATCCCTCCTAAAACCAGCCAAAAATATCCCAAAATTTGAAAAATTTTAATTAAAAGAAATGGACTGAAAATTATTGCTCAAGTAAAATACCATATACAGATAAAAAAGTCTTAAAGGATAAGGGGGCTCCAAAAACATCGCTGGTCCCCCTCTTCTTTTGGGCTGTAAAGGCCTATACAAGAGATGGAAATAAAAAATCAAATTAAAATAAATAAATTAATTAATTTAAAAAAATCTCACTGTCAAGTAAGATTGACACATACAAAAACAGTCACAGAATGATACAAAATATTTCCTTCACAAAAACTTTTCACACTTGGAAGCTTGCTGCTCACTCCTGTTTTACTTGTGGAAAGGAGAGGTATGAGTTGCTAGTTCACAGCTCAATCACATAAAAATTAAACAATGCAACTTTCAAGTATATTCTAACAAAGGATTCAAAAGATATGCAAGAACTATTAAAGGAGAGGTCATGAACAAGAGTGTGACAGGAAGAAAATCTGGTGACTCAGACGGGAATATTCTTACTTGGCGCATACGAAAGCCATACCCAAATTCAACGCCCTAAACGGGAGGGATATGGATGGTAGTGGCAAAAATCATAACCAACACTAAGTCTTAACATTCTCATCAACAAGACTATTTTCTAGTCAATTAGACAATTTTATTTTACTCTACAAAACAATTAATAAAAAAGAAAAAGAAAATGAGGCAGCCTTTTTAAAATTAAAGAGTTGTCTTATATTTAATCAACTTATAATCAAGCAAATGGAGTATTTTATTGCAGCAGAGAAAGCTTCTTTTTAAACTACAATATGTTTTTTCTGTGAGCCTGTAAAAGATAGCAAGTACCCTGTACTGACTGCATCCACTACCATACAGAGTAACAAGTCAACAGGCTAACTAAATTTCAATAAAAACTTAGGCTGTAAAACTTACAAACCAATATCTGGATCCACTTCCTCTATACTTTCATTGCAATTTTCATGCCTTCGTTGCCGCCGTGACTTTTTCTTTATAAACAAGGGTACAAAAGGTTGTTGTGCCTTCAAAGCAGAGCGATATCGCATCAAATGGGCTGGCTCAATGCGCCGGAAGAACATAATCCGAATTTGAGGGATTTTTGTCACAGTTTCTATTTCCAGAGAGCCGAACACCTGAACTAAAAGTTGGAAAGGTGGAGGTGGGTCAATGACCGTAAGATCTAGAGCCACGCGATACGGCCCTCCTTCTTCGTCAACGCTGATCTGAAATAGAGAAAACGGTCGGATTAAAACTATAGGGAGAAAAGATGAAACTTATTCTACAATTTGGGTTATATTGCCTGGTGACAGAACACAAAAATATAAACTATCGAATTTAAAAATAAGAACTGAACTAAATTTACAAAAAATTTCCTTTGTCCCCTCCCAAGCTATATTCATAAACCATGCTGGGAGTATGCAAATGAGCAAGTTATGAGCCTGAGAAATAATGACAAAAAGAAATAAAAGCATGGTTGGCTAAACTTTGCCCAACACCCCGCTAAAAAAAACTGCATTAAACTCATTTAAATTATTTAATGACTTTTAAAATTTGTTCATGTAAAATAACAACAATTACAATTTTATGAATTGAAATATTCATCACAGCTCAAATTTAATCACATCAAACATGTACAAAACAACACAAAATAAAGTAAATTCACAATTAAATACGAGCTTCATTTGATAGTACTGACACCGCCAATTTCATCATAACAAAAAAATATGAAGACAACACAAATACAAAATAAATTTACAGTAAAATACAAACATATTTTGCAACTTTGCTACATGTTATGCATTTCTTACTTTATAACACAAACATAACAATTTGAAATTTAAAATGGTAAATATGTGAAATCCTTGGATCTATGTAGATATACTTGACAGTTCTGGATGAATTTCAGTTTCATTATTCAAATGATGAAAATCTGTATATTATATAATCTAAATTTCAAAAATAATGTTCCCCAATACCCCCCCCCCACCCACCCAATCCTCAAAACTACTCACTGGATCAGGTGTTTCAAAAACGCCTGTTTATTTAAAAACCCTGAAAAATGTGACTTCTAAAACAAAATACACCACTTACAAGCCAAGGAATAACATTTGATTCTACAGTCCCAATCACTCGAACTTTAGTGTTGGTCCACCGTGACAAATCTGTTGCAGAGCTTGCTTCTTCAACAGACATGGGAACAAAAGGCAGAGGAGGTGGTCGAAATTTCAATTTCCACACAGCTTGCTCCACACGAAATATTTCCTCCCGAGACACATCACTTGACATATTCTTGGAAATTGTAGCTATTGCAACTTCCTCGTCATCATCATTCACCACAGGAATCTGCAAAGAATAATTTTAAGAACACTCAAACAGAATAACTTTCAACAATTTCCAGCACCAATTCAAAATATCTATGATTTTACTTATCTAATTTCACTGAAAGCTTAATATGTTGGTGTGTAAGTGTTCAGACTATCATATAATCATTTGTTATGTTGATCCCTAACCAAGAAGACTACATCACAGTACATGTAATATGATCTAAGAATTTGATTCCTTTAGAAAGCTTGGAGATTTACTGGTGACACTGAGAAATGTTAATAATAAATAATTAAAAAGAATAAAATATTTTCACTTAACTGAAATATGCATAAAAATTCATCTCACTATTGGTTCAAATTAGTTCCTGGTAGTAAAATATTCTTGACATTCTTTCACATCCTAAAGAAAAACTATTTAAATTCCAAAAATAAAAAATATTCACAAGATTACTTTGATGGAAACAATTACGAGCAGCTAAAGGAATATTTGAATTGTGAAACATTAATTGCATACCTTTGTGGATTAAAAAATAATTTTATAATTACAATTAAATATAATTTATCTTTGTAAAATAACACAGATATAATACCTGTCCTGACTTGTGGTGACTTGTCCACATTACACTGTTTCTTTATTTACTTCCAACATCAAAAACACGACCTTCCCGCAGGTTAAGTAAAAACTTTAAGATACATTTCGTTTACAGTTACGCCAATGAAAATTAATGAACACAGTTATCGATTTACTTTCTTCGCCTCTTCTTCTTTGTCTGACAGACTTTCACCATGTTGTTAGAAGACGCGCCAAATAATTGGTACAAGTTTCGTTTGTTTCCTTGCTTCCTCCATGCTTCATTCTGAATCTGTATATTCTTTGCCTGCCTTCAGACATCTCTTGCAGTGCAAGCACCTGTTGAACGCAAAGAAATATTATTCTAAATAGTTGTTTGGCTACCTGTCATGTTGAGTTCGGGCGGGAGATATACTCTTTGGGGCGGGAGGAAGGTTGAGAAGTCGTTGTGTAAGAATCCTCCTGCTTCAGATAATACTTGGCAGTTATTATCAACGGGTTGTCAAGACCACACTCAAGATTGTGATGTTTGACACGCGGTTTTGCAGTACGAGTTTCTGACACAGCAGAGAAAGCGGTACGTTCGAAACTGATTCCATTGCAAAGATTATTGTCGAAGCCAGAGTAGTACTTACAATACCCCTAAATGTTCAATAAACCAATTGAATTTCAATTATCCTGCAGTATCTCGTTTCTAATTGTCTCAGAAAAAAAGAAACTAACAAAAATAATAAATAATACAAACATTCTCTATTATAATTCATGTGCTTCACAATCAAGAAATGTTTCTTTCTTTTCCAATAGTAACAAAACATTTTTGGAATAGTTTTAAATTGAAATATTTGGCATATTATTAACTCATACTCAAAGTTTTCAATGTGTGTTTACATATGGTTTGTGCTTCTTATCGGAGTGTTCGTTAATAGGACCGTGACACGTGGCTTGAGGATGGCAAGAAGTAAACTTCATCCAGGTCACTCCACTTTTTTTAATCATGACCTATGTGTTGTTTCTTGGGGTTGATATTAGCTGACATGCAACTGTGGTAATGACTATGGAATGTCACCATGTTACAGTGGCGGCTCCTTGGGTTAGGCAATGTCTTAACAATATAGAAAGAATATAAATTTTGGACAATATTTGAACTACTCCAATGGCGAGGATGGTTGTACATTGTATTAGTAAAAAGAATCAATAGTTCGGGGTATAAAATAGTTAAAAGGTAGTGAAGTTAAATCTATAAGCTTTATTGTTGGCCATGTCTTTTATTGCCAATTATAGAGAGAACTTTGAATAGATATGGATATTTTGACATGGAAAAAGTTATCCAAAGCTATACGAAAACATAGGTCAGAAGATCACGTATGTAATTCCATGAATCATAAGCACTTGGCAAAATAATTGAATTCAATTTCTGAATTATTATCACAAACCCACTGTTTTGAAGAAATGGATTGAGGTGGGGCATGGCTCATGCCCTCTTCCTGGGATTTGCTGCTGTTCCGTAATCTGTTTTGTCCACCCTGAACGTTTGTTCATGAGTCACCACTGCTGTTGTTCTCTATTTGTTTTTGTTTCTCAAGAATTCTTTTTCTTTTAATATTCCAAAGGTTCTTCTTGATACATTTCCATTATACACATTGTCTTATGATATTATAGTGTTACTCATTATCAAACTTTGGATATTTAGGTAAATACCTATTTTTCTCTTTTGATATAAACACTCAAAATTATATACATACGGCAGATGTCCTGTCCTCTCTGTCGCTTTCCTCTTTCTCTCTCCCTCTCTCTTTTCCCTCTTTTTCCCTCTCTCTTACCCTTTTCCCCCCTCATTTCCCACTTCTCTTGTGTGCTGTTCTCTTTTCCCGTCTCTTTTTATCTCGCTTTTCTCTTTTTTTCTCTCTGTCTTTTCTTCCTATATTTTCCCCTCCTTCTTTCCTCCCTCTGCTTCAATATTTAATGTTGTCCCTATTTTATCTTTTATGTTGTGTTCCCAATGCCTATAAAACAGAATGTAAAGTGTCCTTGGTCCAATCTCTATCAGGTTTGTGCTCGGTTGTTCTTGATCCACTGAGCAAGTACTGAGATAAAATAATGAAAACAACGATAATTAAATTCTTAACAACATTTAGAATTCATGTACTATATATATATATATCAGAGTAGAATAAAAGAAAGGAATATAATTTGTGAATGATGAATTAAAAAAGATAAACTTAATTTATGATTTCTAGAAAATGAATGATGAAGATTAGTTTCATTTCATCATATGTAGACATTCTTTCTTTTGATAGAGATTAATGAATATGTTTATATTTTTCTTTATTAAAATTTTTTTTAAAAACATGAACCAAAACGAATAAAACCAAATTCCTTCCATTGGTAAAGTAACATTATTGTGTTTCACACTTCGCAGTTTCTTGTAAGTTATTACGATGGGAATAGCTGGACATGCAGCCAAGACCAGAAAGCACAAAGAAATGATAAAACGATATGGACCAAATTTCTCCAAAATTGCCTCTATACAGGAGTAGGGATGGATATTAATTGTGCTACACTTTCCAACATCTTTATTGCAACAACTTGCTGGAAGATATCCATAATGGAGCCATTCACTTGGTGATATAGCACCACAACATTCCACATTATTTTGAAAGAAATCTACAAATTTTTGAATAAAAAATGATTGCTTCTTTGTATAATTCCATATCATACACCATCCAATCATGTGTGGATGAAATGTTGCAATAATTACTACTCCAACTGCACCAGCAAAGAACGCTGCTGCAGCCAAAATGTGTATGCCAAGGAATACTGTGGTTTCTTGATGGATGTCGTAATAGAAGACTAGAAGCAGAGTGATTCCTGATGCAAGAATGCAGTGTAGAGTGAATCGGTAGAGACAGGGAGATACTTTAATTACACATGGCTCTGGAAAATTATATAAAATCAAACTTGGTAAAATGATGAAAACAAGACCTATACATAATGAGCATAAGTTGAGAGTTATATGTAAACATTTTGCCATTGATATCTTTTTGTAATTGACTTCATTTCTTTGAATTAGTATTGTTTTCTTTAACTTCTTTGCAATCTTTACATATTCGTTAAACTCGTGGAAATCCATTTCACCATTATAAATCGTCATTTTTAAACTTATTTTTCTAGTTAATCAAATTAACTAGTCGCATTCATAAACCTTTCCACAATGGCGTACGAAACGTTTGAAACAAACGAATGTTGCACTGTACTGTCACGATGTATCTTACACCGTGGTACTATAATACATTTACATAAATGAGTAGTAAATCGGAGACAAGTGTGATTTTCGATCAAATAAAGTTTTAGCTTTAAAACCTGTAATTTTAATGGAATGAGAAGAAGTGAACTTTCTACGTTTCCTGTAAAGTTGGTTTCTGAAGTACGTAGCAAAAGCGGATTCGTTTTGTCGTATTTGTACGTTCTTGGAAGGAAACTGCGATCTCTCTGAGAGAAACTGATCCCATCACCAATGTTTAAAAATAAAATCTTCTTTAACACGTAGCTTTGCCATACTTTTAAAGTTGAAACTAATAGTACTCGATTGACAATAGTACCGTAGCATACTCTATTTTAAATGTAGGACAAATTGCCTTTTTATTAGCTAGGACGCGGTTATGCAATCGGGAGCTTCAAAATCAAACATTTCAGTTGCAATGAAACTCCCGTTTAGAATAATCGCGTTCCAACACGCTCTACATTCAAATCAGAGTATACTTTCTCGTATTTGTAAGGTTATGTAATATAATAATATTGAAACTTCTTGCTCACTAACACTTCAGCCATAAAATACTACTACTGAGTAGTATTCTTTCCTCCTTGCGTGTTTTATGTCGGAGTTACAGGAAATATTTTTATTTTTTTTAATGTTTGTACCATAGATGTTTTAATATTATAATTGAATTTTAAATCGGATATAGATCCTTTTATGTATGGCATTTTTTATTCGTGCTCATAGAAGGTTCATTTCAAATAATATCGTAAGCCGCTTTTGTTCACAAATAAATAATCTGGAACTTGTGTAGCTGTTGGTACCCGCAGTACATTTCGAGAGTTTGAAAATGCCGCGCAGTCCCATTAGATACCTCTCGGGTTGAGTGAAAAGAAAACAAAGTAAAAAAACATGGAGTTGTTTTGTACTCTGCACTCTGAAATTACCACTTATTTGGTGAATAATACGAGCGGTTGGAGATGTTCGTGCTTCTTAATCCGTGACTGGAACATTCGAAAATAAATTAGAATACGAGTCATTATTGTTCGGCAGTTGGCATTCATAGATGCGTCATGGTATGTACATGTATTTAGCAACTGTGTGTCAAAGGGACAGTAAGAATCATACATCGTTCATCTTTGTACTGTCAAAGTTGAACAACGCCCAGGAGAAGTTTTTCTGTGAGTGAGATTTGCTTAAAGAAAACGTCATGGAATCATCAAATGGAATTTCTCCTTCTGACGGGCCCCAAATCGCCCAGGTAAGGCGGTTTGTTGTACATTCGGGTTAAAAGCTAGCGTATCGGGATTGGAACGTTATCGTATCGTGCGTGTTTTTGCTCAGGAAAGTGAGAATGCATCTGACAGCGGTAGCCACGGGACGCGTACGGGAAAAGCACCTCGTAGAGTATTGCATTTTAGCGACGGAGTTTTGGAAGAATACAGTACTGACGACGAAGAGGAAGAGGTTGATAAGCCAGATCCTACAAAAGCTGTTGACACGGTAAGTAACGAGATGCTTCTTGTTGTACTATTTCAATCTATAATTTTCGATCCCAGTATTTTTTAAAATCTCGAAGCGAGACAGCAATTTCAATTAAATTAATTTTTTTTTCAAATATTTGTGTGTGCAACGTTTCGAGAACATATTCTGTTCCCATCATCAATTTTGATCAGGTAATGCTTCGAGCAACTTGGAATTGCTTGCGTTACAAGTGTAGGCTGTCACTGTTCATGCGTTGTGGATTGTGATATGTTTTTCTTCACAGAGTGATGTGGTATCTGTTGTTTTGAATGCTGTGGCATCAAAAGATAAGAGTAACAGATATTGTATGTTTCAGAAAAAGTTGTCATGGCCCCAATACTTCCTGTATGCGTCAATGGCCTTTGGGAATGGTACTTTGAAAGTGTGCGACTACCTTGGTGAAGGTTTGGCCAATATTTTGGGAATAACCACACCAAAATATCAGTATGAAATTAATGAGTATGAGAGAATGGTGAAAGAGGTAAGATGCTTTTATTGTAGAAAGAAGTAATTTTTTTTTTAACTCTTCAAAAACCAACTTTGAATTGAACACCAAGAAAAAATCAATTTAGTATTAATATATTTACCCTAGATGTTGTAATACTGTTTTGATTAATCAGATTAAACCTTAATTTGAGTTATTAATACATTTTGTGGATTTTAACAATGTACACTTCATTATAACTTTGAAGACAAGTCCATAACATGATTACCAATTCCTGCTGTTCACGTACATTACAAAAACACTAAATCAAGAGGATTAAGAATTAAGACAAGAAAGGATTAAGCGAGCTGTAATAAGACTATATGTTAAATAAACTTAGGTTTTTGCAATATTATATTTCAGGTAGTTAACTAAGGAATGACTACACAAATCATCAAAATTGTAAAGGAATTAAAAAATGAAGTACTGTGCATTTGAGTGGCAATGTTCTGTAATCAAGGTATCCCTGATGATAGTTGAAGGTTTAAATCTGTGTGCATTGAATTAGTAGTGGTCCAATTTTCCTATTTTTCAGGGCATGTCTTTTAAAGTTCCTACAGTTGCATAAAAATTGGATGTTGTACTAAATAAATTAAATTTGGTAAAATATACCCTGTTGGTAGTTTTGACCATTACAAAGCTGATGTGAATACCAACAACAGTAATGAGAAGAGTTAAATATTGTCCAGAAATTGATTCTCCTCTCTATTCTTCACTACCTTGATTTAAAAAACTGCTTCAAATGAAAAGTAATGTAAATTAGTAAGAAGGTAACAATTTTCTATTTTGACATGCCTCTGTGAGTAAAGATTTTATCAGGGTAGTAATCTGTGCTGATAATGTACCAAAAAGACTGGTTACTTTTGCCCCATGATAATGCTTTGACTTGAGAAAATAAAATAAGACTTGAGCGTACATGCTAAAATCTCATTACTTTAAGATTTGCTAGTCCACCAGACCAAGTATAATGTTTTTATTTATTATGCAGTTTTTTTTTTTTTTTTTTGTAGGCATAATATTTTTAGTTTTTAAAATGCAGTAAATATGCTGAGTTTGAGGCTCAAAAATATGACCTTATTTATTTTTCTTTTCATTGACAAATATTTTGAAATCATATAAAAAGATATAATTAAATCACTGGTTGAGGATAATATTAATGATTTATCAAGAATAAAGGGTATTACTAAATATTACATTGTCAGTAACAAGTTTTTCAATGCTGTCTTTGTGATTAGAATTTCGAATATGATATGTGTAGACTGAAATAAGGACTTCTTTTTCCAAAAATGTTCTTATACAACTACCTATGTATAAAACTGTGCTGCTTTAATTTAGTACTATGTAATCCTCCACGTATCAGGAATTAACAGAGGGCACATAGTTAATTTGGGAAACAGCTTGCATATAATCGTCTATTTTTTTTGTAAATGGGGGTGTACATCATCAAATCCCTTAATTAAAAACCAAAGTGATTGTCTGTGTAATATATATTTTTATGATAGATGTATCCTCTAACGTTACAGACAATCAAACCAAGTATTTTTATAACAGAATTATTTTATTGGTATAAATTTACTAAAAGACAAATGATTCATGACACGTATAAAAATCATTTAATTCCTTAGATAAACCAAGATTTCATCAGTTCTTCTTAAATCAGGAAACTGGAGCCAGAACTATTGTTTGATATTCGTGTATTAGTCACTAGTTTTAATATATTTTGGTCTTATGAGGAAGTTTTTGCATTCATAATTCTTTTATGTGCTGTTGTGTAATTATAATTTTTTCCTTAAACACATGCACAATTTTTTTTATAATGGCCATTTGTGCATATTTTTCTTTATTTGATGCATGTTTAATAATTCCTGAAAATGAAGGAAGATAATTTCTAAGCCGACATGTGTATACAAAATTTGTTTAATTATCTGAAAATCTCTAACAAATCTGCTATTATCTGCAACTTCAAATGAAATTGAAATCGTATCGTCATAATGACCAAAACCTTTTGTTTTTAAAGGCCGATTCTTTTATAATCAATGAAATGTATTTAATTTTGGTTGATTTAACTAAACAAATTTGAAAAAAATTAAGGTAGATAATGTTTGCAAAATCAGTTTTTGGAAAAAATTGCAATTTTTGGTTTTTCTTCTAATGTCTTCTTTCATCCAAGCTTTAAAAACTAATTTTTTGGTTGATTTTCGTAGGAATTAGTAGTGGAAAAAAAATTTTTTTTGTCAATTGTTTAGTCACAGAGAGCACTGATGTTATGCTACTCTGAACTAGACTAAAGTAATCATGAAGTCGGTGTGTGTATATTTTGCTCTGTCAGCAATGAACATACACACATTTCGTGCGCACAAGTCTTCATGACAGAATTTTTGTGATGTTTCATAACTTTGAATGTCTAAAACTGACATGGCTTAAGAGCATTCTTTTTCTTTTTTATTTACAAGAATATGGTTGCATCAACCACTCAACATAACTTATTACCAACCCCATTTTAATTTACAGGAATTGAAAACTTTCACATTTCACATTATTTCCAAATTCAATAATACTAGTATACAATGCAAAACACATTTTTTTATACTCCAATTTAATTATAGTGACTTTTGACATTTGATCAGAATTGGATCAGGTTATCCAATTGACAGCTTCATTACGATTTAATTTTTGATATTGAAGCTCCCAGTGGGATTACCTCAGGTAGCCGAAGGTCAGAAGTCACTATAATTAAATCGGGGAATACAGTATATATACAGTATAATAATAATATAATTGGAGAATACAGTATAATACACAATATATACAAGAATCTTCAATCATAATTTAATTACAGAAGGCAGAAATACATTAGCATTTTTTGTTTTGCAGCAAGAAGAAGCGAAAAAGAAAGAAGATATTGAGATGCGCGGATGGCATGAGAACAGTAGTAATGACAATCCACCTGTGGTGTCTACCAGCCCAGGCATTGCCACGATTTCGGAAACCCAGGAGCGATATTAAAGGAACTTAACGCAACTTCCACATGCTCAACTATTGATTTTTGCAGATGTCAGCATCAAATTTGGAGTTTTGCTAAAGATATTTTACAAATTTTGGTAGCTCAACAGATAGCCCTCGCAACAGTGGTATTGCTACACCTGTGCATGAGTGAAGCATTGAACTTTTTTTTTCTCTAAGAGATGCCTGCTAGCTAATGGTAGGTTGGCGCTGGATCTCACCATCCAGCAGGGTAAGATCACTGCCACCTCCCGATGGGAAAAAAAAAAAATTCACTGCACTTACAGGGCTGATGACTTTGGTAGTTGACGTGCCCGCAATCACTAACAACCAACCAATCCGAGAGATGCAAATGTTGGAGTTTCTTGACTACTTAATATAATGGAATGTGATTTTTTAAACATTTTTGGACACTTTTTTTGTGAATAATGAACAAACTGACAATATAGTAAAGTAGTTCAAGAAAATGGTCAGGTCAGTGATGACTTGTGTACGTTTCTGAAGAGGAGGAGAGCAATGCGTAAACAACTTCAAATGAAATGTACCACAAATTAGATTACATGTGTTGACTTGCAATGGGAGAAGGTAGAAAGATTTATTAGTTCGGTTTTCCCGTGGCTTAATGTTAGTCTATGATGTAAGATTGGCTGCCGTAAGCCTGACCCTTCCCAACCAAAAACATCATGTCACAATCATCTGCGCCAATAGATGGCAGTGCAAGGGAGGGAATATTCCCATATTGCAGAATAGCTCCTTTAAAAAAACGTTTCTTCTTCTGGCTATAGGATCACAAAAAGTTATGGGTGATTAACACAGGTGAGGGGAAAGGGCTAAATTTAACCTCACAGCGACTTCAGTTGTTTTTGGGTAGCTTAAAAGCACTCGTAGTTTAAAACTCTTTTATCACAATAAATTTCCCTGTACATATAAATTAAAAAATTGTGCATTTTCAGACATTTAAAAAAGCAAAAGCTTCATTTGGTAATTACAAGAAGAAGAAAATACGAGGGCAGTGTTTCACCCTTCCTCCCTCTGAGGAAACGCTACTGGTGTTACTGCAGCAATATTTACTTTATATCAACCTGATGTATTGAATATAAAAATGCTTAGTGTTAATTGCTTCCAAAAAGAGATACAAAAGGTGAAGTGGTATTATTTACAGGAACTGTACATGAGCAAGGCAGTTTTTACTTGACTTCAGTGTCTTGAATTTCAATCCTGTCTATAAAACAACAACAACGACGCACATCAGGAATTGTATGCAAGACTTTGCAGACTGGTTACAAATACAATGGAACTCCAATTATCAAGATTGATTGGTGCAGGACATAATATGTGTACTTTCTACTGTGTAAACTAAAACACAGGCGCCAAGCAAACAAAAGAACATGGAAGATGAAAATATAGTGACAAATCAGTGTAGGTTAAGATCACATCACTGACTGACCAAAACTGCACAAAACCCATGTATAACAATGCGTGTACTGTATTCATTGCTCGCTGGAAGATTTTTGTTTTTTCATACATTTGTTGCAAATTGATTTTAGAATGATAAAGAAACGTACAGTACAGTAATAACTGTCGGACAAAACCATCTTGTTTTTTAAAGTAATTTTAGTGTAACAGTTTGTTTTTTTCCTCAAAGATCTGGATAATTGGAGTTCTAGTGTATACTAGTGGTATGTTAGCAAGGATGTGTAATGTAAATATTAAATAATAAATAACAAGCCTTATTATATGTAAGTATATTTAGGTACAAAAAAAAGTATTTATTGGTACATGCCGCCCAAATACAGGAATGTGGCCTACATGAATCCAACTCTTTTCAATTGATTTTGACAACGTAAATCAGTTACCAAAGATGTCTTTCATATTTTGAATAGTGAGATTTTAGAACGTTCTTTATTGTTGTGCAATATATTTTCACACTGACGTTGTTTGTAATTCATAGCTGTCCAGCTGCCTTAATTTTGATTGTTGTAAAAAAAACAAATTTTTCTCTTTAGAGCACATCATTTGCTGTGCACATTTTTGTACATTTAGCAAAGTTCTGATGAACAGCCATGATTAAGGAGGAAAAGCTTCAATTATATACTACTTCTGATGAAAGTAGTAACAGAATTTATTTGTCTTCTGTAATAAGATATAGAAACCCCTTAATGGCATATGTATCTAATATTTTAAGCTCTTCTTGTTTTCTAATATGGACCTTCTGATGAATTTCAGTTTTAAACAAAAATCTGTTTGGAAGTAAAGAGATCAGATATACCTTGAAAGGTTCAGTTCCCAACCAAAGTACCAATAATTGACAAATTTATTGTTTGATTGATCTATCAATCTGTCACTATAAGGGATGACTTTTATACTTATCTGCAAGAATATGTTGCATTTTCTGATAACTTGTGTGTCTGCTGTAAGTGTTCATCGTTGGTTCCACAGAAAATCAGTTGTAAAGGCAACTGCTCAACGATTGTGTACCAATGAGGAGGGGGGTGTCATTGAAGGAACTCGGCATATGTCTTTTTCAATTTTTGTATAACCGTTTTTTGTTTTTTTTTTTCATTTAGAACTTTGTTTAAGAACGTTTATTGTTAGAACCTGTCATAATGCTAAGTGATAATTTCGTCTTTCAATATTTATTGAATGTTTACAAAACAAAAAACTGTTCCAATGTATACCGTATTTGCCGGTACATACGACGCACCAGTGTATAGGACACACCCCTATTTTCAAGAAGGATTTCTTTCTTTAATGTTAAATTTTATACTTCATTTTTATTTTTATGAAAGGAGTGACCTTTGAAAAGCAATGATCTTTTCTTCATATTCCGCTGGGGGTCTTTATGATATTTTTCTAGTACGCGTGGAAAGACCGTGCCTTTTTATAAATCTTCTACCCCATGAAATTTTCAGCATTCTTTCTTCTTGCAATGCTTTAAGCTTTTGTGATAATCAATTTTGTAGAAATACAAATTCCTATTTTTCAGTGTACAAAAATTTGATTTTTGTAATGCTATATATAAACATTCAAACAGTTACAAAAATGCCCATCTATTGTATAAGACGCATCCGATTTTTTTATGAGTTTCGGAAGGAAAAAAGTGCATTGTATACATCGGCAAATATTGTAATTGCTTTGTGGAAACTCTGGTGTTTTCTTGTTGCCAGGAGTGCTTGTAGACATGTTAAAATCTTATTTTAGTGTCTGTTAATGTTGAGAAAAGGAGGCCTCTCAGCGACTCCTTTTTGTCACTTTTTTCAAATACTTCGTACTACCCCATCTTTTTTAACTTTTCATATCATAACTCATTATTCTCACTTTCTTTCTCTTTTTTTAATTGATAAATGTTATGTTGAAAGTATTATAATTCTTTGACAATCATGGTAGGAATAAAGAGAAAAAAGCCAACGTGGCTGGAAACTCTTGTTGGGAAACTAACATTCCAAAAGAAAAAAGATACGTGAATGGGCTCAAAAGGGGTAGGATGATAGTGCATCATGGGTAGCTCCTTGATGAAAAGAATGAGCTGGGGAAGTTACAAAAGGATTTTTATGCGCCTAGTGACCTTTGAATGTTGCATTATTATAGTCCCAGAAGAAGAAATTGACAGCTTTAAGTTCATCTTGAAGTTTAATCATTTGTTACTGGTTTCCATGATTTAGCTGAATACATACATTTCCTTTTATAGTTACCCAGTAAATTTTACAGTTTCATAATTGGGATTTGAAATTTGGAGACTTTTGAGTTTGAAGTAACTGTTTGGCGATTTTGGGGTTTGAGCTAACAAAATATGATGTTTGTTGACTTTGACGATATAAACACCTCAGGTTTAAATCTGTGAGACAACTTTGACTGTATCTATTTTATTCATTCAGAATATTATTGTCACTTAAAGGAATTACATTGAATTAACAATGTTTATATTGGCGAATTTTTTTTTTTTTTTTTTTGTTTTTTTTATTGTGGAGTGGTTATTGGAGGTGACCACTTAATAAAAGAATTGGAAGCTTTCACTGTATGTATGATATTGTCAAAGCATGCTACAAGATTATTACTTCCATGATTGTTTCCCCTGAAATTTTTACCTTTTCTTAAGATTCTACTCTCTTTTAAGATGTTGGACAATTTTTTTGTGCAAGGAGCCTGTGCAGATATTTGATGTTGCTGATGGTGATAGTAGTTCCGAGATTCTCTTCCAGAAGCACTGTTGTTAAGGGATTCACTTGTGCTTAATGACTGATTAGACTTGGGAAAATGAATTTGTATTTAATATTTATTATACGACTTTAAAAGTCATTTCTGTACATTTTTTTTATTCTGCAATTTCTTCTTATGTTCACCAAAAACTCACAATGTATGTTATTCACTAGCTAATTATTGGGCTTAGATCCCTTAAGCCTTTTAAATCTTCAAATTCTTTTAATTGTGAAGAAGATATGCGATTTAGAAAGCTGAATTTTATCTTTGTGAATTTTTTTCTTCTTGCAGTCATTCAAATCTTATGCTTTAAAATATATCTTTTCTAAGCTTCAAGACTATTTTATGCTTCATTCTTTGTGAATGAGAGTAGAAAATTAATTACCTGATTAATTTGGTGTGTAACTTGCTTTC
The DNA here is from genome assembly GCA_964035755.1 of Teleogryllus oceanicus. Classification (NCBI taxonomy): domain Eukaryota; kingdom Metazoa; phylum Arthropoda; class Insecta; order Orthoptera; family Gryllidae; genus Teleogryllus; species Teleogryllus oceanicus. The sequence continues at coordinate 83,560,179 of CAXIVR010000013.1, read as the reverse complement.
ATTGAGAGTTCGAATATGCTCAATTTTCCTCATCTGCTGTAGCCCTAAAGTGGCCATAATAGAATTGTCAAAATGTTGGAAAATCACTCCACCAAACAGCATTGCCTTGGCTGTATGCGTTTGTTATATTCTTCAAAATAGTTTTGTCTTTGGGACCTTAGGCTTCCGAATCCAAAAACTATTCGACTGTCTGGGAGATGCCATGTCGTAGGCACTGTTGCCAATGTTTTGACCGCCATTCTACGACCTTCCTCAGGGCAAAATGCCAAGTAGTTTTGTCTTTGCTAATTTGTTCTTCCAATTCCCTCCCCTATTTCATTGTATGCAAGGGATTTATTTATATAATGTTGCATATTATCAAGCTTTTTTTTATGTCTTATGTAACATTCCACAATCTGTTACATTTAGTAGTGGTACTGAGGGGTCTATGGCTGATGTCATAAATCACCAAATTGTCAGAGGAATACATTTTCAAAGTGATTGAATATGCAGAGTTTATGTATTGTATTTTTGTTGCATTTTTTTAAAATGTGGGGTAACTATTCTATTAAGGAGAGACAAACATCCGGTTGTAGGGAAATGCAGTTGAGAAATGTGAAATTCCTATTCTGCTTGTGTAATAGATTTAAATTCTAGTCATACTATCTTGTCATCTTCGATACTTCTGCTTGCAAACTTCTGTTTTCATTTAACCAGTCTGCATTTTGACCTTTTGCATTTGTAAGTAAAATAACACAATACAATGAATATTTTCTTTATATTTATGACAATCAGTAGACAGTGTATGTATATACATGCTAATTTTTAAATTTCATATTTTTACATTGTACAAGGCAAAATAAATCTGTAAAGTCACAATTAAAACTATTGTTATTACGAAGGTTTTTTTATTATTTCAGATATGACTTCCTTGATCCTTTGGTCTGTGTGAAGATTTTTATTGGTACATATTTATATTTATATTCTATTGGAGATAGTAATTACGATTTTAGAATGCATTCAGTTTTCAGATTGATACAAAGCAAATTTATTCAAAACATTAACAACATATATAATTAAATTAAATCATTAACGTGACCTGAAAGTGTTAATGCTATTATGTTTACAGATTTTGATGACCAGAAACTGTATTCTTCCATTTATAAACAAGCTTTTGCTTGTTCATTAGCTGGTGTTTGTTCACTCACCTCTAGTTGTATTTTATTTATTTATTTATTTATTTTACGTCAAAAAAGCAGTCAAAAACTGCGTATGATGTGCTATGGGGAAAAGTTACAGACTATGGCCGTCTGTTTATATTTTATGAATTATGAACTTTGCCATCTGGGCGTGTAAACACGCCAACACCATCTTCATTGAAAGAAACGTCAAGAAAATCCTATTTTATTTCAGTTTTACGTTGTTGGAAAAACGACTTTGCTGTCCAAAATTCGACAATTAATTTTAATTTATTTTTCCACGTGTCACAATCTTCATAATACTTTTCCGTTAAATTCTTTTCTTTCATAAGTCCCATCAGTTTCTTACAATTAGCAATGTTTTGGTCTTTCTTCCTAATCACAGGAAACCACTCTAAAATGATTTTCGGTGTTCTATTTTCGGTCATTCTTTTGACGTGTTCAAACAGCCGGCGTCGTTAGCTGAATCGCTTAATCACGCTTCGTGAAGTTTAGCAACTCGAGACACCACGGATTCCTAGGCGGGTGACGGTCTACAAACTAACGGCGCCGAGCCTCTGGCCGAAGGATAAAAGGCACCGACTGACTTTTTATTTATTTATTTAGTCAAAAACTGTGTGACATACGGGGGTGAACATTTTTGTGATGGGGGAGAAAACTTTTGTGATTTGTTTTTTCACAAAAGACTTTAACCGTGGATTACTCCAGGTGTTCAAAAGCCAACAAGGATTGAGAGACGCTTTGCGACGATGACGTAACAATTTAAAAAAATCAACACCTTGTGGTGCGGCAGCACATACTTTCTCGCATTATTTTTAGATTTGCCACTTTCGAAAAGTCAGAGATAAATAAAAATGAGACCTACGCCATTCCCTTGCTTTATCCGCGCGAGAGAAAAAATCGAGCGGTTTTCTAGAATATTTTTTATAAATTGCGTTAATTTCAAACGGTAATTACACAAAAACTAGTTTGTTTTTTTTTTTTTTTAGAAAAATGTAAATTATCTTGTTTAAAGAACTGATTTTCTGGAACATTTTGTTGAAGGCAAAAATCACCATCTTCAACATTTTTGAAATGTTACGTTTTTGGATGTTATGTAAATGCATAGAGTTGTCCGGAAATGTGACAAGCACCAATTTTCTATCGAGAAAAATATTGTGTAAACACTTTAAAAATTCCCAAAATTCATACAATTACGCGAAAACTCTTCATATTTTCAAAATATTGTTCATGATATTTCACGACCTATCTTTAAAAGAACAGTTTTCATTTCAAGAAAATATATCTTCACTGATGTAGTTCTACGAAGACGCCTAAAAAAATTGTGAACTTTTACAATTTTTCGAAAAATCAGGGATTTTAATGAAAATGGACCGGGAGCGGCAGCTCGTGCATCAACTGATGTCACTGCAGCGCCTCTGACCGGGAGGTCCTAGGTTCGAGTCCTGACGGGGCGGAATTTCCGACTCTGGCTTTTCAGCTAGGTCGAATTCAGTAGCTATCTGGAGGAGAATTCTAGCGGCCGGCTGCTCTGGTTGGTAGTTTTCCGTGGTTTCTCCGATCAACACCAGGCGAATGCCGGAGCAGTACCCTACCAAACGGGCCACGGACCGCGCGCGACCCGTCCTTCCTCTTGTCCTATCCTCTCCCCTTACACACACACTTACACTAACATGCACTACACTATAACATATTTCGGGAGACCGGTCGGGAGCTTAGAGCTTGTCCCGGCTGGGGCGGTGCCCGTGGGAGAGTCCTGGTTAGGGGGAAACCCCACTAGCCGACGGTAGGTCGGCGCCGGATCGCGCCATCCAGCAGGGGATGATCACCGCCATCTCCCGAGAAAAAAACATGCTCTACACTAACGGGACTAATGACCAAAGCAGTTGACGTGCCCGGAAACACGAAAAAAATCAATGAACGAAAATGAGACCTATACCATATTTTAAGAAGTCTTAATGCTATGAAAAGGCAAAGTCTAATCAAAAAAATTTTGGAGCAATTTTTGAAAGAAAAAAAAACGAACATGTTGAGGCTTTATGTAAAATAACTCTCAAAAATCAAAATATCCGTTTCAAACTCGCAAAGTCTTGAGTTCGTTTAGATCGTTGGGGGGGGGGGTGAAGAAAAACGGCTGAACGATTTAGGAGCTTGTGATGCCCGCACACGAACAGACGCTTTGCAAGTTTCAATAGATTTTTTTGGTATCACGGACCCACAAAACGGATTCTGACTACACAGCCTGTTAGAGGGAGTAATTTAGATCATAATTTAATTAAATTATAATTATAATTTAGTCTATATACTAGTAGTAGTACATAGATCGCAGGCGATCCCTTGTTATCATAAGTGGATATTCACAATTCTAGGATGTCAGCCAATTGTTCATTGCTCACTCGGACTCGAACTGCCTCTTCCTTTTGTTTGATATCGTGTTCTAGTTTTCTCTGCTCGTTTCTGTCTTGAACGCAATTATGCCTGGCCATATGAGGTTGGGAGCCTTGATTATTTCATTGTGCCACCCACATCTTTTTCTTCCCCTCTTCCTTCCACCATTGTTACCATTATATCATTTTCTAGAGATACGGCGAACAGCCTCATAGTATATTTTAGTTTCAATTGAGTAGCTTTGACTTCCAGAGAAAGTTCAGGTTATTTTTTCCCCTTTTTCTTTCAAAAATTTCTGCGTTTGTCTCCCCATTTTACGTTCAAAATTGTCCTCCATGCCCACCTTTCAAAAGTGCCTAACTTTTACTTCCTCGCTACAAAGTAGAGAAAGTTATGTAATGCTGGGCGAAAAAACGGCGAATTTTCGAGAGAAAAACTCTTGTTACAGGGCCCTGGTTAAAGAGAAAGTGAATAAATCGTTTCTAAATATAGAAGAAAAAAATCCTTGTGCAGCAAAGTGATATAGCCAGATTCCATATTTTGTGGCTCCTTGAATCTCCTCCCGTCTGCATGCAGGAGGGTTTTCTCTGTGGAATACGTCATCCTGCATTGTACGAAATTTGTTGGCAGACGACGAAGACGTGGCCTGGGCAACGCCTTTAGGGAGGTGCTCGGCGACGAGAATTCCGCGCTCTCAAAGCCTTTTACTTTCGCGTTTACGTAAAGAAGATTACATATTTCACGAAAAATCCTTGGAGAACCCAAGGGATCAGGAGATTATGTAAAAACAAATGAATTTTTTATTTCATTTTTAAGCATAACGTATCTCAAGATTTCCTCTTCTACTTAAAAAAATTCAAATCAGTGTTAAGAAAAGTCATAAGGTAGGCTGAAACAATATAAATACAATTCTCCAAAGTTTTTAACTTCACTCCTGGTTCTCTTCAATGTTATCTCCGGTAAAATCTTACGTGAGTTAATCTTCCATCAGTGTCCGTTCATGTTCGTAATCAAGTTAGTTTGATAGTGCAATCCCTTTATATCCACCTTAAACTGTTTTCTCAATCGTGTGTATCAAATTAAATTTTGACCTAACACTCTCTTTACCAATAAGATCGCACCGATTTTTTCCTATATATGTTCTTTGCAACATCTCGACATGTTCTGGTTGTCGATCGGGTGAACGAATTGTGGTGGGTTGGAAAAGTATCCTGGGAATTTTCGTTTTAGACCATTTTCGATGTGGATTTTGATAACCAATTTTGAAATGAACAGCTGAAGGAATATGTTGAATTTTGGGGTAGAAACGGGAGTAAAATTTATTTTATTTTTTTATTTTACGTCAAAAAACAGTTAAAAACTGCGAATGAGGTGTTATGGGGAAAAGTGAATTGTGTGCACATTTTCAAAATTCTGTGATCCCTACACTAAGGCATATACTACTTAAATTTTGAAAGAAAGAAAAAAAACGCTCCCATGTAATAAAATCTATTTTCAAGGATAAATAAGCAATAAATTTTCGGCTCTTATCCATGATGTCCTTCGTCAAGGAATAATACTTCCTGCCGCGACAACATGGAAACGATAATTTGAATAATTGTATTTCCCACTGAATTCTAAAAGACATGCACAGAAAATGAAGTTACATTTATGTCCAGAAGCAAAACAAGGTGCCATCTCAGCATTTGCTCAACGGATCAGGGAAACTGGACGAAAAACCTGATCGAGATGGGGGTCATTGACCCGGAGGCTGCAATACAATACTTGTTACAGGTTGTTTATATACATTTATACAGTTCAAATGTTAAATAATGCATTCTGTATAATTATTAAACTTAATGTTACGTTTCTTGTGATGCTCAGTATAGTCTCTAATTGTATAGAAACAGTTATGCAGCAGGAAAGAGGCGATCTGGACGAAATTGGAGTGAAGTCGAATTCACTATTATTGTGGTATAAACTGTGGAACTTTTATGTGCCAGAGGAATTTGTTTTTGGAAAATCTGAATTTTTATAGCATTGGATTCGCTAGCAGGGGCCCACATACGAGGCACAAAGGAGAGAATTAGAGGTGAACTGCAACATTTAATTGAAAAACGAAAATAATAACAAAACATATGCGCATCGTTTGCTTGTCTTCTTTGTCCAACTGTGTTGAAATGGATCTCAAACGTCTTTCTTTGATTATGTTGATCCTTGATCATCAGTGTGTGGTGTTGCTGTCTTGTCCCTCACAGTGAGTTTCATTATATTCATATTCTTTGCCCTGGAATGACAAAACGTATTTCAGTCGGTCTGTGCTTCCATTCCTTCATTCTGTATTAGGATATTAGCTCAATTTTTAATTACTTCTCACTTACTTAGTTTCTTTCAGACTATTTGAAAGCTTTAGATTATTTGAAAGGCTGTAGAATGTTTTATGGTAAAAATGTACAAATCGCTGCAAGTTTTAAATACATTGTGAAATACAACACGTTCTGCAACATCTTAAAGTTTTATTTTTTGGAAATTCATTATTTTGTTAAAATTTTGTTTTTGAATAAATAAAGAAAATTTTTTGCTTGATACTAAAAAAATGTGTGGGTGGGTCTAGTGTTGGCAGGAGGCGATCTGGACAAGCCACTGCTGGCGCAATCTAGATGCGACTATTAATTTCTTTATTTCGTTAGTAGCGGTCCACGCTGTTAGGGGGTAGGGGTGCTCAGTTCTTTGATGATTCCGGGTACGTTTAATGGGGTCGTTTCTCCCATGTCTGATTCCATGAGATGGCTTCAGCCATCTTCCCAGGCGAACATCGCTCCAGCCAGGATTTCACAGCTCTGGTAGTGTATAAGCATGTAAGTGAGTGTGTGTAAGTAAGGATAGGACAAGAGAAAGGAAAGATCGCGCCCGGTCCGTGGCCCGTTTGTTAGGGTACTATTCCGGCATTTGCCAGGTGTTGACTGTAGAAACGACGAAAAGTACCGATCAGAAAAGCCGGCCGGTAGAATTCTCGTCCAGACAGCGAGTGAATTCGACCTAGCTATCTAACTAGTATTGAAAATCCTGTACCATTGTAGTCGCGTGTTTTTCACAACGATAAAAGGCACAAAAGATAACGTTAAACACTATTTTATCACATTTAGATTTGGATATTAAGATTAAATAAGTGGATAAATATCCTTTCATGATATAGGAACATTCTGTTCACGTCAACCAACGAATCGCTTAGAAAGAAACATTAGAAATAAAAATACCCATTTGGTTTTATCTAAAATTTCATTCATTACGAAGTAGGTCAGTATTTCTCAATTAAGATTGCAGACTAAGTCCACAGAACCTCCAGAAGCCGAAGGATCGGATTATTGAATTTCTCCATAACTCTATCGTTATCGATAAAGCATATACAAGTTGAAATGACACCATAGCTGAATTTTCTCTCCTAGAAACCACAAGACCACTAAACACTTGTTACTAGCATATGAGCAATACATCTTGCTGCACTTAAAGTTTACAAATAAATGCGAAGCATGCTGAATTTATTTCGATATATTTAATATTATTGACTGTATTTTATGCTGAGAAGTGCATGCAATATGTTGTTACATTTGTAAAATGTGTGCCAGAATGAATGAAATATGCTCTAACAATTAACAGTTTTATGTATTTATGAGCAGTTACAAAACTTAATTTTAACATTGAATTTTCTCTTAGTATGCCAGCAATAATTATTGCTGGAATTATTAGTAAAATTTAGTAAAGTAAAATTATAATTTGTAAAGAAAAAAATTTCGTCTGTATCATCGTCGAAGTATCAATTCCAATGCCACAAATTCTTTATCAAAGTTAATTATCACATCATTCATAATCAGACATCGTTTCGGATACCAGCGTATGATATCTAAAAGACGATCAGACAAATACTTCTGCAACGAAAGAAAGACATTCCCACGATTTCTCGTGAATATCATTCGCATTCACATTTGTGAAGATTGGAGGAGAGAAATATGCATATGAATTGAAATTTAAAGAGGAATATGCCACATTAAGAACAAAAATACAAGAAAATATGAATAATAATTTAAATGTAATGGAAATACGATGTAGCAACACGAAATGCACTAAGAAATATACGACTTCATAATTCTGTGATCCTACACTAAGCCATATACTACTTGAATTTTGAATACAGAAAAAAATGCAGTGGCGAATTCTCTGATACACTGCGCATACCGTCGGTATACCTAGTAATTCGAAGTGTATAATAAATATTTCGTAATCCTTTAAATAGTTATTGAGATTTTAAAAGCTTTAAAACATATGCAAAAAAATAACTTTGTGTTGCTACCGAGAGGCAGTCAGTCTTCCGCATCCGTAAGCGCTATGAAGTGCGGTGGACTGAAAAGTTTCAAACAGTTCTTAATGTTGTCCAGAGAATTTGTTGGCGAAGGCACCGCATGCCAGCCGCGATAACCTAGGGCTCCTCATGTTTCAAGGGCGGGGAGAGGGGAGGATGCACGTCTAGATGGTCGGTAGGCACCGCAAAATATTACGGTGAACAGTCTTTCTCTGCTCGTTCGTAAAATACGCTTCTCTCAAGTGTTTGTGAAAATAGAGGTGTTAATGATCCAGAAGTCAGTGGTTTGGGTAATTGTCTTATAGAAACATTATTAAGGACAGAATGTCATAGTATTAGGATTTCAGAGAAGCTCAAAATGGTGAACAGTCCTCTGCTCGTTCGTAAAATACGCTTCTTCAAGTGTTTGTGAAAATAGAGTGTGTTAATGATCCAGAAGTTAGTGTGTGGGTAATTGTCTTATAGAAACATTATTAAGGACGGAATGTCATAGTATTAGGATTTCAAAGAAGCTCAAAATGGTGAACAGTCCTCTGCTCGTTCGTAAAATACGCTTCTCTCAGGTGTTTGTTAAAATGGAGTGTGTTCATGTTCCAGAAGTCAGTGGTTTGGGTAATTGTCTTATAGAAACATTATTAAGGACAGAATGTCATAGTATTAGGATTTCAAAGAAGCTCAAAATGGTGAACAGTCCTCTGCTCGTTCGTAAGTTACGCTTCTCTCAGGTGTTTGTTAAAATGGAGTGTGTTCATGTTCCAGAAGTTAGTGGTGTGGGTAATTGTCTTATAGAAACATTATTAAGGACGGAATGTCATAGTATTAGGATTTCAAAGAAGCTCAAAATGGTGAACAGTCCTCTGCTCGTTCGTAAAATACGCTTCTCTCAAGTGTTTGTGAAAATGGAGTGTGTTCATGATCCAGAAGTCAGTGGTTTGCGTCTTATAGAACAATTAATAAGAATCGGATTTCAGAAAAGCTCAAAATAAATGACACAGATAGAGGTATCTTTCATAAAGTGCGGTAGTCTTAAAATAATGTTGATTCGCCACTGATTTTTTGCCCAAAACGCTGATTTCTTTCTGTATTCTCAACTAAATTTTTATGAGGTATAGCACGGGCATCCCAGAATAAAGAAAGTAGACCAAGGGTGGGTGGGTGGTGTAATGATTAATGCACCTACGTACAATAGTGTATGAAGTATTGCGTAAGAGAGGCAAAGGATATTTTTCTCAAACATGTATGCGAGAGAAATATCGCTTTTCAAAGTTATGTAAATTAGGGTCGCGTCCGGAGCAGGCGCTATGCTGCGTATCTTTGTCTTAAGAATGTTTACGATGGGGCTCCTAAACCGCTGTCAACGCTAAGGGCGCATAGATTGTGGAGCAGGGACGTAGAGGAACTTATGAGGATGTGATTTCGAAGGGCAAAAGTGCTCAGACAGTAATGTCTGGTTGTCGCAAGACATGTTCAGTTCAGGCGGGGTGGCGTGATGGCCTCATAAATTTCCCTGTTTTCTATATAAGGATCCTCTAGCGTCGATAACGGACAGACCGCCTACTTTGCTGTATTAACTTCACGCTGCTCTGCAGCTGACTCTTTCATTTAACTTATTTTCATCCTTCATCGGACTTTGTCTCTGTGCTTGAAATCTCGCTCCCACCACGCTCCTCCAGGGAACTTAGCTTCCCTGCAGACTCAACATTTTGCATGCTGTATGGGAAGCGTTTGTAACTGCCTGCAATCACTGCTCGTGGCACCTGCAGCACAGGCATTGCATTGTAGATGGACTTAACAGCTTTTCCTCAATAACTGTTATCACAAAAGCAGCTGACTCAATTGCGGTTATTAATAACAGTTGAAAATAACAGGGCCATGACCAGCAACCTAACAAGGCCGACTGCTAAGAGTTAAAGCAGTTTAGCGACTGCTAAGAGTTAAACCACCCAAAACTAATAATGTTAGTAGCACCGTAAAGCTTGTGCAGCTGACCTTACGCGCTTCCTTTACTACTTTTCCTAACATGTTTGGACAGAGAAGCAGCTGATATGAACGAGACTGGATGAACTGCCAAAGAATTCATATGTGTAGCAGATGTGTATAGAATATTACTAAAATGAAGTGATTCGGGTTCAGATTGCAAATATTCTTTCAAATATGCAACTTGTGCATAGTGAAGTGACGAATGCCAAATATGAGGAGAAACATTTTTGCTTACCTTTAGCTTAAGTGTTAATGACTATCGAATATCAAGTATTATAATGTGAGATATTTGACCTGTAACTCATTTTATTTTATCGGACCTAGGGAAATATTAGTTGATCTCACATAAACAGCAATGGGACAGGAATAAGTTAACATATTGTACGGACTTAATTTAAAGGACAAACATCTTGTTGTAGTGTATACAATAAAATATAAAAATATTGTAGCACATGGCGTGTAACAATGACGAATTATGTATTAATGAATCTATAATTTAAACACTGGCAAATCATGATTGATTAGCTGTAGTGAAGCTGTTATCGTGCAAAATGGTTACCACAAAAGCTTGTAGTAGTTCGGATTAGGCCCAGTAGGTTGCAGTTCTATGCATTTCAACCGATAACAGCCAATAACAGGATAAACCAGTGGCGGCTCGTGGTCGTGCCATTAGGGTGTGCAACGTTTTTCTTCTTTTCCCTTTCCACTCTCTCTCCCTCTGTCTGTCTGTCTGTCTCTCTCTCTCTCTCTCTCTCTCTCTCTCACACACACACACACACACACACACACACACACACACACATACATTACATGCATGCATTGACACACATTAACATTAATAATGACAAACACAAATCATCTTATGACGTCTGATAGCATGCCGAACAATTCCGTTCCATTGTTTCTTTTCAGCAATTTTTTTCTGTGGCTTTTTCATTGAAATCATTGATTTCTTACGTTTCATATTTTCAACGCTATTCATTGTTAGTTGTACAAACACCCTTGACAGAAAAATAACTCTCTGATTTCGGTTTCTCAAAACACATTAAAACGTAGCCTAATACTTACGTTTACAAAATACACTAGGGGTTTGAATACTTCGCAATGGTTCTGTAATTGCAACTCACTTTAAAACACAAGAGAATACACATAGTATATACAATTAACATTTTTATGAATGCAACACTGCACAGCAATGCGTTCGCGTTTCGCGCGCTAGTGCGAAAGCTCATTTAAGTGGAGAGATATCTCACGCTTTCTTCGTTCAATGTCATACTTCTGTTAAAAACTTGTGCTACTCGAGTGTTATATCTTCGAGACACGTCAAGGCTTTTCCCGAGATCGCCACTGCGCCTGCGCCGTAGATGGAGCACCGCGCCGGGTTTGCTCCAGTCCTCCATAAGCCACCGTTGTTCCCCTCCTTCCCCTGCAGCCCCGCGGTAGCCTAGGACGCCGTTTCCTCGGTCGCATTCTCCCGAGTGTGCTCCCGCAGGCTTTCACGAAAGAAAGGCGGACGCACCGGCAATCGCAGCTTCCGAACGGCGCGTGTTTTGAAATAACATGTTTCGGGAATGCTCTGAGAGGACTTGTATTCCCCTCTTGTTAAGAGATGTTTAAGAGAAATGGCACCGAATTAATTTGGGTGTGCACATGCGAACGTGCGAATACCCACGAGCCGCTAAACGAAATAGCAGTTATTTCGCGTTACAGTTACGAAACGTTAACGGTTAAGAAATAACAGTTTAAGAAGAAATAAAAGAAGTCATCTTCGTCAACATATTATGTAATACTACTATATTATGTATTAGTAATACTAATACTATTACTAATACATAATATTACATAATATGTTGACGAAGATGACTTCTTTTATTTCTTCTTATAAGAACGTCAACACCACCAAATGAGAATCCCCACAACAACAGTTTCTCTGTGAAGGGCCATTGCGTGCGCAGGGGCGACGAGTGCCAGCGCTGGTGTCTGTGGTGCGAGGACTGCAAGCGTGGGCGGCGGTCTGCCGCGGCCGTGTGCGTGGAGGAGTACCCGCCGTGTGTGGAGTGTGTGTCGTGCAAGAGCAGGACCCATCGTACCGGTCGCCGCCGCCGCCCCTCATAGGCGCCCACGCCCTCGTCTCCCCGATTCGCCGCCACTCGTGCAGACAGAGGAACAATCGTAACGCGTGCTGCCTCTCTGTGGTGATTCTGTGAACGAAAGTGGCGGCGACCACTTTACATTGAACGTTTGTGGTGGGCTGTAGCGATGATGTTGTGTTTGGGTTTATTCTGTTCGTGATTTCGTTCTAAATGTAAGTTGATAGTAAAATTGGAAATTTGTAAAGAGATCTGGACTAGTTTTTTGTTCCCATCTCGATCAAGTTTGTGTCCGTTAAACGAATGCTGAAAGGGGCGCCTGTTTTGCATCTGGTCATTACTGTAGCTTCACTATGCGTACGTTTTGTTTAGTTCACCTCTTGCTAGTAGGTTTTGGAGTGGAATAGGGGTTGGTTGTGTGTGTTACTATTTTGTTAGCGATACAAAAAAATTAAAATTTGCAGTTCATTTACTGGTGCAAAAAAGTTTATAACTCGCGAGCGAACGTCTAGTTTTCAAGTGTTTCTAAACTCGCTCTTTGGCAACTTTTATTTATCATTCATCTATGTATATTTAATACATTGGGAAGTAGTTCTGGAGCTCTAGAAAACATGTGCAGATGCTACTTCTCCCCATAAGTCACATACAGTTTTCACTGTATGTGAGTATGTTTTTTACAACAGTATTTTTGTCAAGAATGACTTGCTTAAGGGCGGGAATATATTTTCAGAAAATGCCGATGCGTATTACTTGAACACTCCACGGAGAAATCGTATTCATCAGGTGGCAGTGCCAACAGCTCATTACAAAAAATTCACATACAATACATGTACATTATTTTACAGCACTTTGCCAGATGACATTAAACGATTAAATTCGATAGAAAAGTTTAAATCCCAAGTGAAATCGTTTCTGCTGCATAACTGTTTCTATACAATTAGAGAATTACATCACAAGGAAAGTAACATTAATTTTAACAGTGGTATTTAATGTATTATTTACCATTGGACTGTATAATTCTAAACAATATGTAACAAGTATTGTATCGCAGCTTCTGGATGTGCGAATGGAACATGCGCTTCTTTGCACTGGTGCGCCCTAGCGGTCGAATGGAACACGAAAGCTGCCCTGAGTGCGCACTGGGTGAAGTTATCATTTTTAACAGGTTTTCGTGATTTGATCAGTATCTGTCATTAGAATCAATCATAGCTATGAAAAACGGATTTGGATGTGTAAATGGAAGAAAATTTCACAATAAAAATGTATGTGCACTAAATTCAGATGTTACATTCCCGCATAAATGTTTCGAGGACTTGTGCTCCATCTTCAGTGCCAAATCATCAATACCTTTCAATGCCATCCTTCAGTATCACTTCCATCAACCTCGCATTTACCAAACAGATTTACCATAACTTTTCGTAAACACTTATTAATTTTATTAGGATAATGTTAAGTTAAATACTTGCGAGGTATTTCTTCAAGTTTGTGTTAAATGTTCATGGCGAATAGAAGAGACGTGCTATGATATGTCTAAGAACACGTTTCTTTAGTTCCACTTTGAAAAAGTCGAATAAAATCTCGTGTTCATCATGTAGTTACGTTATCGACTTTTATTACTAATAATACTCTCCTTCTTCTGCTCTACTTCCTTACTCAACGGCGTAATATGCTGCCAATCGATTTTACACGCTGACAGTTCTTTAATTCTTCGCGGTCTTTCTGTCTCAAGAAAGTGCTGCGACCTTGTGAGCGCGGCTGTAACTATGTTTCGCTCACAAGGGAGATCTCTAGTAGCGAAAGAAAACATTACAATGAATTGACAACGTGTTTTCTCACTGCTAGAGGGCGGTGCGAGTCCTCTTTAATTTTTCTGGTTTACATTTTTGTGCGATAGTCTTTTCATGTTATGAAATATCCCTTCTTATTTTGGTAGCGCGCTATAAAAAAAGTTAAGTGTATTAATATTGTAAGAAACTTTAATGAAATTTTAATGTTTATTGAATACGTGCCATACGTGTTTATACCATTACGTGTTTTTTACTTTTCCTCCCAAAGCTACAGAATAGGGTACGAAACTAGTAGACATCTCAATAATATGATCTAGAATTATCGTTTGTAAAATCCGTAAGATTATGTTATGCACATACGTCGGAATTATGCTCTATTAGTACTATTCCAAAGTTGATTAAGATTGGAGCAGATGTAGAATCAGACGTTAGTACAGTTTTAGGATGTTTTTATTGATACAGAAAACGTGTTTCTTTAAATGTCTGTGTCTGCTTTTCTTCTCAAACGTACGTTCCATTGTCATTTTCGGCAATGAAGCTGTGACAAAGATATTATGATGAAGGGTTCTGATATCGTTAAACATGAAATGTTATCATTAGTGGCACTTTTTCTCTGAAGTCTGTTAAAAAAAGGTTCTAAATTGGATATTGTGTGCTGTACTTCAGGAAGTGAGATGTTTGTCGAACGAAGATTTGCGAGTGTTAATTAGAATATCAGTTAATGTGATATTAATGTAATAAAATACATATGCGGCACATTACATATGCTGCAAGAAAGTGTGCTGTAATTTAACACCAGTAGTTATGCCTGAATGTACAAGCTTGGCCATTTCAGGTGGTCCTCCACCGTATTCTCTTGAGGTAGATGAACAAATGCTTTCTATGGCATTTTGCTGAGAATCGCTTCCTTTCTGCACAGGAGTTTCTCGACGATTTCTCTTTTCGTACAAGTTCCAGGAGGTGGTGCTTACAGCGGGTCAAAGAGCTGAGGACATTCCAAAGCGTTACTGAAGAACAAAATCTATTTTTTCGGAAACAGACGACGAAAAACCCAAATTTGTGAATTGTCGAATTTAGGGTGCAAATTACAACAGCCCTCTATCCAGCGTTGCCGTGTGATTTCGCCCGATTTTCGGTCAAGCCCGAACCCATCAGCCAGCCGTCAGAATTGCAGTGCGCCCGCTGTTAAAATGATGCTAATAACCTCTCGTGTGTTTATTTATTTATTTTACGTAAAAATAAAAAACTAGTTAAAACTGCGTATGACGTGCTATGGGGAAAAGTGAATTGTGTGCACATTTTCAAAATTCTGTGATCCCTACACTAAGTCATATACTACTTAACTTTTGAACAGCAGTGCTTCGAGTCTTCGAAATGCGCACAAAGTTGTGGTGAGATAAGAGGCTGCTAACAAATTGAAAAATTGCAGAAAACACTTTATATGGGAATCTGCGATTCAGAATCTTAAACGATCAAATAATTATTTATTGAAATATTGTGAATAACGTGGTTTTCCCACTAAAATGACTAATTTTTGTCAGTCACCGGGTTTTGAACTTTTGTGTTAATCGTTGGCAGATACAGCATTGTATTGAGATGAATTCATAATAATTTTTAGATAATTGGCCTTTTCCGAAACAAGCTGTTTTCTAGGCATTCAGATTTTTCAAAGAATTTGATTCGGTTGCACAAGTGGAGTGAGTTTAATTGACTCCTGACGTAAGCCAGTGTTTAAAATATTATTTTTTGGGCAGGATTAGAAAGTCTACCTTCCCAATTTCGATAGCTTTCTTCAGGATACATCAGTAGAACTTGAAGTGTAATATTAATTAGCTATTGTCACGTAACGTTTGTTTTAACTTTACCTGTGTCAGCCGTACCTACTGTGTACCTACGTCGAGCCTTTTAAAAAACGATGAAAATATTTCTTCGCGATTACATAATTGATTACTTACTATATTAATGAAATGTAATAGTAATGATTAAGTTAAATTGCATCAACCTACTTAAATTATTTTATTTATTTATTTATTTTACGTAAAAAAAACAGTTAAAAACTGCGTATGACGTGCAATGGGGAAACGTGAATTGTGTGCACATTTTCAAAATTCTGTGATCCCTACACTAAGTCATATACTACTTAAATTTTGAATTTTGAAAGGGAGAAAAATATTTTGTAAAAATATTATTGTGACGTCTGACATTTTGCTGAAAGGAATCAGAAAGAGCATGCACTAAATTAATAATGTGTTTTTGTAATCAGTTATCAGCCAGTCTGGAAGTATTTAATTTATGTGATAAGGAAGTTAAGTTGAGCACAAAAGTATTTTGTGGAATTATACCTTTTCTGTTTAATTTCAACATTTGCCTTTATGTGTTCCGTGTCGTAGTGTTTGGGTATTTCGTGTAACCAGATTGTATTTTTATTTTATTTATTTTACGTCAAAAAAAAAGTTAAAGCTG
Organism: Teleogryllus oceanicus; assembly: GCA_964035755.1. NCBI lineage: Eukaryota > Metazoa > Arthropoda > Insecta > Orthoptera > Gryllidae > Teleogryllus > Teleogryllus oceanicus. Next base: position 83,543,957 of record CAXIVR010000013.1, on the reverse strand, counting down.
CGTATGACGTGATATGTGCAGAAGTGAATTGTGTGCACATTTTCAAAATTCTGTGATCCCTGTATTAAGTCATATACTACGTGAATTTAAAAAAAAGCTCCTATGTAATAAAATATATTTTCAAGGATAAATCAGCAATAAATTTTGAGCTCTTATCCATGATGTCCTTCGTCAAGGAATAATACTTCCTGCCGGGACAACATGGAAACGAGAATTTGAATAACTATATATCCCACTGAATTCTAGCAGACGTGCACAGATATTGAAGTTACATTTATGCCCAGAAGCAAAACAAGGTGCCATCTCAACATTTGCTCAATGGACCAGGGAAACTGGACGAAAAATCTGATCGAGATGGGGTTGTTATCGAGATGGGATGTGTTATTTAGATCTCAATAGAATGACAACAGTACTTTGCTGGAAGTCACAAACGTTTTTATTTCAATATTTGAAATTTTCCTTTAAGATAAAAAAAATAGGATTACTTTTAGTCATAATTTCATAATGTATTACTACAAGGCAATGCATAATAGTTATTCATAAAATGAGGGGATTAGATTATTATTTTCACCCTCACCCCCATGACCGTGACCGAAACTTAACAAATCAGGCCGTTAGTTCGAGCTATAAAAACAGTATATACAACGAGCAATGTTTCATTCACTTTGTAAATACATCGAGTTACGTTTCATCTACTTCTTAAAAAATATAAAGTACTATAATTTTAATTTAAATTTGACATGTCAGCCGCAAAAATTAACAGACTGATGTTGCTATTAGTTAATAAACGGCTGCTTCTGTTTTAAAAGTTCTTATTACGAATCTGATAACAGTTTCGTAAATAATGGCTTTAGATAATCAACGTGGACAAATTAATTTTTCGTACTGTGATGCTAACGTACAAACAAATTTTTCTGTCTGTGCTTGTGAGTTATTTTTGGAGGACACTGAAGCGGTCCCTTCGTGCAATGAGTTCAAACTCTCACTGAACGATAACGTTTCGCCATGTGGCAGAAATCGCCTTAGGGGATTTATTAATAGAACTGTTCCCGCAACCACTTTCGATAAAAGGGATATATTGTTACTATCGTTCAGTGCCGGCAATAACTCTCTTTCAGCGATTTGGTATTTTTGGAGCTATAGAGGGGTCACTCACTCTTGTATCTAGGGCTGCTGAAACAGGAATTTTTGAGGTATAAAGTGATAAAATTTATGGATAATAAAAGACAGCTGTAGAATGTAAGTAAATTCAATTCGAATGGTCCGTCAGAAGAGGACAGCTCAGGGCAAACGTTGACAATGCAGCATCTCTGACTGGGAAGACTTACGGTTCGAATTTCTACGGTGTCGGATTCTCGACGTAGTTGGGTCGAATTCAGCCGCTGACTTCAGAAGAATTCTAGCAGATGCTCTGATCATTGCGCGGTTTCTCCCATCAACTCCGTAACAAATCGCAAAAGTACCCTAACAAACGACCGAGAGTGGTATCTCAGTGTTACTGATGTTACTGCAGCGCCTCTGATCGGGAGGTCCTAGGTTCGAATCCTGACGGCGGCAGGATTTTCGACATTAGCTTTTCAGCTAGGTCGAATTCAGTCGCTGTCTGGAGGAGAATTCTAGCGGCCGGCTGCTCTGATCGGTAGTTTTCCGTGGTTTCTCCGATCAACACCATTCGAATGCCGGAGCAGTACCCTAACAAACGGGCCACTGACCGCTCACGATCTTTCCTTCCTCTTGCCTCTCCTATCCCCACCCCATACACACACACACACACACACACAAGCACTACACTACCACATATTCTGGGAGACCAATCGGCAGCTTAGAGCATGCCCCGGCTGGGGGAGATATTTGGGAAGGGAAAGCCCGCACGCCGAAGTGTAGATTGACACCGCATCTCACCACCTCCTCCCGGGATGACAGATGCATACGCACGTAACGTCCAAAGCTGTTGACATAGAAATACGAAATAAGCGAACTTTCAAACGAGTAGGAAGCAACTTCTCATGGGATAACGGTTTCTATACAATTACAGACTATACTGAGCATCACAAGGAAAGTAACATTAATTTTAATAATGATACATAATGCATTATTTACCATTGGGCTGTATAATTTTTTTTTTTCATTTATTTCTGCTTGGCCCGAAGGCCCTCAGCATCCGCGTACGATACAGTGATGTTACATGAATTACATTAACATTGATTGAGAAAACTTATAGACTTGAATACATTGAGTACACGTGAATTAAATGTGAGAAGCCACATCGGGTGCATGATAATCAAGGAGGGTCGAAGAACTGTCGCGGTAGTTTTCGCTTTAGTCTATTGTGGTGAGGATTTTGTTTTCCGATTTTGAAATGTACGGCTGAGGGAATCTGGGGAATTTTAGGATAGAAGCGAGAGGATAGGAGGGAGAAATGGACGGAGATAGGAGTAATGCCGAGTTCGTTATGTAGCTGGGAGTTACGTACAAATCATGGAGCTTTAGGAATTTATTTTGGAAAATCTGCATTGGGGGAGGATTATTTGGTCTACGGAGCGTGAAGATTTTGGCTTGGCTTTTCGCAGGGTTTATCCGGATATGCCATTTCTTGGCCCAGTCGGAGAGCTTAAAGAGGTGGTGTTGCAGGTCTTCTTGTGCGGTATCAATATCACAGTTTGAGGAATATATTGCGGTGTCATCAGCAAACAGAGCAATGGAGGTATGAGGGGTAATGGAGGTATAATTCTAAACAATATGTAACAAGAATTGTATCGCAGCTTCTGGGTCAGTGACCCCCATCTCGATCAGGTTTTTCGTCCAGTTTCCCTGATTCATTGAGCAAATGTTGAGATGGCCCCTTGTTTTGCTTCTGGACATAAATTTGACTTCATTACCTCTTCACGTCTTATAGAATTGAATGAAAAATTTACTTATTCAAATTAGCGTTCTCCAAGTTGTCGCTGCAGGAAGTATTCCTTGACGAAGGACACCATGGATAAGATCCCAAAATTTATTTCTTAATTATCCTTGAAAATAGATTTTATTACATGGGAGCGTTTTTTTATTTATTCAAAATTCTATGACAGTGTAGGGATCACAGAATTTTCAAAATGTGCACACAGTTCACTTCTCGCCGTAGCACGTCATACACAGTTTTAACTGTTTTTTGACGTAAAATAAATTTAAAAAAATAAAATTTGGCTTTGAATCCCAACTGCCGGGGTTTGAACCCCGCTCTATCGGCTTCGAAGGAGAAACAGTTGCATAAGCGAATGCGCTGTGGCGACTTCATTGCTTTTGCCAGGGAGCAAGGGCATCTGGGCCTTAGGGCTTTAATGCACAAAATATTGAAAAAGCAATTAGAATTCGAGAAAATCGTTATCATTTTAAAAGTCGCGGTTCAGTAGTCATATGTTTCGTAACATTTTCAATTAAATTTTGACATTAAATAATTAATTATAGTCATTACTTGTAAGGTAGGTCACCATGATATAAATCAAATGACGCTAACATTAAAATACGCTCTACTGAAATTCATGTTTATTATTTAATCTCTTTAACAAGTGATTTTATTAAACACTAACCAAACACAACAAAAGTGTTTAGTGTTTTAAACTCACCGTGGAAATTGTATTATCTAATCACTAAATACTTTTACTTAAAATTATCATTTAAAATATATTTTCAAAAGCTTTTTGTAGCTTCAACATTACTTTTTTTTCTGATTTGTCGAAATAAATAAAATAATTCTTGTAGTTTCTTGATATAACTCACATTTTTAATTTTTTCGGGAGTGGGAGTGGGGAGCCGATGTGTCAATGCCTCGAGCCCAAAATTGAAGGGCACAATAGAGAAAGAGGTCATCCCACATTTTTTGTGAAATTGTGTTATTAGCATTTACAAAATCATTATCTTAGAACTATGCCTAAGTGGGCCAGCCCCTTGTTCTACTGAGCCCTTAAATTGTCTAACTCGGGCACTGATTGGATTGAATTGGATTGCATTGGAATGGGTTGAATTGGATTGAATTGGATTGGGATTGGACTGGATTGGACTGCATTGGGTTGGATTGGATTGCGTTGGATTAGGTTGGATTGGATTAGATTGGGTTGATCGGGATTGGATTGAATTGGATTGCGTTGGATTGGATTGGATTGGGTTGAATTGGGTTGAATTGGATTGGGATTGGACTGGATTGGGTTGGATTGCATTGAGCCGCTCCCTCCAGAAGCGGCATGAGGCCGCGTGGGTGTTGTGCGAGGGGATACCCGACCGGCTGTTCTGCTGACGTGGCCTGTGGCCTCCGCCAGCGCACAGCTCACTCAGCGGAACATTCAGCCCACACACCACCCGCAAACCATAAATAAATAAATACAAAGTAAATAAAAAACTAAAGTAAGAAATAGTAAAATAAAATAAAGAAATAAAAATTAAATAAATAAATAAATGTTAAATAGCAACAAAATAAATAAATAACACTTTCTTATACGTAACATAATTCTTCAATTATTTTAAGAAACTTATAATTGTTATGTTCCTGTTTTATTTCAGTCTGTTATTAATTACACAACATACACAATCACGTCAAACACAGTTTTAACTGTTTTTTTGACATAAAATAAATAAATAAAAATAAATAAATTTGCTTCCACAACGTTTCGGGAATACGTTTTTTTTTCATCAGCAGGCTGCACTCAAACCCTTAGAGGACCAACATGTATATGAACGCTTTATCGTTTCTATCATCAATACTATCACAACTTGTTAAGGTATGGAAGTATTGGCTGATAGATATTTAATGGCAGACTGAAATAAATCTGAACATAGTAATTAAAAGTGGTGTTAAAAAATTGAAGCATTATGTTCCGTACGAAAAATAAATACTCAGACAGCCATATTGAAATAAAAGAAATCAATAAAATTAAGTAATGTTTTCAGCGTATGGATACGTATGGAAACTAGTACGTACCTTCTCTGTTTGTTGTTTCCCAAGTGTTACTTTACTAAACACATTTTGCTGTACACGTACCACAAACAAGTGCTGGCCGCATAAAGCAACTAGGTGCTGCAAAGTAAACAAAACACTGAGGTGACATGAATCAACATGACTGTCGTCTCGCATATTGACAAAGATCCCAAGAGTAGTTAACTGTAAGTTTCCAAGCATTCGAAACGAAATAGTTTTTACGCAATTATTTGTTTGTAAAAAGTGTTCCTTTGCCATAAGAGTACGCCAAACTATTCATGGCCATATAAAACAATCGGATTCTGCAAAGGAAACAAAACACTGCGGTAACATGAATCAACAGTCGTACGTAAATTGCGGAAATAAGCCCTTCATCCTATCTCGTGAGCCTCACTTTCTCATTCTGTATGTAAATTGCGGACCAAACAATCTCAGGTAAGGAACAGGAAATGCAGGTAGGCACGTTATGGCTGTCGCCGCCGCAGCGCTGCTCTCCAGCGTTTCCTTGTGCCTTTCCCTTCACTATGCACTGACATTGATATAACATGTTTAAAACTCAAGAAAAATGCCGATTAGTGTAGAAATTAACTTTTGTGTTATGACTACACTGAGAAAAAAGGTTTGTTGGACCAACCATGCGCATTTTCTATTGGCCAACGAAGATCGCATGGTTGGTTTAACAAAGAACAGATTATGCTGAATAATTTTAATGTAATTTACATGATTTTGTTAAACCAACCATGCGATCTTCGTTGGCCGAATAGTAACAATGCGCATGGTTGGTCCAACAAAGCTTTTTTCTCAGTGTAGGCATCGGATGCTTAGGGAAATGCCTATTTTATTCTAGCGACCTTACTTCAAGGCTGACAATATGTGTGCATGAATCATGACAAATGATGACATATGACGAAGTTTTATAATGCTTATCAATGCCTTTTTTGTATAAATAACTTTTTTTAGGACATTTTGCCTTTTTATTATTTTTATTCACAATGCTAAGATATCGGAAAATCGGCGATGGTCCAATGTGACCATTTATTACGAAATCTTCAATTCACGCCTTGGTATTTTAAATTAGTAGAAGATTCCTGAAAGTATACCAACTGGCTTTTCTCCGTTTACCTATTTCATAAATACCAGCCATGATCTGAGAACATGGTCGATTGACAATACACCGAGGGCACCGAAATTTTAAGTGGAAATAAATATAAATTCCCAGAAGGTTTCAGTGTTGCTAGTGTTGGACTCCTAAAATATATACCAGTCACAACGTTCAGATATCCTTCTCCGCATTCAAACTGATTTTGTCTCCCAGTCGTCGCAAATTTGAAATTGTGATCCTTGAAAAGTTACTGGCAATACGTAAATATTTAATGCAAACTATTAACAGTAAAACGTAGAAGAGTTGTAAATATGTAAACCTAGTTTTACATTAAAATATACGAACTTGTTTTGTGCATTTTACTAAATAATATAGACAAAAATGACAATTTTTCATTTTATTGTTTATGTAACGTATGACAGTGCCTTTTTCTCCTTATTCTTAACATTTTCAGTGCCTTTTTAGGCGCCTAAAATACGATTTTTTAGTGCCTAAACATCCGATGTCTAGTTATGACAAAAGTAAATGACTCATTGTATACGTAATTTGTTTTGCATTTATCGGTGATTTCCACCAGTAAGTCACTTTTTAACATAATATTTTGTGTCTGCATCACGAGCCAACATTTTTTATCAGATACAGAACCAGTCGAAAACCTTATACAGTTCAGGAACAAACATTTATTAATAGAAATTTATTCTATAGCATCTTGTCTTAAGTAATTAAAATATAATGTTACTCATATGTATATTCTGTTTACGTGTATATTCAAGAGCCCTTAGAAATTATCTATTTTGTAGATTATGAAGTATTTCCTTCCTCTGAAAAAAGACAAAATAATGTCTTCAATATTTCATTGCATTATATATTCCCTATCGCATCAAGTTCGATACATGTTTTACATGCTCTTCGTTCGACTGTGTCTCATCATTTAATGGAAGTTCACCTAAAGTACTAGTTCTGCTTTTCCCTGACTGCATTTGTTTTCATTATCACAGACGTAATTTCCAGAAATCTTCGGAAACACCTCTGAAATGGAGTTATGAAGCAAAGTTCCCAACTTGTAAATTTTCTTTGCCATTACTTCCAAATTCGCCCGGTGTTAAAGAAATTATTCATCACATTGTTCCAAAAGAGCCAACAGAATAAATCGCATGAGTAACTTTCACACTAGCATTGCCAGAAGAAATAATTTGTTCAGGTGGGTTTGCTCTTGAAATGATTTTCAGTTTCGATAAAGACACTAAAACACTTGTCCACACATCCGGAAGTAGTCGTTACGCAAACAAATGACTAACTTTTTCTCTGCATCGTTCCAGGTGTGATTTTGCAGAATCAACAGACGACGAAGGTCAATTGTGAATTTCATTCCTCTCAGTTGACTCTGAATAACTTTTGTTTTCAAGTTGAACTTCCTCATGAAGTTGTAAACAAAAATATGTTGATACCATAATCCAGCTTGTGAATACACACAAGTGTAGATCCCAGGGTTTGAGGTCGTTAGGTCCACGGACAAAATGTCTAATACTCGTTAGGTCTAATGAACAGGTCGTCTATTGCAAACCAGATCTAATGCAACAGATGGTCTACGCGACAGATGTTCTAATACTAAAAGAGGTCTACAATTAGAAGGTTCAATTAATAAGAGCTAATACAAAGCTATACAAAGGTATATGTATTAGCACTAATGTATTATGTATGTAATAGATATACAAAATTATTCAACAGCAAATAGTGCGATTGGTAGCAAATTACCAAAATTATCAAGATCGTGATGAGATGGACTTAAAGCTTTGGTCTTTAAACTACAGATTAAAATTCCACATTCCCCCAACAACCGATAATGAAGAATGAAATTTTAACACCTGTTTCTTTTTATGTACATTACGTACTTCCTGAATTAAAGTGTATCATTCTTATTGTGACTTCATTTCAGACAATAACACACGGAGGTAATGATGTGTGAACCACATTTTGTTACGTATTTCAGTTACAGCATAATAGATTAGACATTTGTGTCCGCTAGACCGAAGGTTATTAGACTTTTTTGACAATTACCCAAATTTTAGATCTTTAAAAATTAGACCAAAGTTTCATTAAACGTGTTTTCATAGATCATCTGACATTAGACATTAAAAATTACCTTCTGACATTAGACCTAATATCCTTAGTTCTAACGACCTCTAACCGATCCAAGGATACGAGCGAGTTTGGTGGAATGTGGTAATTCTGGAGCTCTACATTCGGAAAGGAGGGAGGTAATGGATTTTCATTCTGGACAATTTGAAGTACTACACTTTCATCAATTTACCTGATACATTATTTTATTAATGTTTTTTATAATTCAGTGAACTTTTACTTATAAATAATTCCCAATCAAACGGCTTTTAAAATCGCTGAAATAGCTTTCACGTCTTACATTTGTTGTGAACATAACCGTTTGTTTAATTTATTTTAGCGTCGATCTTAATTTGATACATTAAAAGTCGTAAGTCTTTAAAACATCCACAATTCTATTCAAGAATCAACAGCTCATATTGCTGATACATACGACAATACTAATATCGCACATAAATAATCACAAAAAATACAAATATCAATATAATAACACATATATGCGTATCGTTTGATTTCTGACGCCACTTAGAATCTAAGGATATAAGGAATTTAATATTTGAATTGTGGGTGATCAGCGAGTTTTAGATTTATTTCATAAAATATATTAGCCGCCCGACTATATATAATATAGTCGCCGAGTGGCGACACCACTAACCACCCACGTCTGGGAGCCCGAGTTGAAAGCCCGCTCCATCGATGTGGAAATTGTTCTCTGCTAATGGAGCACTCCACGTGTGGTGGATATTTCTCTTTGAGATATCTCCCACCAGCGGAGCACCGCCCCAGCCGGGACAAGCTCTAAGCTCCCGACCGGTCTCCCGGAATATGTGTTAGTGTAGTGGATGTTAGTGTAAGTGTGTGTGTAAGGGGGAAATGATAGGACAAGGAAGAGGAAGGACAGATCGCGCGCGGTACGTGGCCCGTTTGGTAAGGTACTGCTCCGGCATTCGCCTGGTGTTGATCGGAGAAACCACGGAAAACTAACGTTCACAGCAGCCAGCCGCTAGAATTCTCCTCCAGACAGCGACCGAATTCGACCTAGCTCAAACACTAGTGCCGAAAATCCTGCCGCCGTGGGGAGTGGGAACCTAGGGCCTCCCGGTCCTAGGAGGCGCTGCAGTGACATCAGTTGATGCACTCAGCTACCGCTCCTTTTGTCGTGGGAGAAGGCGGTGATTTTCCCAGCGAGATAATGAGATCCGGCGCCGACCTACCGTCGCGACGGTAGGAAACTCCACGTATCTCCCACCAGTGAGGCACCACCCCAGCTGGGACAGGCTCTAAGCACCCGACCGATCCACCGACAAGTGTGGTAGTGTAGTGCATGTTAGTGTAAGTGTGTGAAAGTAAGGGGAGAGGATAGGACAAGGAAGAGGAAGGAAAGATCGCGCGCGGTCCGTGGCATGTTTATTGGGGTACTGCTTCGGCATTCGCCTGGTGTTGATCGGAGAAGCAGAGCAGCCGGCCGCTAGAACTCTCCTCCAGGCAGCGACCGAATTCGACGTGGCTGTGTGGTTGGTGTGGAGGACCCTGGGGACCTCCCGCCCAGCAGCGAGGGGGGCGGTGGAATGTGGAATGAGCGAGCGGTACTCGCCCGCCGCTGGAACGCGCGCTGGCGGTGGGCGGTGGGCGTTGGCAGGGTGGGGGGGAACGGCAGGTGAGTCGGCGGCTCCGGAAGGCGCCAAGGCCGAGTTGCGTTGAGAGAGACGCCTGGCGTTCTCTCCTGCTGCTCTAGAGAGCAGGCAGCTGGGTGGGGTTCAGCCGCGGTGCGGAGGAGAATTCTAGAAGCCGCGTTGCTCGTGGTTTCTCCCATTGACACCGGGGGAATCCCTAACAAAAGGCCACGCTCCATCTTTCCTTCCTCCTCCTTGTCACTCCTTCACACACACACACACACACACACACACACACACACACACACACACACACACACACACACACACACACACACACACACACACACACACACACACACACACACGCCCGGAGCCAATTGGGAGCGCAGTGGTTTTGCTGGACGGGGCAGAGGCCCGCTGGGGAAAGTACCGCACAAGACCTATCCATGGGCGTCTACTCCAATCATTATTGACTCATCTCGATCGCTATTTTCTACTCATTGGATTATCGCTCATGACAACACTAGTGGAAAGGCTTTTGAAGCTTTATAATAAATAGGTTAGTGACATCTGCAACACTATATATATATATATATATATATATATATATATATATATATATATATATATATATAATTGGAAGCTTGACTCGGGTGTTTCGAAAAGTATTGAACGACACATAAACGATAACATAAGTATCAAATGTTCGTTCCCCTCATCTGCCATCCAATATATCTGAACCGGTTATAACGACTCTGAGAGACCGAGCGTTTTGATCGTTTCAACCAAGTATTGTGGTTATGTGAAGTTTGTAGAAGTAAGTGACAGAAAGGGATTCGTTACAAACAGTTTTATTTTTTACTGGAACCTCATTGCATGTGATTGGCTTCGGTACGAAGCTCGATGTATTGTGCATAACTTGCCTCGATCGAGAGGATCGTGGTGACGAAGGGAATAGGAAACGAGTTGAATGATGCTACACGTTCTCTTATGGAAGGAATTACAGGAAGTAAATAAGAAAAGACAAGCCGAGTGTAGTGAATGTGAGGTAAAAAATCGAAGTGTGTATGTACCACGGGCGTGAACTGCTTCTGATCATCGGCCCCCTCCCAACGCCCTTGTCGTGTGAATAACCGCCGCTGAATGGGAAGGCGCGAGCGTGGGCGTGGGCGGGGCAAATGTCTGAGGAAGCGCTGGGGCGGGGGCGGCACAGGGAGGGGCGGAGGGCGGGGAGAGGCGGTGTGGGGTGAGTGGTGCTGTGTGGGGCGGTGCGAGGATGGGAGCTGCGGGAGGGGTTGGTGCGGGGCGGGGCGGCATAGGGGGAAGCAGTTTGAGTGGGGAGGAGTGGGGCATGGCGAGGAGGGCGGGGCAGAGTAGGGTGGGGCGGGACGGCATGATATTCGGGAGGCGGTGGCGGGAGGTAGAGGGCGGGGCGGGACGAGGCGAGGCGGGACGAGGCGGGGCGAGGCGAGGCGGGACTAGGCGAGGCGGGGCGAGGCGGGCGAGGCGGGGCGGGCGGGGCGGGCGAGGCGAGGCGAGGCGAGGCGGGCGGGGCGGGGCGACGGGAAGCGGGGCGAGGCGGGGCGAGGCGGGGCGAGGCGAGGCGAGGCGAGGCGGGCGGGGCGGGCGAGGCGAGGCGGGGCGGGCGGGCGGGGCGGGGCGGGGCGGGCGAGGCGAGGCGAGGCGAGGCGAGGCGGGCGGGGCGGGCGGGGCGGGCGGGCGAGGCGAGGCGAGGCGAGGCGAGGCGGGTCGGGGCGGGGCGGGCGAGGCGAGGCGAGGCGGGGCGAGGCGGGGCGGGGCGACGGGAAGCGGTGCGAGGCGGGGCGGGGCGAGGCGAAGCGAGGCGAGGCGAGGCGAGGCGAGGCGGGGCGGGCGGGGCGGGCGGGGCGAGGCGAGGCGAGGCGAGGCGAGGCGGTCGGGGCGGGCGAGGCGAGGCGAGGCGGGCGGGCGGGCGACGGGAAGCGGGGCGAGGCGGGGCGGGGCGGGGCGAGGCGGGGCGAGGCGGGGCGAGGCGAGGCGAGGCGAGGCGAGGCGAGGCGAGGCGAGGCGAGGCGGGTCGGGGCGGGGCGGGGCGAGGCGGGGCGAGGCGGGGCGGGGCGAGGCGGGACGAGGCGAGGCGAGGCGAGAGCGGGGCGAGGCGGGGCGAGGCGAGGCGAGGCGAGGCGAGGCGGGGCGAGGCGAGGCGGGGCGAGGCGAGGCGAGGCGAGGCGGAACGAGGCGGGGCGGGGCGAGGCGGGGCGAGGCGGGGCGGGGCGAGGCGGGGCGAGGCGAGGCGGGGCGCGGCAGTTTGGGCGGGGAGGTGTGGGATGGGGCGGAGCGAGGCGGCGCGGCATGGGGGAGAAGTTTGGGTGGGGCTGGGCAGGGCGGGGCGGCGTGCTTTGCGGGTGATTCAGCGCGCCCGTCGCGGAGCGCAGCGCTCAGCCGCTGAGCTGGCCCTCCCGCCCCCTCCCCTTCCCCAAGAGGAGTCGCCGTCTGGCCAGTGGCGCGCTCCTCCCGAGGCCCGCCCTCGCGCTCACTTCACATTACCAAGCGCAAGCGAACGCGTTTTCCTTGCGAGTGGGCGGTCATCTTCACACGGAAGGTTACCCACAAAAACTTGTTTCTTTAACGTGGCGTCTGAGTGTATTGTCTCCAAGATGGAATATGGCACGATCTTTTGCGTCTTTCTTGGTCCTGCCGCTAGAGTCGCTTCATCTACTGCACTCTCATTCTAACTCATCCGGTAGACCTAAGAAAAGCGCAAAAAGTCGTGACTTATTCCTTCTTGTATACCTGTAGGCTTGCGACTTTTCCCCAACCTTATCTCCCATCAGGACTCAGCCAGGAGAATCTTAGCTCCCGTCCGGTCTCCCGCCATTTGTGGTCCATACAAACGGACCACGGACCGCGAGCGATCTGTCCTTCCTCTTCCTTGTCCTATCCTCTCCCCTTACACACACACGTACACTAGCATGCTCTACACTACCACATGTTCCGGGAGACCGGTCGGGAGCTTAGAGCTTTTCCCGGCTGGGGCGGTGCCCCGATGGTGGGAGAGTCCTGGTTGTGGGGAAAAAAACGCTAGCCGATAGGTAGGTCGGCGCCGGATCTCGGGACCCAGCGACGGAAGATCACCCCACCTTTCGATGAAAAAAGCTCTACACTTACGGGACTAAATATCTCAGTAGTTGACAATCAATCAATTGCTGCCCTGAGCCACCTGCGCCAGTAAGCACAGATGAGAGCTTAAAAAGACAGCGGGAAAGTGCGGCATAGGAAACGTTTTCCTCTTCTGGGTGTTGTTTCTTATTCATCGGTGTGCACGCATGGGAAGCCAAGCGCCTCTACTTCTCTCAAAATTTAGAAACGTGACTCGGTAGTTATACGAAATAAAACATATTTCCTTTTTTTTCATTTAATTACGATTGAGCTTTAGTACTATAAAATCGGTTAATAATAGCATGCGATAAAACTTCTGGAGCTCACTATCCTTCATTTAAAGCAAAAATCACGAAATTTGGTTCTCAAACATCTTTCCCACGATATATAAAAAAAACTTTAGTGTTTCCAATTTAAAGATTTTTGTAATTTACGACATGTCAGAGATTTTAAGGAAAATACGAATTGTTCTTTACTTATAAATGCACTTTGTTTTATATTTAGGAAAAATATTCCAGGAAAGAAACATCAGCTTTTTCCAGAAAGTGTTGAAAATATGAGAGTGGCTTCATGGAAAGTACTCGCTAAAAATTAAAATATTCGTCCCAATGGCCGCTGCACGACATCAGCCTGTGCGATCGACAATCGGTACTTTGAGTACAAACAATCGAACAGACAGACACACAGACGGACTGACAGGTAAACACACACAGATATTCAGGCGGACAGGCAGTCAGACAAGAAAGGGCGACCTGACGGACAGATGGGCGGACGGACAGACGGACAAGTGGATTTGTGATTAATATCGAACTGTTTTGCGAAGGTGCAGCGAGATGTTGTGCAATTGATTCTAATATTGAAGGGTCATTTTTGAATCCTAATATTCTTAATACCCTTCTCGAAATATACTCTGGCCTCAAACCGTTGCGTTCATTCTAAATTCTACATACGCGCCTTTGTCTCCGCCTTCTTGTGTGTTTTTAGTTGTTTTTTGCTGGTAAATCATAGAGAATATGCAGAGATGGCTTCTTGTTTTGCTTCTGGACATACATTTAGCTTCATTATGCGCACGTTTTGTCGAGCTCTCCTTTTGCTAGTTGTAGTAAGATTAGGGTCATTGGTGTAGGTTGCTATTTTGTTAGCAATTCTCAGAAAATGAAATCTAAAGTTCGTTTGTCAATACAAATAGGGTTTCTATTTCTTGGGAGCGATCATTTCTAATTTTAAAATGTCGTTAACCTAGCTTTGTTAATACTTTTATTTATTGTGTATGGTAAAAAGGAGGAGAATGTATTTTTGAGCACAAACAAACGTGAACACATTATACTTCTCCCCCTAAGTCACGTACAGATTTTACTATTTTTGACAAAATAAAATCACAAAATCACCTCTCATTGTACTCCCCTGCCAACACATTCGATTTCAGGTCGCTGCTCGTTATCTTCAAATACCTAGAAGTCATAAATCCGATAAGCAATGTTGACGTTAATCACATTGGCTCTTTAACGACACGAAAACAATCAAAGAAGATTGCGAGCCTTGAATCGAAATTGTCGCATGTCCGTCACCTACATTGCATTGGAAGGTTTGCTATCTCTCACTCGCTGGTTGCAGCCGGTCGCAGATTATCGAAATAGCGATGGATCGATAACAATCTCGCTGGCACTTCAGGTGTTTTCGTTTCGCATGAGTCGCTAGGAGGCGTTTCGTAATCGTTGAAACGGGCGTTTCGGATTCCGATGTGACTGGTTTTCACTGCCGGCTTCCACTCCAACAAGAGTTATCGCGAAGAAAATTGATATTTTGCGACTAATTTCATGTTTTTTGTCTAGTGATTAGACCTTGGAGTTGCTCTAAGAGCCCTCCATTTTTAAGTGCCTAGTTGTTAAAAATTCAAAATAGGTTAAGGTGATCAGACGTCCCGTATTGGCCGGGGCAGTCTTTTTTGAGTCCCAGTCTCGTATTTTTTTGAAAGGAAAACGGGAAAACAAAATATCCCGTCTTTGTGACAATCGGCATAAATTGCCGTCGACAATTTTAAATTTCTCATAATGTAATCCGTTGGGTTTGCATTCGTTTATAAAAAAGAAAGCGTAAGTAGATTCTACGCTCATGAACCACGGAACAAGTGTTTCACAGACTTGAAATCAAGAAGGGAGAGATTCAGAGGTGTTTCTAGGAAGGGAAAATGAGCTATCGCGTCATTTGAGCTTGTGTATGCTTCATCGCTATCGAGAAATCGAATAATTCGAACATTCTGCTTCCGTGGGTGTCTGTGCGACTCAGCAAGCAATCTTAATTGAGGAATAACTTTGATTGAATTGAGGGCCAACTTTGTAATGAATATAAATGCAAATGAAACAATATGTTGTTGTTTTTTTCAATATTTCATACTAATACCCTTCTAACTTGCAAATATCGTACCACTCTTACAAAAAGAAATTTCTACGAATAAATACTTAAAATAAATTTAAAATTGCGGGCATATTTTATTTTTATTCGAACTATTAATGTCCATTACTAATTAAAAACTATAGTTTACTGCAGTGTGTAATGTGGTTTTTGTTATGCCCATGTGTATCGTTTTGTTCCGTTTTCATGATCACGAAAACGTCAAAACGTCTCGTCTTGTGGTTTTTAAGATCTGGCCACCTTAAAAATAATTATTTCTTCCCGGAACTGTAGCCATGCTAGCCCCTTCACTGTTGAGTTGGTGAAAATAATTTCTTAGGAAGAATAAATTGTCATGAAAATCCCCTTTCCCCGTATTTTTGAAGGATTTTTAATGATGATTGACTGCAATGTGTTTAGGGATTACAAAACATTTACATTGTAAATTACAAATTCTAGACATTTCTATGTTTTACAAAACTTTTACATCAGTGTATGTTCATAAACTCAGTGTATGTACTGTTAGAGTTAACAGTGTAAAAGAATACATAATATTTCGGGCCCAAATAATGAAAAGAATGCGAAATATTCTGTTACACTCTGTTGCACTTTATTGTAGACATAACATTGAAAGAATAATCAGAAAGCACATGATTTTATTCTATTTATTTCTACTTTTTAAATTACATTTTGGGTTAGTGCGCAGTTTTTGTAAAATGATTTTTTTGTATTAGCTTTATTAAGGAAATAAACACGAACTTATGAAAGGAACACAGAAATGCAAATGCTGAAACAGCGCAGAATTATATGGAACATTTTTTCATTCGTATCTTACAATTTCAACACTCACATTTTTACACTGAAATAATCGACAGTTAATCAATTTTATGTCCTTCTGTATTGGTGCTGACGACAGATAGAGATCACAAGATCTTAATTTTTTTATAGCATTGTCCTATCCCCTCCTCTTACATACACCACACTTCCGGAAAAGCTGTCGGAAGCTTAGAGCTTGTCCCACCAGGGTCGATGTCCCCCTGCGAGGAGATACCTGGAGAGAGAAATCCCTCGCAAGCAGACATACTGGACGGCCCCGAATCTGAACATACAGCGTTGAAGAACACAGCCGCCTGCTGCGTTAAACATTCACTTCATAAACAGTCGAATCTCCATAGCAGTCGACCGGTAGCGGTAGCTCAGTGCATCAACTGATCGGTTCCAATCCTGACGGCGGCAGGATTTTCGACACTAGCTTTTCAGCTGGGTCGAATTCAGCTGCTGTCTGGCAGAGAATTCTAGCGACCGGCTGCTCTGATCGGTAGTTTATCGTGGTTTCTCCGATCAACACCAGGCGAATGCCGGAGCAGTACCCTAACAAACGGGCCACGGACCGCGCGCGAACTTTCCTTCCTCTTCCTTGTCCTCTCGTCTCCCCTTAAACAAACACACACTTACACTAACATGCACTACACTACCACATATTCCGGAAGACCGGTCGGGAGCTTAGAGCTTGTCCCGGCTGGGGCGGTGCCCCGTTGGTGGGAGAGTCCTGGTTAGGGGGAAACCCCACTAGCCGACGGTAGGTCGGCGCCGTATCTCGCCATCCAGCGGGGGAAGATCACCGACATCTCTCGAGGAAAAACATGCACTACACTTACGGGACTAATGACCGAAGCATTTGACGCGCCCGGAAACACGAAAGAATCAATCAATCAATCCATAACAGTCGACGGTCCCGAAAAATCAATAAATGAAATAAAATGAAATCGGAGTGGCTACTTGACAAATGGACGGCAGCGATGGAAATCCCAGTTCAAAGGTTTACCCGAACGATGACCTTCTTTCTCTGAAAACAATTGGGAAACGAACTAGCGAATGGACAAGAGTTGTCAATCAGAATGTACTTGACGTACTACCTTCGATTCGCAGAAGAATGCTTACGTGCACTTGATGGCTGAAGCCCTTTCAAGAAGTCTCGATAAGGCAATTTCTCATCGTGGGTGTTCTTGGCTGTCCGGGTGACACCGCGTCGAAGGCAGTGATGCCGACTTTCGCCCATCTTGTCATGGCCTTTCTCAGGGCTTGTCTGTCCTGAGGAAGACCACGACAAAATGGTCGGGACGTCGGCATCACTGCCTTCGTCGCGACGCAGCTGAATTCGACCTAGCTATAAAGCCAACTAGCAAAATACCCGGCGTTGCCCGGGATTTCTTCATATTCAGTTCTTGCGAATGAGGGAAAAGATTAGTTTTATATAAACCACGGTATTCAAGATTATTATTATTAACGTTATTGGTTCAAATTTCAATAAAATAGTACAATGACTTGACAAGACATAGCTATTAGATACTATTTTTTAATCTTATGCACCGTTACTGGCCTCCAGCGAATAAATTAGAAACCAGTTTTGCTGCAGCACTACTGGGCTCTGGCGGAATATATTAGGAACCACGTGGTCTGTGCGAGAGGCGCAAAGTGGTCGCGGTGTATCTACAAACATATTATTTAAATTATTGTTTTCGCGTTTGGGTTGTGTTAATCTTTACCAAACTTTGCTAGGACACTGCGACAATCCTGAAGAAGAGCCTGTAAAAAGTTCGTATCTATTCATATGTTACATTTTGTGGTATCGATGTCGGTTACAAGTTGTTGAATTCACTTTTATTAGTACAGATGTCGAAAAAAATGCCAATTGCGTGCTGCCACCGTCGGAATTATAACCTTAGGACCTCCCGGTCATAGACCCTACAGCGCCATCAGTGGGACCGGGAGCGGTAGCTCAGTGCATCAACTGATGTTACTGCAGCGCCTCTGACCGGGAGGTCCTAGGTTCCCACTCCCCACGGCGGCAGGATTTTCGACACTAGCTTTTCAGCAAGGTCGAATTCAGTCGCTGTCTGCAGGAAAATTCTAGCGTCCGGCTGCTCTGATCGGTAGTTTTCCCTGGTTTCTCCGATGAAGACCAGGCGAATGCCGGAGCAGTACCCTCCCAAACGGGCCACGGACCGCGCGCGATCTGTCCTTCCTCTTCCTTGTCCTATCCTCTCCCCTTACACACTCGCTTATACTAACATGCACTACACTAACATATATTCTGGGCGACCGGTCGGGAGCTTAGAGCTTGTCCCGGCTGGGGCGGTGCTCCGCTGGTGGGAGAGTCCTGGTTTGGGGGAACCCCACTATCCGACGGTAGGTCGGCGCCGGATCTCGCCATCCAGCGGGGGAAGATCACCGCCATCTCCCGAGAAAAAAAACATGCACTACACTAACGGGACTAATGACAAGCCATTGACGCGCCCGAAACACGAAAAAACCAACCAACCAGCCATCAGTGGGATGCCCTGAGCCACCTAAGCTGACCGAACTGTAGAACCTCCCTGCCAAAGCCGCTTCAGAGACAGAGGCAATGTTGGCTCTGAGCTAACTCCTCCGGAGCGCGAGCGTTTTTACTTCCCAGAGCTAAATAGAGAGGGATTCCCGGAAACCCAATGGAGATAAAACAGCAACACATGTCGACAGCTGTTCATACAGCACCGCTCATTCTGCCTCGAAATAACACCAACGTAGCAAAGACTCCGTGGAAGTGTAAAAGGATGGGGAACTGATCTTTCGTGGATAACACAAAATTAAGTTGTAAATGTCCATGTAAAAAAAAAATCCTAATAAAAAATAATATGACGGGAAATTAGACCTAGTAAGTTTTATTAAATAACACATTATACATTATAATGTTATAATCTTATTTTACATTAAATGTCACGCCAATGTATCGTGATTTGCGCCTTTCTTTTAGATGTATTAATATTTGAATAAATTTATGATAATAAAAGCGAGGACGGACCGTAACTAAAAATTAAGACAGCTGACTTGGAGCGGATTTGGTATATTAATTTGAGAAAAAACACGTGTGATTGATTATTACATCAGGGGGTAATTTTTTTACTCCCTGTAAGCACTTACTGGGGGTAAAAAATAATTACTTTTTTTGCCAATGAAGATATGGCAGGGAATTCCGCTTCCTCTGATTGTAAAGCTGCTCGTTACCGCTTTTTGGCAATACCACGAAATCGTTTTGATAATATAACACTCTGGTATCCTATTTTCTTTTGGACAATCAATATACAAGTTTGCAAAAAAAGTTTTATTTTTCATATAATACTAGAACACGTCTTGCATAATATTTATCATACGGATGATCAAAAGATTAATATATTTATGTTTGCATTATGTCTTAATTTTTTTACACACCTGATGATGCGTATAAATATTACGCGAAATGTTGTGTTCCAGTACTACATGAAAAATAAAACATTTTTTGCAAACTTCTACACTGATTATCGAAAGAAAAACAAGAAAACCTGAGAGTTAAATTTGTGAAAAATCGCATTTGTGAAAATAGTACTCTTTATGTACTTGTTTATTGTATTAGAGGCGTAATATTGGTACAACTTCATTGACCCTGAATTCGAGATATTGAGCTCTAAAGTTAAATGATTATAAACAAATCTGGGATGGAGTTAGACAAAAAACAATTGTGTTTTTTTCTCTTACAAGATATTTACTTGTTCGTCTGAAGCTGATAAGCATACTGCATACTTCGTGGAATATTGTGAGTGTAAAGGAGTTATACCGCCATAAAAATGAGTTTGGTGGGCCAAAGCGGTAGGTGCCGTTGTAAGAAAAGCTGGAAATGAAGTATCGATTTATTAAAACAGATTAAAAATTAATTTAATGTTACTGTTGGGGCACATTCAGTTTTCTTCATCTTCTTGAAATAGTCCGTTTCGTTCCTGCAGAGCTGTGAAATAAACCTGATTAACACTTGAAATGAATGGAAACAAATCAAGCATATCCTGTTTCTTCTCATTAACCTTCCTTTGCTGTGGTTGTTGAACCGGCATATTTAAGTTTTTGAAAACCTCAGTTCTTCCTCAGCCCCTGGTAGTTTGTGTGTAATGAAATTTACTGTGTAGAAAGCAATGTCTTGATTTAAAGTTTACTTGTGCATAATTATAAAAGACATTGTTGACAAATCTAATCCATCTATTTTTAGCCAGTTACAGACACAAATTTGTTCATTTTTCTTCCTTCTTGTTACAGACTTTTGAAGGTATTTTAACACATAGATCATTAACTTTAGTACTTTAGTTTCTGTGTTAAATAAAACAAATGTGCGATATAATTACATTATTTTTGTTGTTCCTATTACAAAATCTGGATCTATCATTATATCACTGCAGACCCTAGAAATATCTCGAAAATAACTCAGAACGAGACTTGTAGAAAACCTTGTAGCCGTACCACTCGAGTTGTACTACTATCAAAATAAATAGATTGGAATTTCCTGTGATTCACTTTTATTGTGATTCGGTATGTCATCCACTGAACTTGGAGTTCTATTACTTTCAGAATTAATGTATAATACTTGCGCGGGTTGTGTGTGTTCAAGGTGTATTGTATGTATATTTGACTGATGAAACATCATTAACTTAGGTTAGAACGTCACCCGCCTAACACCAGTGTGTGATGTGTTGCATAACAATCAGGGGAACTTTCCATAACTTCATTATCAGAAATGTTCCATCTTATTTTTATTGGCAAAATGTTTCAATATTTGGCTGTTCTACACACCCTCAATGCTTGTATCATGTATTCTGAGACATCTGTAGTTACACCGCAAAGTTTTCCTTTTCGAAAAACCTTCATCCATCCATGATGCCATACATTGTTATCGAATGAATGCGTGCTGAACGCACAATCCCCTTTAGAATGTATACTAAGTAAACTCGGCAAACTCCGCTAGGAAATTATGTGTCAGAAGGAGCCTGGCACGCTATTTGATAGGGGCGTCGACAAGGTCGGTTGTGGAAGTCAATGAATCAGCAATACCCGCGAACCAGCATACGGAGATTAGTTCATAGAACCCTCAGTTGTCGTCCCTGGAGTGTTTGGCTTCCTATGACGTTAGCGTTGATGACGAACGTTTTGCTGTTTGGAAATGTTTTGTGCTTTGCTTACTTCCTCTGCTTTTGTCATTTATGTATGTCCGTACGTTTCATTTGAGGGGCAAGTAGTTCTTTAATGTGCTTTAGTTTCTTCCGAGTGCCACCGGGTGAGGTAGACTCCGTGCAACAAGAGTTTACACTGCAGATACTCCATCAGGGAAGTACTGTGTTCGAATTCCGACGATAGCGGATTTTGAACACAAGATAAACAGCTACGAATTCAGGTATCTTAATGTTAGCGGTTGAAGTTGCGAGCTAGCCAGAATCAGACATTAGTTGTAACATTGATATCGACTATTCCACTCATGAAATTGAAACCAGTGGTGTTTAAATGCCCCAATTAGGGCGGTGTGTCTAAACAGATGTAGGTTTTCCATATTACTCTTCACTAATAAGCTGCGATCATCTATCTTAGGAGGGGGTGGTATATATCGATCGCTGTGTTGATGTGCAATAAATCGCGTATGTACTATAATATAATTTTCAATACTAGGCGCATTTTGGAAATCTGTTAGGCGTAATTTCATTCGTGCAATACTCCTATTCAATACCACTCGTGCATTGGAAATTCTTATATATCGATTCGCGAATCGGGGATTTATCCACACTTTGCAAAGCACTCGTATGATATTACGTATGATATTACGATGTCAAGTCATGACTTAGATGACTCGCTCGCTGTCTGGAGGAGAATTCTAGCGGCAGGCTGCTCTGATCGGTAGTTTTCCGTGGTTTCTCCGATCAACACCAGGCGAATGCCGGAGCAGTGCCCTACCAAACGGGCCACGGACCGCGCGCGATCTGTCTTTCCCATTCCTTGTCCTATCCTCTCCCCTTACACACACACACACACACACACACACTTACACGCACTACACTACCACATATCCCGGGAGACCTGTCGGGAACTTATAGTTTGTCCCGACTGGGGCGGTGCCCCGTTGTTGGGAGAGTCCTGGTTAGAGCGAAACCCCACTAGACGACAGTAGGTCAGCGCCGAATCTCGCCATCCCGCGGGGGAAGATCACCGCCATCTCCCGAAAAAAACATGCACTACACTAACGGGATTAATGAGCAAAGCAGTTAACGTGCCCGGAAACTCGAAAAAATCAATCAATCAATGTTAGATGACTCACATTGCTCGGTGGCGCCGCAGAGAAACAAACAAAGACGTGTGCGGAGGAGAACTCTAGCGACCGGCTGCTTTGATCGGTAGTTTTCCGTGGTTTCTACGATCAATTCCTAGCAAATGCAGAAGACGTGCTGTAACAAACAGGCCACCGACCTTGCGCGATCTTGGCTTCCTCTTCCTTGACCTATCCTCACCTGTTATTTGCACACTCGTACTTGTTTATTTATTTATTTTACGTAACAAATTAGTTAAAACTGCGTATGACGTGGTATGGGGAAAAGTGAATTGTGTGCACATTTTCAAAATTCTGTGATCCCTACACTGTCATATACCACTTAAATTTTGGAAAAAAAGCTTCCATGCAATAAAATCTATTTTTAAGGATAAAAAGGCAATACATTTTGGCTCTTATCCATGTTGTCTTTCGGAATAATACTTCCTGCCACGACAACATGGAAACGATAATTTGAATAATTGTATTTCCCGCTGAATTCTAGAAGACGTGCACAGAAAATGAAGTTACATTTATGTCCAGAAGCAAATCAAGGGGCCATCTCAGCATTTGCTCAATGGATCAGGGAAACTGGACGAAAAACCTGATCGAGATGGGGGTCATTGACCCGGATTTTTTGACTCACTTACATGTAATTTGTACCACACGTGCCGGGATTGTAGACCTTGCCCCGGGTAGAGCGGTGTTCCGTTGGAGATAGACCCGGAGAATGGAAATCCTGCACGTCTATGTGTAGATCGACGCCTCTCTTATCATTTATCGCAGGAGGAAGGACACCGCCTACCGAGACATAACATGCACTATACTTACGGGACTAAGAGCCATTACTATTTACGCGCCGGAAAACCCAAAATAATCAGTCAATAAACAATCGGTGTGACTTGCATTATGTTTGAAGGTTAGTTCCTCGGTTGCGTACCGCATAAAATAGAGAGCTGAATTTGTTTGCTATCTTCAAGGCAAATCTTTGGGGACTTTCTGTTGCAGCCTCAGAGAACGTCACATCTTAAACGAGCTACTCCCACCCCGACCCTGTAGAGTAGGGATGGGCGATTTAATCGCGATTGGAGCAACAGTCGATTATTTTATACGATTAATCGAAAAATTCTATAAATTTTTGAACATCGATTAAGGAATACATCGATTAATTTTTCGGAGTTTTAGCTCGATTATTTTAATTCAAATATTCATTTTCAATTTTAATACTTGCAAAATATGAAAGAACCTCTCTCCTCTTGAACTTAAGTAACGGAATTCCAGTTCTGCTCATCTCTTTGCAACTGCAATACATAATAGAGACAAACATACACCATTAATTTCATGTTAGTAAAACCAATAAAATGAAAAGTCACTGTGTATGATCTAATATTTGTGGAGATAGTATTATATTCAGTATGAAATAAGAAAGAGACAGAATTACCCGATTACAATTATTGGTGTTACTGTATCTAGAAACTCTACGACCATTTTTCTTCTAAACTGAGTTGCAGTCTATTTTTTTATTTTATTTATTTATTTTACGTCAAAAAGCAGTTAAAAACTGCGTATGACGTGCTATGGGGAAAAGTGAATTGTGTGCACATTTTCAAAATTCTGTGATCCCTACACTAAGTCATATACTACTTAAATTTTGAATTTTGAAAGGGAGAAAAACCAAAAACTCCCATGTAATAAAATCTATTTTCAAGGATAAACAAGCAATAAATTTTGAATTTTGAAAGGGAGAAAAACAACAACAAAAAACTCCCATGTAATAAAATCTATTTTCAAGGATAAACAAGCAATAAATTTTGAATTTTGAAAGGGAGAAAAAAACCCAAAAAACTCCCATGTAATAAAATCTATTTTCAAAGATAAATAAGCAATAAATTTTGGCTCTTATTACTTCCTGCCGCGACAACATGGAAATGATAATTTGAATAATTGTATTTCCCACTGAATTCTAGAAGACGTGCACAGAAAATGAAGTTACATTTATGTCCAGAAGCAAAACAAGGGGCCATCTCAGCATTTGCTCAATGGATCAGGGAAACTGGACGAAAAACCTGATCGAGATGGGGGTCATTGACCCGGAAGCTGTAGTACAATAGTTGTTACAGGTTGTTTATACTCATCTATACAGTCCAAATGGTAAATAATGCATTATGTATCATTGTTAAAATTAATGTTCCTTTTCTTGTGATGCTCAGTCGTCGTCGTAGTCGTTTCCTATGAATGCTTGTGGAATAAATATAAGGTATTAAGTAAAGAATAAACAAATATTCTTAATTAAATCGTGCCGTACTTCTAAAAAAGTACTAAACGATTAATTAATTTACAAATTAAAAATTTTACGCATTTGACACATTATTTAAAACACGTGAAAAATTAATCGATTATATAAGATTAATCGATTAATTCGGAACGACTTAGCGTTGCATATTAATCTAATAATAGATTAAATATTAATAGATTATTATTTAATAATCGCTCATCCATACTGTTGAGTATCGCTTCGGAAAACCTGCTGGGATAGCTCTTTTGTATGATTTCCGGTTCTTCTAAGGTATATGGTTACGGCAGAAGGTGACTGCCAGATGGTATTCGCTTGTTGACGCCAATTCAGCGTTAGAATTACGATTTCCGGTGACTAAGATTTACTTGACACTTACGACGAACGGTTACAGGAGAACATAATGACGAAGGAAGTTGGAATGTGAAACGAAAGAACGAGGTCTGTTTCCGTGAACTACTTCTCCACTTTTCCGCGCTACACTATAATATTGAAAGGCCGTAGTACCTCAACAATACGGAATCGAATTTTCGGTCATAAAATTTGTGATTATAGTTCTTTTGAGCTATAAATCTGCTCACACGTCAAGATTAAGATGTATTAGCGTTGTTCCAAGTATGTTTGAGATTGGTGCAGGTGACGAGGACATAAATTAACTTCGCTACCCCAAAATCGAGATGTCTGAATATATGTATTCAAATGTATGTATAGATGCATCATGGCAAATGTGACGCGGATAACGCTGTCACATTAGAAGCTTTTTTGATGAAGCCTGCTAAATACTTCAGGTGAACAGTCTAATTGCGCCGTTCTGGAAATCATGAAGATGTTTTAATTTACACGAAGCCTCTGACACATTTTCAAAATTTTCTGAAAAAAATAGTTACACAATCGTTTTTTTTCTCGAATTGAAGTAAGTGCCTTTTCAAATTCGGTATATTTCCTATTGTATTTAAAAACACTGAAATTTTAAAAATTGCAAAAGTTCTAATTTATTTTTGAACCTGCCCTATACTCCCAAATATTATTGCTGGAGATTTTTTTTCACTGCAATTTGTCTTTTAAATACAGATCTTCGAATGCTGACATTCACTTCTTTAAAAGTTATGATTAGTTGTTCTTCAATAACACTAAGTGGAGGGTAAGTTTCGCTATTGTCGGCATTCCAACTAATGGAATCTTAAAATGGACGGACGTTGAGTAGGTGGGGTTTGAGTCCCAGCACACAGGTGTGGAAAATGAGCTCGTTGGGTGTAATCAGAAACAACCCAGTGCAGCGGGAGAAAAATATTGATACTCCTGTTTTTACACATGATGGTGCGATCAGGTATCACACCTTTAATATCAATTCATAGGCATCTGTGTTGCACTTGAAATGTATTAACAATTGTTTCGTGTTAAGATATTGTTTACGTTAATTGTCAATTCCTTTTATTTTTCTAAATGTATTTCATAACATTAAACTGATATTTATTCCGAATTGTACTCGTATTTGCGCTTCCTTCACTCACTTGCACTGCCATATGCTCGCTTTAAGCACATATTCACCTACATGCAATCACTCACAAACCATATCTCTCATACAGGCTCACGCACTCTCCCACACGTACACTCACGCACGCGCACCTACACTCACACGGCCGAGGTGGACTCGGCGCCAAATGGATTTGAGAGCGTAGGTCTCCGCGGGCAGAGTCGGGAGTTAGGCGTGGGTAGTCGGGAGTTAGGCGTGGGTAGTCGGGAGTTAGGAGTGGTAGTCGGGAGTTAGGCGTGGGTAGTCGGGAGTTAGGCGTGGGTAGTCGGGAGTTAGGAGGGTAGTCGGGAGTTAGGAGTGGGTAGTCGGGAGTTAGGAGTGGGTAGTCGGGAGTTAGGAGTGGGTAGTCGGGAGTTAGGCGTGGGTAGTCGGGAGTTAGGAGTGGGTAGTCGGGAGTTAGGAGTGGGTAGTCGGGAGTTAGGAGTGGGTAGTCGGGAGTTAGGAGTGGGTAGTCGGGAGTTAGGAGTGGGTAGTCGGGAGTTAGGAGTGGGTAGTCGGGAGTCAGCGGTGAGTAGTCGAAACTCAGTAACCCGGAGTCAGGGCGAGAAACATTTCTCCCTGAAGAAGGTCTCAGAATGGCGACCGAAACCTGTGCGTAGGACGCGGCGAATCGCAGACAGCGGAGCAGCTACCCAAATGGACTTGTTTCGAAATACTCGCACTGCTGTGCTAGCACCGTATACCAGGATATGTCATTCCCCTCCTTTTTCTTGAGTTGCCTTCGCTGAGAACGCTGTGCTCCTCTTCCCTCCCCCCCGTCTTCCACCCTTTGTCGGCGGATGTGCTTCCCACACGGGGATCGATGCGAAGGAAAGCACCGCACTTCCGCCTGCTCAACCTCGTGCACGTTTCAGGCAACACACGTCGATGTTTGTGTCCGAAAATGAGGTTGTTCGCAAAATGGGATGTTTCCGGAAAGGGATGTTTCCGAAAAGGGATGTTTCCGAAAAGGGATGTTTCCGAAAAGGGAAAGGGATGTTTCCGTAAAGGGATATTATCGAAATGGGATGTTTCCGAAAAGGGATATTTCCGAAATAAGATGTTTCCGGAAAGGGATATGAGGATTAGGAAAGGGATGTTTCCGAAAAGGGATATTTCCGAAATAGGGATGTTTCCGAAAAGGGATATTTCCGAAATTGTTTCCGAAAGGGATGTTTCCGAAAAGGGATGTTTCGAAAGGGATGTTTCCGAAAAGGGATGTTTCCGAAAATGGGATGTCTCCGAAGAGGGATGTTTCTGGAAAGGGATGTTTCCGAAGAGGAATGTTTGCGAAAAGGGATGTTTGTGTGTATGTAATTGAGGATGAAGATAGGACAAGGAAGAGGAAGGAAAGATGTCGCGCGTTCCGGGGCCCGTTTGTTAGGATACTGCTCCGGTATTCGCCTGGTATTGATCGGAGAAATCACCAAAAACTACGATCAGAGCAGCTGGAGACTAGAACTCTTCTCGAGACAGCTACCGAACTCGACGTAGGTACAACAAGGGTCAAAAATCTTGTTCCCGACGGGACTCGAAACTAGGACTTCCCGGTCAGAGGCACCAGTTGATGTCCTGAGCCACCTCTCCCGGTGTGCGTCTGTCGGTTCGCCCATCTGACTCGACGCCCTGCCGTTCGTCTGTAGTTCCGTCTGTCGGTCTGTCCGTTTTCCGTCTTGTCGATTTTCTCGACCATCCGCCCGACGTCCCCTTGGCTTTTCCGCCGCCACCAAGGCTACCGCGAGTGACGCCGAAATTCGAGTCGCAGCCTCGAACTGTGCGAGTGTTCGCAAGGAACCTTTTTTTTCCTGTCGTTGCTCCGCTGCCCGTGCCTGCCCTCGTGGGGGCGCCGTCTGGCGGAGAATCGATGCGCGGGCGAGGGGCAGCGGCGGGGCAGGACGGGGATTCCCGCATGCGAAGCGGGGAAAGCAGGATCAGGTAGGGCAACGCGGGGCGATGGGGGGGGGCGGGTGAGGTGGAGTGGGAAGAGCGTAGCGGGGAAAGGCGGAGAAGGAAAGGGCGGGGCGAGGTGAGGTGGAGTGGGAAGAGCGTAGCGGGGAAAGGCGGAGAAGGAAAGGGCGGGGCGAGGTGAGGTGGAGTGGGGGGAGGGTGGGAGTGGGGGGGGGAGGGTGGGGTGAGACAGAGGGGACGGGTGAGGGAGGGGTGGTCGGGGAGTCTGGAATTCCAGCATGCGAGACGAGGCAAGGCGGGGCGGAGCGGGTGGGTGTGTGTGTGTGTAGGGCGGAATGCCCGCCAGGGGGCGTGGCGTGGCGGGGCCGCGCTGGGCCCTTGTGCGACGGCGCTGCAGCCAGTACTTTTCCACTCCGCTCGCTTTCTACCGACGACGCACGCGGTGGGCGCGCGCCACAAACCCCTCGCCAAAACAACAACAATAAATTTATAACATATTTAATTAATAACATAATTAATAATATAATAATAATTAATAATAATATAATAATTGTTAATAATAATATATAATTGTTAATAATAATATAATAATGGTTAATAATATAATAATTGTTAATAATATTATAATAATTGTTAATAATATAATAATGGTTAATAATAATATAATATAATTCCAACAAAAAGTCCATATCCATTAACGCAAAATTAAGACATTACAACACTGTCGTACTTCCTGAGGCACTATATGCCGCTGAAACGACCCAAATCAGTGGTCAATCAAAAATACAAGAAATAGAGAAACAAGAAAGGAAAATTCTCAGAAAAATTTTTGGACCGGTACAAGAGCAAGGGATTTGGATGAAGAGGCCCACATTAGAAATTTATAAGCACACTGATAAGATTACGGACACATTCAGAAAAAGAAGAATGCAGTTCTACGGACATATTCATAGGATGAATGAAAACAGAATTTCAAAACGGATTCTCATCGTCATCAACTCAGGCAGGGGAAAAACAAAATGGATTAAAGAAGTCGAGGAGGATCTCAGACAAGCACACGTTACAATAAATGATGCGGAAAATAGAAAAGAATTCAGGAACACCATCAAAAAACATACATTTGACACCGAAAGCAAGAAGAGGCCAGGATGTAAATGAACAGCAGAGCGGAAGAAACAACATAGTGAACACCTGAAGAAAATATGGGCCCAGAGAAAACACAAACAATCATCATAAAGGAATTCAAGTTCAAACGCTCTCTTTAAATGGGAATAATTGTGAAAAATAATAATAATAATAATATAATTATTATTTATAATATAATAATTATTATTTATAATATTATAATAATTATTATTTAT
Source organism: Teleogryllus oceanicus (assembly GCA_964035755.1). NCBI lineage: Eukaryota > Metazoa > Arthropoda > Insecta > Orthoptera > Gryllidae > Teleogryllus > Teleogryllus oceanicus. The sequence goes on along the minus strand of CAXIVR010000013.1, from coordinate 83,514,437 downwards.
AATATTATAATAATTATTATTTATAATATTATAATAATTATTATTTATAATATAATTATTACTAATATAATTATTTTTAATAATAATATAATTAGTAATGTATTGTATGTGTTTGGGGTTTTGCGTCGGTAGTCGGGCTTCGCCGGCCAGCTACCGGTGTCCCCAATGCCTGGACCTTGTTAAATTCCCATGCTTGGGGGTAAGAGCGACATGAGGCGAACATGACGTATTCTCTTCACCGTTACTAGCAAGATCCGTCTTCGTCATACAGCTCCAGGAACTGCGACGATTTTAAACGAAAGCTACAACTCTATTTTTGCCTCGACCGGGAGTCGAACCTGGGACCACTGCACAGCAAGCTAGTTCGCTGGCCATGAGCCATCCGAGAGGATTTAATTAATGATAAAAATATAATTGATATGCTTCTTCTTCATCACTCTCAGGGATTAGGCTATTAGCCTGTTCCGTCTTCCATCCAACCATCTTTTCCTTTGACGTCCAATTTGTCTTCTTCCTTAAGGTTAATAAGACAATTTTGATTTTGTTATTCTTGTATTCATTCTATGTATATGTTGTATCCAGCGTTGTTTATTTTCTTTAATGCGATCTTTCATGGAAAATATGTTTAGATCAGATCTAATCTTCTAATCTCTTATTTGATTCAATATCGAGCAAATCTTCATTCTCCTTAGTCATTTCATCTCTGCTGTTTGTATTCGTTGGGACTCTTTTGATATTAGACTCTAATTCATAATATAATAATATAATTAATAATAATAAAATAATGATTTACCATCAAATGCTGGACTGTGTGTCAGAATATACAGCTTTAGGGTAATTATGCATTGTGTTGGATCCTGCGCTTAATATAAATATTGTTCAAACCATTAAATATCTTACAGCAACCATTTGACAACATTATTCTCCCTTAAACATTCTGATCAATGCTTGAATATCCTGGCATGTAGTTGTACCAATGATGCCACAATAGACTGGAGGTTGCAGCTCCATTGGATATCAGAAACGTAATTTCCAAAATTGAAAACCGTGATATATAATAAAATGTAAACAATTCATGTAAATTAATTAAAACTATGTTAAATCTATATTGTCTATATTCAACTATCACTTGTGAAGTTCAATTCTTTTTCACCTTGTCAGATATATACATCTTCCGCGCACGTGGTTCTGGCGTTGATTAAAGCTGGTTACCCCTCCAAGTGATCCTCGGAAGAAGTGGCTCAGGGCATCAACTGATGTCACTGCAGTACCTCTGATCGGAAGGTCCTAGAGTTCCACTTCGGACGGTGGCAGGATTTTCCACACTAGCTAGTCAGCTAGGTCGAATTCAGTCGCTGTCCGGAGGAGAATTCTAGCCGGCTCCTCTGATTGGTAGTTTTCCGTGGTTTCTCTGATCAACACCAGGCGAATGCCGGAGCAGTACCCTACTAAACGGGCCATGGACCGCGCGCGATCTGTCCTTCCTCTTCCTTGTCCTATCCTCTCGCCTTACACACACACACACACACACACACACACACACTTACAGTAACATGTACTTCACTCCTATTAACATCAGGCAAATGCCGGAGCAGTACCCTAAGAAACGGACCACGGATCTTTCTTTCCTCTTCCTTGTCTTATCCTCACCCCTTACTTACACACTTACACTAACATGCACTACACGACCACATATTCCGGGAGACCGGTCAGGAGCATATGGCTTGTCCCGGCTGGGGCGGTGCCCTGCTGGTGGGAGATATCTGGTTGAGGAAAATCCCGTTAGTCGACGGTAAGTCGGCGCCGGATCTAGCCAACCAGCGGTGGAAGACCACCGTCGCCGCTCGATGAAAAACATGCATTACACTTACGGGACTCCTGACCTTAGCGGTTGCCGCGCCCAGAATCACTGTGAATCATTTAATCCCTCCAAGTGATCTGAAATAGTCGGATAAACTTTATTCATTCATTCATTCCGCGACTCTCCTCATTGTAAGTCGGCGTCTCTTGGCACAAAGGCGTATTAATAGCTGGAATACCGTGCGGAGGCATGCCTTCGCTGCCCAAGACAAAAGCGAAACGCAGGCGTCTTGTTTTGGCAGCTTTTGATCCTCCCTTCCTGCTAACAACAGACGAGTTTCACTCTTGAGTTTATTGTGGGGTCACGTGCTCCTCTTTTCACGTGCTGATGTTGACACCCCTGAGCACGTTCATCGGAAGGTTATCGCCACGTGGATGAAACCGTCCGAGGAATGGGCAGGGCACCATGGCCCCCTTGATCATTTTGAAAAGTCCCCCGTAGCATTACGTAATGAAACGCTTCCTCCGTTAAATATGTTCAGGACGTGATTTTCTCTTTATTAACATGACATTTTGGGAATTTTATGCGGGACTTGTATGTAAGTATGTCGTAATTGCAAGTAAAGTTAAACAATATTTATATTTTATTATATTTACGCAAGTAGTTATTGGTTAAATCAATTTTTTTTTATGTAATGATATGCTGTTACTTCAAAAACTATTTCATTTGGGAATCTACGGTCAAATGTTTCTCACAATCCATGCTATGGATTTCCGCTACCCTTCAAAAACGTAAAATGTTTCATTGTCAATATTCCGGCAAAGAAAACAAGACGCGAGTGACTACAAGGAATACGAAAACGAAGTTTAAGAATCTTTGTGATCTGTCCTTCCTCTTCCTTGTCCTATCCTCTCCCCTTACACACACACACACACACACACTTACTCTTACATGCACTACACTACCACATATTCCGGGAGACCGGTCGGGAGCTTAGAGCTTGTCCCGGCTGGGGTGGTGCCCCGCTGGTGGGAGAGTCCTGGTTAGGGGGAAACCCCACTAGCCGACGGTAGGTCGGCGCCGCATCACGCCATCCAGCGGGGGAAGATCACCGCCATCTCCCGAGAAAAACACGTACTACACTAACGGGACTAATGACCAAAGCAGTTGACGCGCCCGGAAACACGAAAAAAAAAAAACCAAACCAAACTTTATCTAAATATGAAGTTAAATATGAACTTAATATGATAAAAAATTACTGTGGTAAAATAATATTTTATTATTGGTTGATAAACCTTCATCTTTAAATTCTGATATGTAACTTGTATTTTCACACTGGCTGATAGTGCTACTTTTGACATTCACTCTGGGTTAACAGAGCGATTATGAGAAGTGCACCAACACAGTATCCTGACTGATTGTAACTGACAATGAGGCGCTGTGTAAGTTGAATTAAGTCTATGATGTCATACGATTTTCAGATGGCAGCCTCAGAGGGAAGGAGAAGGGGTTGTGTGGATACTGAAACGAGGTGCTTTTCCCACAGATGATACATGTCTACCTCCAATCGCTTATGAGCGCATTAGATATCAAGCGCGTCTAGTACAGAGCTTGTTATTCCCATAATTCGAGTGTTTGTTATGTGGTAGGAGGCGACGGTGCTGGCTTTCCTCGTCGACACGTGAGATGCACCGCCGATCTATACCTTTGCAGGGCATTTGAGGTTATTTTGAGGTAATACCCCCAAACGGGACATCGCCGCAGCCGGAACTCGGCATGTGTGGTAGAGTAGTGCATGTTAGTGCAATTGTGTGTGTAAGGGGAGAGGAGAGGGCAAGGAAGAGGAAGGAAAGATCGCGGGCGGTCAGTAGCCCGTTTGTTAATGTAATACTCCTGCATTCGCCTGGTGTTGATCGTAGAAACCACGGAAAACTACCGATCAGAGCAGCCGGCCGCTAGAATTCCCCTTCGCGGATGAACTCGACTTGCTACTTAGCCAGCGTCGAAATTATTTGCACCATGCATTCGAACCCCAGTACCACCGGGTCAGAGGCACTGCATTGGCAACAGCTGGCAGTGGCCGCTGCAATGGCACGGAGCTAAATCAACCGGTTGGAGTTTTGAGGTACGCCCGGTGTTAACGTATGTTTCCACGTAACGTGTGTCGCAACGTAACGTGTGTTGCAACCCGATTAGTGTTGCGACGTAACTTATACTGCAACGTAAAGTGTGTTGCAATGTAACGTGTGTTGCAACCCGATTTGTTTTGCGACGTAACTTATATTGCAACGTAACTTGTGTTGCAACACAAGTTGTGTTGCGACGTAACATATATCGTAACGTAACGTTTGTTGCAACTTGACATGTGTTGCGACGTAACTTGTGTTTCGACGTAACATATATCGCAACCTAACTTGTGTTGCGACGTAACATATATTGCAACGTAACTTGTGTTGCAACTCGAGTTGTGTTGCGACGTAACATATTTTGCAACGTAACGTATATCGGAACGTAACGTGTGTTACACCATCATGTGTAATGCCACACGAGTTGTGTTGCGACGTAACATATTTCAACGTAACATGGGTTGCAACGTTACGTTGCGTGCATTGTAGGAAAACGAACGTTGCTTGTTAACGTGCGTTGTGCGTAGTGTCTCCCGCGTCGTTGAATCTTCTGTGGACTGACATCATGTTGGAGGTGGCCTGGCCCACTGTGCGCCCCTGGCGGCTGCGTCGGGAATTCGCGCGCTGCCCGTCCCGGCTCGTGGCGTCGCGTCGCCCGCGGCGGCCGCTGCCGCTGCTGCTGCCTGGCGGCGGCCGGCGACAACGCGCTCCTGCTGCAATGTCAAGAGCCGCCCGCGATCTGAGCGCACGCGGCGACCGTTTGTGAAACGGGGCGAGGTGGTGTGGAGCGGGTACGTTTTTAATGTTTTCCCTTTAAATTGGAAAAAAATTCCGGTTAAACCTTTCGCTTTGTCCCCGCTTAAGCCCTCTTTCAAATTACGCGACGTGGTCTGATAGAAATGAAGAACACTTACCTATAGGCGGTTTTTATGGCTTGCACTTTATACACTTTGTCCCCGCCGTATTTTAATGCCCAAATTCCTTTCTAAGCCAAGTTTTCTCGCTTCGCTCGCCTAGATAAAAGCCACGGCGAGGCTCGGGCCTTTGGCCCTCGCGATCACAATCGTGAGTCTATCCACTGCATAATTACCAAAGCACTTTTATAAGAAAACACTTCAGTAAGCACTTTACACAAAAAAAAACAAACTCGGATTCAAAACGCTGCAACGTATTCGAGCGATGAAAGCTTTGTTTATCACAGATCCACCACGATCGCAGGCAGCACTGTTTTCTAATGGAGCTCCGGCAAGACACTAGGGTGGTATTGCCTCCCCTATCTTATGATGTCACGTTGGTGACCAATTATAACCGCCTAACCAACCCTCGCCCACTCCACTGTGGATTTCCGCCTCGGCGGAGTGCCGGTTTCAATGACATCCTTAGGTTGTACCCTGTTCTAAACTTCAACCTTTTCTTTTTTTTGTATCTTTTTAGAACTAGATTACATTACCACTTAGTGACTTTGACGTGGTAGGTGTGAGTCCATGAGCTATACTCCTACCTGCACACCTAGATCGTCTTACATTTACATTTAGATCTGTCCTTTTCTATCACATTTTTGAGGTCCTAGGTTCGAGTCCTGACGGCGGCAGAACTTTCGGCACTAGCTTTTCAGCTAGGTCGCGTTCAGTCGCTGTCTGGAGTAGAATTCTAGCGGCCGGCTGCTCCGATCGGTAGTTTTCCGTGGTTTCTCCGATCACCACCAGGCGAATGCCGGAGCAGTACCTTAACAAACGGGCCACGGACCGCGCGCGATCTGTCCTTCCTCTACCTTGTCCTATCCTCTCCCTTTACACACACTTACACTAACATACACTACACTCGCACATATTCCAGGAGACCGGTCGGGAGCTTAGAGCTTGTCCCGGCTGGGGCGGTGCCTCGCTGATGGGAGAGTCCTGGTTAGGGTGAATCCCCACTGGCCGACGGTACGTCGGCGCCGGATCTCGCCATCCAGCGGGGGCAAATCACCGCCATCTTCCGAGAAAAAACATGCACTACACTAACGGGACTAATGACCAGAGCAGCTGCCGCGCCCGGAAACGCGAAAAAATCAATCAATCAATCAACCCTCATTTCACGACCTATTAGGGGCTATCCATAAATTACGTGAGGTCTTCAGGCAGGCAGTGGTCAAGCGAATCTCACCCAATCTCACGTGAGGAAGAGGGGGGTCTGGGCGAATATCAATAAGGGGACCGTGAGGGGAGTGCGTGAGGCAGGTGTGACGTGCCTTACGAGCCTCTAGTTGATGCAGACTTAAGTACCCGGAGGCTCGCCCCCTTCCCCTCGGCGCTCCCATGCCGGCGGGCGTCAGGAAGGCTCGACGGCCAGCCTCCTCTAGGAGTCTTGCGACATAGTCCACGACTCTCACTAACCTTTCTAGTATAGTTATATTTGGAGTTTCCTGCCCTCGCCTATTCAGCGCGTCTGCAGCTCGGCGCATGCCAACCGCCCCCAACCCCGCATCCGGCTTAAGCATGGGGGAGGACGGTTTTCCCGGCCGGCTCGCAAGGAAGCGATGCGCGACGCCACACAGGTAAAGGGTCTTGAGTAGCGGGTGGTCGGTGCGACTGTTGTACGACATGTGGGGTGGGCGGGGGAGGGTGTGGGGAGATGGTGTGAAGGGGGAGGAGAGGGTGTGGGGAGATGTGGCGGAGGGAGGACGTGTGTGGATTTGTGTGGCGGTGGAGAGGGAAAGGGGGGAATGGCCGGTGGGAGGGGGTGTAATGAAGGAGTGCGTACCGGAAGAAAGTGCTCTCTTGTGCGAAACAAAAGAGCTGCGAAAAAGTCTCTGATGAATGAAGGCGCCGGTGCTTTTAACCTTCAAACAACAAGGCTCCTCTGAGTGAGAATTTAGGCAAGGCTGTGTCATACATGACACCTATTGTATATCTTCCGCTATTTCAATGGATTAATTGATTCTAATTATCAGATACACGTCCCTTCACATTTAGAAGGCTGTATATTATGCCAATAAATATGAAAATCCACAAAAATGTTTGCGTAAATAAAATGTATTTGCCGGAAAAGTAAAAGGCAACTTGCGCCACATCGATTTTCATATAATGGCAGAAAGAATATTTCCATGGCCTTTCTGATGGGCCAGGATCTTCCTTTTTCTTCAGCATGGTTGTAATTTCGTTTCGAAGGATTTTTCGAAGGGATTTGTTTATCAGTCTCTTCTCTAAGTATGGTGAAAGAGAATACTGGGTCTTTCTCACCAAAAAATACTTCATTGGCCAACTTTGGTTTCACGAGTATTTGTTTTTGAGCGACACAATTTATCAAAAACATCTACTCAGTCTTTGGTTATATTATGAAATAAAACTATCTCAAATGTTTCCGTCTAGGGATCAATGTAACCTATAGAGTGCATGGACGATGATAATAATCACGTTTTTCATGTGATTTGGAGTGTATAAAACCAACAAATTGTCAGGATCGTACATAAATAACATTCCAACAGGACGCTTTGCATTCAAAACATGTTGAGAAATTTCAGTTTTATCCTTTCTAATTGTACCCACAAGGGTCAGTTTATTTGTTGGTCAGTTCTTGGGTTAATTCGCGAGAGTTGTACCAATTATCTGGCAGTTATACCAATTATCTATCATGTTTCTATTTGTACCAATAATTCGTTCAATTAGTCAGAAGTTAATTTCAAATTTCTTCTTTTGTTAGAAAACCTGAATTCATTTTTGGTAGTCTGCAAAATTTGTAACAAAAAGAATAATGCTATGTCACATATGAAACACACTAACATAGACGTAACAATACTGATCGCTGAGTGAAAGGAGAGCGATACAACTTCGTGTTGTTGAATAATGGCTAGCAGGGTAATTAAGGGGTAGAGTCACATCCGACGCGAAATAATATGCACGCGTGCAAAGAACTGCGGTAGGTGTCATATATGACACAGTGTCGTGACCGGCCGCACAGTTTCGAAGGTGCCGCCACAGTAGGGCGTTACCGCCCCTGGCGGCAGCGGCCAGCGACAAGCGCAGGCCAGCGGGACAGCCTGCGGCCGCCACGCCTGAGCGAGCGGGGCGAGTCCCAACCTCCGCCCCCTGCTACGCCTGCCAGTCTGCGGACCTGCGGCCCGGAGCGAATATAAGCCGGCCGTGGCCCGGGGAGAGGCAGAGAGTGAGCGAGTAACTGTGAGGTGTGGCGAATAGCGATAGAACATTGAAGACTGCGATTACGACGGACAGTGCTGCGACCACGGACTTTCCCTCTACGGAGAATTGGTGACTCGGCGATATTTTGGTGCTTCTACTGGTTACGACAACTCGGCTAAGTTTCTCTGTACATTCTCCTGGATATTCGGCACTATAGCTCTGTACCTGTTTTCTCTATCAATAAATTGTTTATTGAATTTTGAGTGTGTTGGATTTGGACACATCACACAGCCTTGTCGTTTAAAGGTTAATGCCTCTCAACGCGCAAGGTTCAGTCGTGTACGTAGATCCATCGGCGCAGGAATGCCAGATACGAGGCCATTTCTTGGGACCACCCCGCCATCAGGGGTTGATGGACAAAGAGGCTCGGTGCTGCTACGACTACCGCACTCATTACACCTATCTCTGCTGAGGCTGTGATCCAGACGTCCTAGGGTTTGACTGGAAGGGGTGGCTCAGTGCATCGACTGATGTCACTGCAGCGCCTCTGACCGGGAGGTCCTGGGTTCGAAGCAGGATTTTCGGCACTAGCTTTACAGCTAGGTCGAATTCAGTCGCTGCCTGGAGGAGAATTCTAGCGGCCGGCTGCTCTGAGTAGTTTTCTTGTGGTAGTTTTCCGTGGTTTTTATGATCAACACCAGGCGAAAGGCGGAGCAGTACCCTACCAAACGGGCCACGGACCGCGCGCGATCTGTCCTTCCTCTTCCTTGTCCTATCCTCTCCCCTTACACACACACACACTTACACTAACATGCACTACCACATATTCCGGGAGACCGGTCGGGAGCTTAGAACCTGTCCCGGCTGGGGCGGTGCCCCGCTGGTGGGAGAGTCCTGGTTACGGGGAAACCCCATTAGCTGACGATAGTTTGAGGTCGGCGCCGGATCTCGTCAGCCATCGGGAGAAGATTACCACCGTCTCCCAAGAAAAAATGCACTACACTTACGGGACTAGTGACCAAAGCCGTTGACGCGCCCAGAAACACGAAAAATCACTCAATCAATCAATCTTAGGGTTTGAGTCTCGCCGGCGGTGAATTTTTGACCGCAGCTAGAGAGCTGGGTCGAAATCAGCCGTTGTTTGTATAAAAATTCCAGTGACAGAATGTCGGAACAACTGATACTTTAACGAACGCACCAAAACAACGCATGATCCTCATCACCCTTCCGTCTTTTAAGGAGCACAATCTTAAGTTGAGGGAGCATCATTTAAGGAGCAGACCATCTTAAATTGAGCGGGCGTTATTTAAGGAGCACAATCTTAAGTTGAGCGGGCGACATTTAAGGAGCACAATCTTAAGTTGAGCGGGCGTTATTTAAGGAGCAGAAACTTAAGTTGAGCGGGCGTTATTTAAGGAGCAGAAACTTAAGTTGAGCGGGCGTTATTTAAGGAGCAGAAACGTAAGTTGAGCGGGCGTTATTTAAGGAGCAGAAACGTAAGTTGAGCGGGCGTTATTTAAGGAGCAGAAACTTAAGTTGAGCGGGCGTTATTTAAGGAGCAGAAACTTAAGTTGAGCGGGCGTTATTTAAGGAGCAGAAACTTAAGTTGAGCGGGCGTTATTTAAGGAGCAAAACTTAAGTTGCGCGGGCGTTATTTAAGGAGCAGAATCTTAAGTTGAGTGGGCGACATTTAAGGAGCACCATCTTAAGTTGAGCGGGCGTTATTTAAGGAGCAGAAACTTAAGTTGAGCGGGCGTTATTTAAGGAGCACAATCTTAAGTTGAGCGGGCGTTATTTAAGGAGCACAATCTTAAGTTGAGCGGGCGTTATTTAAGGAGCACAATCTTAAGTTGAGCGGGCGTTATTTAAGGAGCAGAAACTTAAGTTGAGCGGGCGTTATTTAAGGAGCACAATCTTAAGTTGAGCGGGCGTTATTTAAGGAGCAGAAACTTAAGTTGAGCGGGCGTTATTTAAGGAGCAGAAACTTAAGTTGAGCGGGCGACATTTAAGGAGCACCATCTTAAGTTGCACAATCTTAAGTTGAGCGGGCGACATTTAAGGAGCACCATCTTAAGTTGAGCGGGCGTTATTTAAGGAGCACAATCTTAAGTTGAGCGGGCGTTATTTAAGGAGCAGAAACTTAAGTTGAGCGGGCGACATTTAAGGAGCACCATCTTAAGTTGAGCGGGCGTTATTTAAGGAGCACAAACGCAAGTTGCGTGCGCACCATGCAAGCAGCGCCCTGTGAGTGGCTGTGGAGTGGTTTCGAAGGAGTTCGCTCCAAGGGTGGGGAGGCCGTGGGAGCCAGGAAGGAGCCCGGTTGATATCCCAGCGTGGGCGCCGCTGCTCGCTTGTTCTCGCGGGTGGCCTCGCATTGTGATGAATTCGCAAACCAAGGACCTCGAGTTTGTTAATGATGCGCCCGCATTTGGACTTCCGAGGTTCTGTGCGTCAAGAGCTGCAGGAACCCCACACTTCATGTGGAATGACCGCTGGCCGTCATGCCTCTGATGGATGGAACTTGTAATAAGTAATGAAATATTGCGAGCTGTTTACATGAGATACTGACAGGGTTTGGTACCAGCACTTATTGGTTTCATAATTTAACTTGTAAAAAATAAGTAAAACAAAAACTAATTGTAACAAAACTGTAACTGTACCTAAATTGTTAGTATAGGAATTATTCATTTACAATCAAAACATTGAAAGCCTAAAACATGGAGCATTAAACATCGATGTTATAGAAACACTAGCTGCAGTATATCAATGTTTAATGTTTAGGTATATTAGTATTTAGGTATGTAGTTCTCAAAGAGACACATACCTAAATATGTTAAATAAAAAACCTGCTAAGATTTAGCCAACCGATTTGCCTTGTCGCATAGAATCAAATGAGCTAATGATCGCCACTATGGCTGCTGTGTCATCCAGAATGCAATAGAGTTGCTTGAAAAAAATAACACCAAACCATAATATTTTTGTGGGAAATTTTCATTAGTGAATCTAGGTGATTTCGGACAAGTGATTTATGACTCCGTTTGAATGGTGATTCCGAACGTGTCAACGGCTAAGTGCATTATTCCTGTAAGTGTAGTGCATGTTTTCCCTCGTGATATTGCGGTGGTATTCCCCTGCTGGATGGTGAGATTCGGTGCCGATCTGTCAATTAACGGGGTTTTCCTCAACAAGGAATCTCCCACTAGCGAGGCAACGCCCCGACCGGGACGAACTCTAAGCTCCCGATCGATCGCCTGGCATGTGTGGTAGTGATGTGCATGTTAGTGTAAGTACGTGTGTGTTAGGGGAGAGGATAGGACAAGGAAGAGGAAGGAAAAATTACACTTGCTCCGTGGCCCGTTTCTTAAGGTAATGTTACGACATTCACCTGGTGTTGATCGGAGAAACCACGGAAAATTAACGATCAAAGCAGCCGGCAGCAAGAATTCTCCTCCAGATAGCGGCTGAACACGACCTAACTTGGTAGCTAGTGTCCAAAATCCTGCCACCACCCTGGGAACTCAAACCGAGAACTTTCCGATCAGAGAGACTGTAGTAACATCAGTTGATGCCCTGAGACACATTCTCTGGTCTAAAGGCTGGGATGATTGTGTGTGTGTGTGTGTGTGAGTGTGTGTGTGTGTGGGGGGGGGGAAGGCCCGTTGTATAGTATAGGGTTCGATATCCGACATTCGCGTGCAGGGAGCCACGGAAAGCAGCGATTCCAGGGTCTTGAATTTTCATCGAGGTAACAGACAGCCATTCGGAATGGCGCAAGCTCTTAATAAACCGATTCTTTTTCTATCGCCCTATGAATGACACCCTATGAATCGTCAGGGTATTGACTTTTTAAAAGTATGATAGAACGTTGCGTGATCTTACCCTAAGTATTCTTTATCGTTCGTACTATAAATATTTTGTATTTAGCTTCCTGGGAAATCAGTACTTCTCCAAACGTTGCACATTCCGTGAAGGATTGGAGTATCAGAGAGTTAATGTATGTATCGATACTGATGTTTGTTTCACAAAGTCGTAGCTTGATCCGACGCCATCGTTTGACTTGCTTGTGTTTTTCCCCTCCAGTTATCTCTCCACAATGGGGCACCGCCCCAGCCGGGACAAGCGCTAAGTCCCCAACCGGTCTCCCGTAATATGTGGTAGTGTAGTGCACGTTAGTGTGTGTAAGTAAGAGGTAAGTATAGGTCGAAAAAGAGGTTAGAAAGACCGCGCGCGGTCCGTGACCTGTGTGTTTGGATACTGCTCCGGCATTCTCTTGGTGTTGATCGGAGAAACCACGAAATATTCCTTATGAGAACAGCCGACCGCTGGAAGTTTCCTCCAGACAGGGGTTGAATTCGACCTCGCTATCTAGCTAGTGTGGAAAATGTCAGTCGTCGGGACTCGAACCTCGGACTACCCGGTCGGAGGCACTGCAGTGCCATCAGTTGATGCCCTGAGCCACCTCTCCCGGTGGGAGCAGTGAGGGAATGCGGCGGAGGGGAGGCGTGGAGGAGGGGAAGGCGTGGGGAGGGGAAGGCGTGGGGGAGGGGAAGGCGTGGGAGGAGAGGCTTGGGGGAGGGGAAGCGTGGAGGAGGAGAGGCGTGGAGGAGGAGAGGCGTGGGGGAGGGGCGCCGAGGGGGAGGGGTGGCGTGGGGGAAGGGAGGCGTGAGAGAGGGGAGACGTGGGGGAGGGGAAGGCATGGGGGTGGGGAGGCGTGGAGGAGGGGAGGCGTGGGAGAAGGCGTAGGGAGCGGAGGCGTGGAGGGGAGGAGGGAGGCGTGGGGGGCGAGGGGCGGGGAGGTTTGGGGAGGGGAGCGTGGGGAAGAGAGGGGGAGGAGAGGCGTGAGGGAGGGGAGACGTGGGGGAGGGAAGGCATGGGGGAGGGGTGGCGTGGAGGAGGCGAGGCGTGGGGGCGGGGAGGCGTGGGGGAAGAGAGGCGTAGAGGAGGGGAGGCGTGGGGGAGGGGAGGCGCGGGGGACGGGAAGCGGGGTCGGAGGCCGCGACGCGCCTCCGCCTCCGTGCGGGGCGTCGGTATCGCCCGGCCCCGCGGCGGCGAGTGAGGTGAGAGGCGGCGCCGTCTCGCGGCGAGGGTCGCTATCGACCCCGCCCGGCCCCTCCCCTCCACCGCCACGCCCGCCCCCGCCCTCTGCCTCCGCTCCCCTCCCCCCCCAACGCCCACTCCGCCTCGTTTACATTAATAATACGTCCCTGTCAGGAATTTCCGCATTACTTTAATGTAAATTACACTAAAGGATCATAAAAGTTAGACTAATGCACTGTAATATACACGGTATCGGTAGTATCATAAACCTTACTTTAATGTAAATTACATTAAAGTAATCATCATGAACGCACACTAAATTTAATGTACTCATGTATTATACAATGCAAAAGTCAAAGGTTTATGATCCTACCGACTGCACCCCGCGTAAGTTTAAATTAATAATACGTCACTCATAAATTTCCGTATTCAATGTAAATTACAATAAAGTAATCATCATGATCGCACATTAAATTTAATGTACTGATATATATTACAATGCAAGAGTCAAAACGTTATGATTCTATTGTCTCCGCCTCGCGTAAGTTTAAATTAATAATACGTCCCTGTAAGAAATTTCCGCATTACTTTAATGTAAATTACATTGATGTGATGTGTATACGTGTGGTTTGAGAAAGGGATCAGAATAGCACAAGGAACAGAAAAGGCACGATCGCGCGCTGTTCTAGGCTCGTTTGTTAGGCTAGTGCTCCGCCATACTCCTGATATTGGTCGGAGAAACTACGGAACAATGCCGATCAGAGCAGCCGGCCACCAGAATTCTCCTCGACCTAGCTATATACAGTGCCGACGCTAGACAAGAGCAGACCGACCGAACGCCCAGGATCCCGCGAGTCAAAGGTCCAGATGATGGGACGGATGAGAAAAAGTAGTAAAAAAATTAAACTCGAGAAAATCGTTATCGTAATTTTAGAAGTCGTGATACAGCAGTCTGTGATTTCATAAAATTTTAATTTTTTACCATAAATAGTTAATTATAGTCAATACTTACTATACTAGGTAGGACTCAACGAAATGAAACAAATGACGCTAAACTTAAAATAGGTTGTGCTGCAATTCATATTTATTATTTCATGTATTTAACAAGTTACTTACTAAACTCTAAATACAACAATTTTTTAGCATTTTAAGCTCACCATGTAAATTGTATTATTTGATCACTAATTTTTTAAAAAAATTTTTTGTTAAAAAAAAACAATCAATTTTATTCAACTTTAATTTTTAATTCTTCAGGAGGGGTTCGTTTCAACTTTACCCTGGGTCCAAAATTGTCTAACTCTGGCACTGGTTGTATAACTAACATGGAAAAGTCTCTATTGTCGGGGCTCGAACTCCAGGACCCTTCGGTTAGAGTTGACTCAGAGTTAACTCAGACGGTGTGATTGGGAGAGAAATTAAGACAAATGGCGCTTGAAAGCCTTTCAACTGCAGCAATTTATGAACGAGGCGAAGGTGACTGCAGCTGTCAAAACGAATTCTCTGTTCGCCATCTTCTCGTAAAGTTCAAAAGTGGACGGAGCCCATAATGTAATGCTCGCAAGAAAACTCGTCTTGTTGTCGGGAAGCTGTCTCCGCTGGAATTGCCCAAATCCGCCCACCAAGCAGCTCGGAGCCCAGGTCCAGGAATGGATTCGCAAAAAGACCCAAAGAACCCGTCTCCTGATACGACTACCTACGGCACATTTCATTTTATGTGGTGTTGTTATAATGTTTATCCACATTAGTTACGTAAAGTCAAACATTATGCCATTATAATCAGTTTTGTAATGAAGTACTTTACCGCCCTATTGTGGTAATGTACTTCATTACCACACTAGGGCGGTAAAGTAATGGCGTACTTTGTCAGTCTTCTTTCGAAAATATTTTGGACTTCATCTTGTATCCTGCAATTTTCCTCTTTAAAAACGCAAAGAATAGTAAACTTACTGATATCAATGTTTTCTTGGCTGTCCGGTTTATAACATCGGTTGCGTAGCTCTGCGGTCACTGTTTTGTGACTGTCCTGAGGAAGCCTCCGACATGACAGGCGAAACGTCGGCCTCTCAGTCCACTACGCGGCGTCACCCGGACAGCCAAGAAACCATCGACGCGAAACCTTACGTGTACATTTGATATCAATGTTGTCATGAAGTGATTGTTGTACTCTTTAACATAGAGGAGTGGGACCAAAGAATACTTGGTTTATCTTTCTCCAACTTGGCAGAAAAGTAAGCAACCAACCCTTTTCCCGATTGAAACGAACGTTTATTTTTCACACTAATCTTTGAATTTTAAATACTCACGCTCATATTTATTTCTTGATTTGTTAGGTAACAATGTTTCAAAAGTGGCATTTGCTGTTATTTCTTTCTAAATCAGAACTAATATTCACTCATGTCGAAGAGTATACTCCAAGTGTGTTTCAATTGCTGTCCTTGATGAGAACAGTGTCGCCACTTATGAGAGAAAAAATGTGAATATTAATTGAAGATGTGGAACGAAATTTCACATGACGTCTAACAACTTTTTATAAAGTAGATGAAACTTACGATATTCGTGTCGTAACATCTGATTACATTACTCAATTGGTTACCACACTCGACCTAACGGCCTCATTTTCGGCAATTTTCCTATCTCATATCGCCATAAAATGCTTTATGACTACTGCAGCGCCTCTGACCGGGAGGTCATAGGTTCGAGTGCTGACGGAGGCAGGATTATCGACACTAGCCTTTCAGCGAGGTCGAGTTCAGCTGCTGTCTGGAGGAGAATTCTAGCGGCCGGCTGCTCTGATCGGTACACTTTTCCGTGTTTTTTATTTTCGTACAACAACAGGCGAATCCCGGGAGAGAATCCTAACACACGGGCCACAGACCGCGCGCGATCTTTCCTTACTCTTCCTTGACATGTCCTGTCCCCTTACACACACACACTTACACTAACATGCACTACACTACCACACATACCTGTAAATCAGTCTGGAGCTTAGATTTGATTTGATTTGATTTTTTCGTGTTTCCGGGCTGGTCAACTGCTTCGGTCATTAGTCCCGTTAGTGTAGTGCATTTTTTCTCGGGAGATGGCGGTGATCTTCGTCCGCTGGATGGCGAGATCCGGCGCCGACCTACTGTCTGCTAGTGGGGTTTCCCCCTAACCAGGACTCTCCCACCAGCGGGGCACCGCCGCAGCCGGGACAAGCTCTAAGCTTCCGACCGGTCTCCCGGGATATGTGCTAGTGTAGTGCATGTTAGTGTAAATGTGTGTGTGTGTAAGGGGAGAGGATAGGACAAGGAAGAGGAAGGACAGATCGCGCGCGGTCCTTGGCCCGTTTGGTAGGGTACTGCTCGGGCATTCGCCTGGTGTTGATCGGAGAAACCACGGAAAACTACCGATCAGAGCAGCCGGCCGCTAGAATTCTCCTCCAGACAGCGACTGAAAAGCTAGTGTCGAAAATCCTGCCGCCGTGGGGAGTGTAACGTAGGACCTCCCGGTCAGAGGCGCTGCAGTGACATCAGTTGACGCACTAGCTACCGCTCCCAAGTGTGGAGCTTAGAACTTGTCCCGGCTGGTGTGATGGGAAATACTTTGTTGGCGTTAACCCCCGCAAGCCGACGCCGGATCTCGACATCCAGCACGGCGGGGGGAGCTCACCACCATAGATCCGAGACAAAAGCATGCACTACACTAACGGGACTATTGACCTTAGCATTTGACGCGCCCGGAATCACTAATCCGCCAACCAATGAAACCGTACTAGGGCGTTAGGGAGTGAGTCAGTGGTTGTGTTGGCGGCGGAGCTGGCCTTGGCTCGCAGCCAGAAAGGGGGCGGTGGTCCGTGCGTTGCCCTGCGCTGCGATCGAAGCCTCCGCCGCGCCACGCCCCTCGGCGCGTCATTGGCTGCTCCGAGCGGTGGCTCAGGGCATCAACTGATGTCACTGCAGCGCCTCTGACCGGGAGGTCCTAGGTTCCCACTCCCCACGGCGGCAGGATTTTCGACACTAGCTTTTCAGCTACGTCGAATTCAGTTGCTGTCTAGAGGAGAATTCTAGCGGCCGGCGGCTCTGATCGGTAGTTTTCCGTGGTTCCTCCGATCAACACCAGGCGAATGCCGGAGCAGTACCCTAATAAACGGGCCACAGACCGCGCGCGATCTTTCCTCCCTCTTCCTTGTCCTATCCTCTCCCCTTACACACACACTTACACTAACATGCAAAACACTACCACACATGCCGCGAGACCGGTCGGGAGTGTGGAGCTTGTCCCGGCTGGGGCGGTGCCCCACTGGTGGGGGAGTCCTGGTTAGGGGGGAAACCCGTCTAGCCGACGGGATGTCAGCTCTCCGATCCGATCTCACCATCCAGATGGGGAAGATCACCACCATCTCCTGAGGAAAAGAAACATGCACTACACTTTCGGGAGTAATGACCCTAGGAGTTGACGCGCCCGAAAACACTACCAATCAAGCAACCCGATGGATTGGGCTACGGGCGCGTGGTTCGGAAGTGCTGAGATGGCCCAACGACAGCGATTGTTGCCGGTACGGCCACACTGGAAGGTGGCTTCCCTGGTTTCTTACTCTTTTCAACGGAAACCACGGAAAAGTACCGATCATTGCCGGCGGCTGGGATTCTTCTCCAGTCAAAGCCTGAAATCGACTCAGCTATTTAGCTCGTATGTATTTATGAAGCCCCGTGTGGTCTACAGCACCACAATTGTTTACATCGTCAGGGGGACAAGTCCCCGGGGTGGGCATCTTAGCCATTTTGGCTTTTTTCCTCGCCCCCCCCCCCCCGACGCGTTAACGCCGACGGGCTGATGGCCGGATCCAGCCGGAACCCAGTTTGCCCTCGCGGCAACCTTCCCATACAATGCCTGCGTGGGGGCCGCCGTGCTAGCTCAGAGCTCCTAGCTATCCAGGCTAGTACCGGAGTCTCGACAATGCTCACATGCCCCGGGAACAAGTTCCCTCCTCTTTGCCCAGAGTATCGGGCCACTGCCACGCCGAATCCAACAGCCCAACTGGGGGCCACCTGAACTGAGGCCAAGGCGGCTCGGAGCCCCTATCCTGTCTCCCCATTGCTCACCGCCAGCTATCGATGTGGGTGACGTCAGAATCGAATCAACCTGACGGGTGGTATCTAGTTTCCCGCCGGACTTTAAAGTGGGATCCGGAGTACTCCGAGAAGCATCCTGCCGAAAGGTCGACGCACCATAGACCCAACTGTTGAGTAGCCGGGCGAACCCGACTGCCAGGAGCTTAGCATCGCCTTCTCACTGCCTGCACCTTCAAGCTAACGACGTGAGCGGCGCTGGGAGACTCCGGGTGGTCGTGTGCGACGCTCCACCAGGGACCACGACGACCTACGCCATCGTGATTCCCCTTTGCGGGGAAAATTGTGTGCAGTCCGTTACCCGTTTGTTAGGGTCCTGCTCCGGCATTCGCCTGGTGTAGAGCGGAGACACCACGGAAAACTACCGATCAGTGCAGCCGGCCGCTAGAATTCTCCTCCAGACAGCGACTGAATTCGACCTAGCTGAAAAGCTAGTGTCGGAAATCCTGCCACCTAGGACCTCCTGGTCAGAGGCGGTGCAGTGACATCAGTTGATGCACTGAGCTACCGCTCCCGGTAGTACTTCATCGTACTGTGGTAGTTAGGTAACTGATTTCCCTGTGCTCTCTGTCCTTATAGAGACCCCTCAAACAACCATCTTTTTTTGTGCAGCCACTAGAACTGCATTTCTTTCACGCGACAAATAAAATTGTATGATCCGACATTTTTTTTAGAAGAAAAAAATAGTTGCCATGACTTCTTCCCCCAACCCTGGTATATTTTAAGTCTCTCTTTACATTTCTCCTCAGAGGGTAGATGGCTTTCATTTTTGCCCTCTTCAGCTCTGCCCCTTCAACGTTCCGTACCAGCGGAAGTACGGCGGTTGTGTAATTGGGTTCCATTCGCTCAACCGACGGACCTTTCCTCTGCACCGGAAGCGACTCGACTTGAAGTTTTACTTCCGTTTCTGGAAGCTGCTTTTAAGATAAACAGGGTAAATTTAGAGACGTGACGCAGTATCTGCAAAGAAAGGCTAGACTTTTTTCTCAACTTGAGTTGCTAAATATTTTTTTATATTACAGATTATGCCTCTGTGGGTAACGCACTTCCTTATTCACTAATTAGTCAGTCATTCATTTTGAGTTCATTAGATGTACTTCTGGCGGCGACATATTAACTACATGATTAAAATTTGTAAACAAATTACTAGCCTGTCTTCAAAACTGGACGAGAACAATTTTGAAGAAATACCGAGTTCTTTTTTCCCTAAAGCTGTATACTAATATACACAACTCCGTGGTTTTCTGCTGTGAAGCCGAACAGGACGAAATAACTTCCATGGATAAAATCGGTGGTCACTCAATATGGAACTACAAGTTGGAATTTTGTGGAAATCCGTGTTGGATAAGAAACGGTAGCACCCTCCCATAAAAAAAAATTGTGTGCTGTGGCACCACCACGTGACTAATGAACTTAGCGGTTGACGCGCTCGAAATCAGTCAATCAATCGTTGTGAATCCAAGGGCCATATTCATAGTCGTCACTTATAGGATAAGAAAATACTTAAGCTACAAGAAGTTACTTTTGATAAGGAAATACTTATACACATTTGGTATTCATAGACGATACTTACGATGCTAGCAGTGCCTCGTGTGGCAACAGCGTATTGGCTGTTTCACAGCCACTTGAATCTTGCCAGAAGCGCTCCATCAAACTGGCCGTGAACTATCATATGCTTGCGTCCGTGAGGTAACCTATCCTACACAGTTTCTTAAATATTGCCAGTATCTTAAACAAAGACTTAAACGTGATGAAATCAGTAAATATCTATTAGTTAGTGTTACCTATGTTACCAAAAAGTGTTCAAAAAAAGGCTTAGTAAAACAATATTTTTTCTTAAATTCTTGATCGCTTTACATTTTCAACGGGTTTGGCATGTGACGTAATTATCACCTGTTGCTACAAAGAAAGACGCCACTGTAAAAATCCTTATAATCTTTGAAATAGTCGTCCATTTCCAAATCAGTCAAATTACGACAATTTTCAACGCATCAAGAGAGAGTTCACTTATAGCTATAAGTGAAGGCTGGACCTTGCTTATAGCTATAAGTATTTTCTTATTTGGATGGATAAGTTGCTACTATGAATTGGAAAACGTTATAAGGAACTCCTTAAGGTTTTCCTTATTATAAGTGAAGACTATGAATACGGCCCCAAGACTCGAATTGTCGGGTGGTCAAGAAAAAGAACCGACCGGAGCTCAGAATGTAGCGTGCTGACTTCCCATTCGGAAGGTACGGGTTCTATTCCCTTGCCGTGCATCCGGACCGGGGCTTTCGAGTTTCCCTCGGTCATCCAGGCGAATGCTGGGATGGTTCTACTGAAAGGCCAAGACCGCGAAACCGACGTCGCTTTCAGAATTCGATAACCACATGAAGTCACGAAGGTTAAGCGTATTCGAGAAATCGCGCCTTCCTGGCTGGGTGACCGACCGGGAACCCCGTGATCTAACGGCACCGATGCCAATTGTCCTTTAAGAATGATATACAAGGGGTGCATAAGTAGCTATACAGAACGTACGCTTTATTTTCTCTTTTCTAAGATCGTTTTTCTTTTCTTTCAGATAATCATGACTGGTAGACTGCTGGCCAGCTAAAAAGCCGAACTAACGGGACAACTTTTGAAAAATGTCACTGTCGGGTGAGAACATACATTTATACTCGATTTAGGGTAGTTTCGATTCGTTTTATGTTGGCTAAAGTTGTTGCCAACCGTCACACAAATACCCTGAATATATTACCTTCAAGCGGTAGGGACATTTTTAAAAATTTAAGTTTGCAATGAAACAATGACTACTTCCGTAGATACCGCCAACATTCAAAGCCATCCAAGTGAAATTGTGTTAGTTTACGAGTGTTGCTAAAGATTTGCATTTTGCGTTTTGGTGCTCTTCGTTCTTTGCGTTTTATCGTTCAATTTATTTATTTAGTAGTACTAGGCGTTTTTGAATCTCCAATTTTTTTTTAATAATAATAAAGTTAATTGAAATAGTTATAGTAGTTCATTATTTGTTGTTGTTAAGTGTCCCTTTAGTATTTCTTGTTTTAAATTAATTATATTATATTTATTATTATTTTCTGAATTCATTTTAATTATAACTGGAAAATAATGGTAAGCCTAACAACATCTGGGTCTATACTTAATACTGAACCTTTGAAGATAACACGTTTTCAAAGACTGTCTCTGGTAACAATGGATAAGTTATTGAAAACTTACTTACACTAATGATGATTTTCATTATTTTTTTGAACTTACTTTTAAAAACTAATGAATAATTGAACAGAAAAATTAAATCGATGTATTTGCATTGATATTGACATAACTGGACTATTAGGAACATTTCATTAGATCACTTAAAAACTACCATGTATATCACGTTAATTAACTTCAATAATTGTGGTATTTATTTGCGTTCAATAAAACTCATTACTACCACTTCAAAACGTGAAGGAACTGTTGACACACATCTCAAAAGCATTAATAACATAGAAGTATGACCGCAGTAACTTTTGAGGTTGTATTTTTCATTTGCACTTGACACTTTTTAACACTTCTTAAGCTCGCAATAGTTGATAATGATAATTCTTAATTAACTTAATAATTCTTCACAGAGTTAATATTCGTTTATAGATATTCTCTTTTTAATTCCAACGAAAAACGAAACGTGTATTATTGAACAGTGGACAAGACTCGAGACCGCGCGAGGATTGTGAATGAGATAACAAACAAAACAAAAGCGAGAGACTTGATGAGAGTTATAGTTTCATAAGTTGGCTATTCCGACAGGAAATCTTTCAAGCTGCCATATTGCGAATTTAGTGCGGCCTGATACACGGCCTGGAGTCTAAGTTAAACTATGAACAGAAGATAATTAAACATTACTGGGAAGGATTCAATACAACTCCACCAAGTAGACTATCAATTTACGGTCTGTGCAACAAATTTGATCAAACTGAGTCTATCTGTACTGCGTCAAATAGTGGTCGACCATTGAGTGTGACTCCCCATAAAAATGAAATGGTAGTTGTTCAGACATTTATCCAAAGCCCATGGAAATCAAAAGGAGACCCTGTGTAAGTGCTGAACTCTTTAAGACATTGAGAACTTGAAATATTACACTTAATAACACTTTGTATGTCATCCCTATTGTCTCTTCATAAATCTATTTTTTAAAATACATAAATTTTTCCTGGCATTTCATTATCATTTCTTTATAAAACTGTTTTCTATAATAATAATAATAATAATAATAATAATAATAATAATAATAATCTACTATGAGATAATTAAAAAAACCCATGGGGTATTTCGGAATAAAATATAAAAATGTCTGCACAATACAATAGACAGAATGGAAAAATACCGAGAAAAATAAACAGAAATGAAAATTAGGGACGTAAGACGTCACGAAATTATATTAGAAAAAATACATAATATTTAATACAAGCTACATTGTCAGAATAGACAAGAGATTTCCAATAGCTTAGTTACAGGAGAAAAATTAGCATCGGGCTCAGACGGTAACAATGAGAACATGTGAACACCAAAAACAAACCGGATCGACAGATGAAAATCTTGCGTGAGAATTTCTCGCGATCTGGTAGAGGTCGGACGTGTGGCGGTGACTGGCAAAATAATTTTTTTGAAGAAATTTTAAGTTGGAGTATGTCGTGATCTGATATAGATCATATCCGCGAGCTGTATAAAGTTAACTGTAAAAAAACGGAACGTGTCGTAGATGCGCAATTGAGTAGCAAACGCACATAATTTGAAGTTAGACGACGAACGATGCAAAAAGTGTGCTGACGCGAATTTATTGTGTATCTATACTGTTTCTATACAATTAGAGACTATACTGAGCATCACAAGAAAAGTAACATTAATTTTAACAATGATACATAATGCTTTATTTACCATTTGAACTGTGTAAATGAGTATAAACAACCTGTGGCAACTATTGTACTACAGCTTCCGGGTCAATGACCCCCATCTCGATCAGGTTTTTCGTCCAGTTTCCCTGATCCATTGAGCAAATGCTGAGATGGCCCTTGTTTTGCTTCTGGACATAAATGTAACTTCATTTCCTGTGCACGTCTTCTAGAATTCAGTGGGAAATACAATTATTCAAATTATCGTTTCCATGTTGTCGCGGCAGGAAGTAATAAGAGCCAAAATTTATTGCTTATTTATCCTTGAAAATAGATTTTATTACATGGGAGTTTTTTTTTGTTTTTTTTTCTCCCTTTCAAAATTCAAAATTTAAGTAGTATATGACTTGGTGTAGGAATCACAGAATTTTGAAAATGTGCACACAATTCACTTTTCCCCATAGCACGTCATAGTTTTTAACTGTTTTTTTTACGTAAAATAAATAAATAAATAAATCTTTAAGAAATGGTGCAATGGGCGACGCTTAATGGACGAATGATTCTTCTCATCCCTATGAGAGCAGTGTTTCCTCAGCAACAGGGAAGTTTAGTAATTAAGCATACAATGACTCCGCAGTATTGAATTGTTCAAAACCAAGAATGTGATTATCATCAGAATGACATATTCATCAGGTGACAGTATCAACAGCTCATTACAAAACATTCACACACAAAACATGTACATTATTTTACAACACTTTGCAAGATGACATTAAACGATTAAATTCGATAGAAAAGTTTAAATTGCAAGTGAAATCGTTTCTGCTGTATAACTGTTTCTATACAATTAGAGACTACACTGAGCATCACAAGGAAAGTAACATTAATTTTAACAGTGATACCTAATGTATTATTTATCATTTGGATTGTATAAATGTGTATAAACAACCTGAAACAAGTATTGTACTGCAGCCTCCGGGTCAATGACCCCCATCTCCATCAGGTTTTTCGTCCAGTTTCCCTGATCCATTGAGCAAATGCTGAGATGTGCCCTTGTTTTGCTTCTGGACATAAATGTAACTTCTTTTTCTGTGCACGTCTTCTAGAATTCAGTGGGAAATATAGTTATTCAAATTATCGTTTCCATGTTGTTGCGGCAGGAACTATTATTCCTTGACGAAGGACATGGATAAGAGCCCAAAATTTATTGCTTTTTTACCCTTGAAAATAGATTTTATTACACGGGAGCTTTTTTTAAATTCAAAATTCATGTAGTATGTGACTTAGTGTAGGGATCACAGAATTTCGAAAATGTGCACAGAATTCACTTCTCCCCATAGCACGTCATACGAATTTTTAACAGTTTTTTGACGTAAAATAAATAAATAAATGATAGTTAATACGTTGAATTAAGAGAGAGATTAAAAAAGAATAAGATATCATAAAGTTTCGATGGCCATCATCATTAATTAGGTAAAAAGTGTACAAATAAATTGAGAAAGTGTAGACAGACACTATCCCAACTGTACTTGTGACCCCCTGTAAAGGCTAAATCCAAATCCCAAAAAGTCTAGAAGACCTCATCCCACTGCGGTGCTGGACTTCCCACTTCCGCGCAAAATGACGCCGTCCTTTCGGCGCTTGTCGAGGTCAACGATTCGCTGCGTCATAACGACCGAAGTCGGCGCCGCACGGCCACCGAAGTGGGTCGGCGCGAATCGATGTGTGCAGTCCTTGGCGACACTATCGATCACTCGACCGGAGGAAGCCTGTTTTATTCGCGCCCCCCTTGACCCAAATCTACTCAGATAGCTTGCATTTATCGTAGCGGACGGGCTGACAACTCCTGGTTATGCAAGTGGGACGCGATGGGCTGCGAAGCATTTTGGATTAATTTATTAATTTGGATCTGGATAGTTCTCGGTGGGATTAGTTTCTCTGATGCAGCTACAGAAGTTGATGCATTGATTGATTAATGAATCCGGGCGAGTCACCTGCTAAGGTCATTACTCCCGTAGGTGTAGTGTATGTTTACCTCGATAGGAGGCGGTGATTTTTCCCCGCTAGGTGATGAGATCCGACGCCGATCTACTGTCGTCTAACGGGGTTTCCCCAACCAGGTATCTCCCACCAACAGGGAAAATATCTAAGCTCCCGACCGCTCTCCCGGAATGTATGGTAGTATGGTAAAGAATCTGTGAGTAAGGGGTGACGATAGGGCAAGGAAGAAGAAAGAAAGATCGCGCGCGGTCCGTTGTCCGTTTGTTAGGGTAATGCTTCGTCATTCACCTGGTGTGGATCGGAGAAACTACGGAAAAATAGCGATCAGAGCACCCAGCCGCTAAAATTCTCCTCCAGGCAACCGGGAACAGTACCTCAGTGCATCAACTGATGTCACTGCAGCGCCTCTGACCGCGATCTGCTAGGTTACACTCCACACGATGGCAGGATTTTCGACACTGGCTTTTCAGCTAGGTCGAATTCAGTCGCTGTCTGGAAGAGAATTCTAGTGGCCGGATGCTCTGTTCCGTAGTTTTCCATGGTTTCTGCGATCAACACAAGGTGAATGACGGAGCAGTACCCTACCGAAACGGGCCACGGACCGCGCGCGATCTTCCCTTCATCTTCCTTGTTTTGTCGTATTCTCTCCCCTTACACACACACACACACACACACTAACATGCACTACACTACCACACATTCCGGGAAACCGATCGGGAGCTTAGAGCATGTCCCGGCTGGGGCGGTGCCCCGTTGGTGGGAGAGTCCTGGTTATGGGGAAACCCCGCTACCTGACAGTAGGTCGGCGCCGGATCTCGCCATCCAACGGGGAAAGATCATTGCCATCTCCCGAGGAAAAAACACGCACTATACTAACGGGACTAATGACCTAAGCAGTTGACGCGCCCGGAACCAGTAACCAATCAATCAATCCTCCAGGCAGCGGCTGAACCAGACATAGCTAACTCGAGGAAGTATCGAAAATCCTACCGTCGACGGGACTTGGGGTAGCAGCTGTTTACATTGAGCTAACCTTACTGATGGGCTTTTTAGTCTCACATTAGAACTATTTACTCCGGGTATGGAAAGTGCGAACTTAAATAGGCCAGAAAAACCGACCATGGAAAGGAGAGTTTACAAGACACTATAGAAATGAAAAAAATTAATCTTATAAAATTTATTTTGAACATTTACAAAAATTATTATTTGAATTTTTGTTAAAAAATTTAAAATTTTAATTTCCAATCGACTTAAAAAAGGGCATGAAGAAAATCACGAATTGAAGAATCGGATATTTTAATTCTGGGCAACAAATTGACATGTAATTGGTAAGAATCCATACAGTTTCAATTCCCAGAAAAGTATTGCATGCCTGTATATTAAATGAAGATGAAAATTCGATAAAAAAGGAAGATTTCTTGAGGTCACTCCTTGTACTTAGCAACCGAGCCTCCTTTATGGCAGCTGTCTTTCGAGATTTGACGTGACCCGCAATTTATCTCGATGTGTCTGTTTTGTTTTCTTGAGGCACTTGCCATGCCGCAAAAAAATCTTGTTTACTCTGCTCTTATCTCCGCATACTTCTGTGTTTGCCTTCATAAACGCAGCTTGGTGGTCTTCTGCAAATAATTCCTGCCAAATATAGATGACCTTATGTAACAGATGAAGAGGCTATTTATTTTATTTTTTTTCTTTCATACGAACAGTTACACTAATAAATGATTTACATTACCTCACAAGCGTCGCAGAGGGTGGGACCCAGTTCTCAATATTTTCAAACACATCCAGTGGTTTAATTTTTATTTTTTTTTTTTTTTTACCAATGACTTTGTCAGGAAAACGTATTATAACGATGACAATTATTCTCTCGATAACGTTCATGCTATGAAACGATAACATTTGTACATTGATTGATTGATTTTTTTCGTGTTTCCGGGCACGTCAACTGCTTTGGTCATTAGACCCGTGAGTGTAGTGCCTGTTTTTTCTCGGGAGATGGCGGTGATCTTCCCTCGCTGGATGGCGAGATCCGGCGCCGACCTACCGTCGGCTAGCGGGGTTTCCCCCTAACCAGGACTCTCCCCAGCGCCCCAGCCGGGACAAGCTCTAAGCTCCCGACCGGTCTCCCGGAATAGGTGGTGGTGTTGTGCATGTTAGTGTAAGTGTGTGTGTAAGGGGAGAGGGTAGGACAAGAAAGAGGAAGGAAACATCGCGCGCGGTCCGTGGACCGTTTGTTAGGGTATTGCTCCGGCATTCGCTTGGTGTTGATCGGCGAAACCACAGAAAAGTACCGATCAGAGCACGTTTGGTTTGTCATTTCATCAGTAGTCACCTGTCAGACACTTAGAAACAAAGCACGGGCTTTCTCAATATCAAGGAAAAACATTTCACCTAATTTTTTGCTGAAAACTATCTCAGGAGTTTAGCTTTTGCTACACCCTCGTATCACAAAATAACTCATAAAGTAAGCTTATTCTTTTTTTGTGTAAACGAAGATTGGTGCAGTCATATATATTTATTTCGGGACAACATTTAGCGATATCGCTAAAACTTGTCTTAAGCAAAGTGAGCAATGTAATCTTAAAGGTGGTGAGTGCACTACCCTGCACAGTCAATCTATAGACGATTAAAACGAAAGGTGACATATTTGTTCACTTACCCTGTCATGTAGAGATGACACTTAAGTTCACATTTTTAATCTACCGAGTGCACCGTGTTAACTTGTGTAAAATATTGCCGTGCCCTGAACTAAATTTTAGGAGAGATTCACACTTCTTTTGGCCCAATTTGTACATTCCACAGACGCCTATGCAATGTCTTTAGGAAATTAATTGTTTTCGTAACGTTGGGGCTTTTATATTTGTGTAGGTGCGCAGAGTATATATATATATATATTAAATTTTTGAACGTTTTCCCCTAAACCAACGGCGAGTAAAACAACACAGTTTAATAAAACTACAATGAACATTAACAAAATTTGAATTTTCATAGAGTAAGTTTTCGTTTATTATCTTTTCTTTCGATAATTTATTTTCTTTTTGAAATAGTTCAAACATTAGATTGAAGTTTTTCAATTCTCTGCTACTTTTAGTTTGGCTATCAATAAAAATATTTTCTTAAAAGTAACATCTATTTGTCGTATGTATAATTTCTATCAGCAGTATCAAAATTGACCAATTCTTCACGCTCCTTTATTGTTTACAGTTTCATTCAGAAAACGCATTATTTCTTCAACATTCAATATCATCTGTTCTCTAACTCAAAGGTTTACTTATAAGATGTCCGAATGATTGCAATGGCCCTGTAATGATGCACATTATTGTAATTATATGGTTAAAATGCATTTTTTTATATTACAAGTTCGGTTTTCGCTTGCGTTTTGTACGATTTGATCAGAGTCAAAAGATACCTTTCAAAAAAGGTTACCTATCTTGCAGTAAAATCAGATTATACACATTTACGAAACGTTTGTGCAAAATTATTGTTATTATTATTATTATTATTATTATTATTATTATTGTTATTCCTCTACATCATAACTTAAGTTGTTACGAGTCGGCTGAATATAAAATCTACTCCAGGTTGCTACCAACTTCCTAAGGAGCAGATCTAGGGATTGTCTGTACGTACACAAAATGTATTATTGTTATTATTATTATTATTATTATTATTATTATTATTATTATTATTATTATTATTATTATTATTTAGTCTGAAGGAGAATTCAAGCGGCCGGCTGCTCGATAGTTTTCTGTGGTTTCTCCTATCAACACCAGGCGAATGCCGGAGCAGTACCCTACCAAACGCGCCACGGACCGCGCGCTATCTGTCCTTCCTCTTCCTTGTCCCATATTCTCCCCTTACACACACACACTAACATGCACTACACTACCACATATTCCGGGAGACCGGTCGGGAGCTTAGAGCTTGTCCCGGCTGGGGCGGTGTCCCGCTGGCGGTAGAGTCCTGATTAGGGGGAACCCCACTAGGTCGGCGCCGGATCTCGCCCTCCAGCGAGGGAAGGTCACCGCCATCTCCCGAAAAAAAGCATGCACTACACTAACGGGAATAATGTACAAAGCAGTGGACGCGCCAGGAAACATGAAAAACTCAATCAATTATTATTATTATTATTATTATTATTATTATTATTATTATGTTTTTGAGATGTTGCTGAAAGTTTGAGTGGCTCTGTGTTTACCCGCTACCAAAGAAACCACGAATAAGTTGGAAGTGCAAAGAGATCTTTGTGAAAGCTCTTCATCCCAACAGGACACGGAGTTCTTCGAAAGGTTGAGAACCGCACGAACACGACCGCCAACTCATCTTCTTCCCATGTGGCCTCGGTGTCGTACACTCGCTTTAGGCAGGACCGTCTATAAGACTCAGTCAAATGCAAACGAGACAGTTGGGGAAAACTAAGCTGTTTATTGTTTCAAAAGCAACCGAGGACCGTCTTATGTGGCTCAGGACCTCATGTGATGTCATTGCAGTGTTGTCCTGTGGGCGGGAGAGCTCCCAGGATTTCACTCCCGAAGGTGGCGGAATTTTCGACACTGGCTAGGTAGCTAGGTTGAATTTTGCCACTTTCATGTGCTGCTGGTGGGAGATCTCGACCAGGTATCTCATTGGCTACTTACCCTGCTAGCCAGTGGTAAGTCGGTACCGGATTTCCCCATCCAGCGTGGGAAGGCACCATCACCTGCCGAAGAACCGGGAGCGGTAGCTCAGTGCATCAACTGATGTCACTGCAGCGCCTCTGACCGGGAGGTCCTAGGTTCCCACTCCCCACGGCGGCAGGATTTTCGACACTAGCTTTTCAGCTAGGTCGAATTCAGTCGCCGTCTGGAGGAGAATTCTAACGTACGGCTGCTCTGATCGGTAGTTTTCCGTGGTTTCTCCGATCAACACCAGGCGAATGCCGGAGCAGTACCCTACCAAACGGGCCACGGACCGCGCGCGATCTGTCCTTCCCCTTCTTTGTCCTATCCTCTCCCCTTACCCATTCACTTACACTAACATGCACTACACTACCATATATTCTCGGAGACCGGTCGGGAGCTTAGAGCTTGTCCCAGCTGGGGCGGTGCCCCGCTGGTGGGAGAGTCCTGGTTAGGGGGAAACCCCACTAGCCGACGGTAGGTCGACACCGGATCTCGCCATCCAGCGAGGGAAGATCACCGCCATTTCCCGAGAAATGCATACACTACACTAACGGGTCTAATGACCCAAGCAGTTGATGTGCCCGGAAAGACGAAAAAGTCAATCAATCAAACAATCAAACCTACAGATCTCATCATCCATCAAGGGAAGTTCACCTTTGCATTCCACCATAAAAGCATCCACTACACTTCCGCGAGTAATGACCATATCAGTAGACGCGCTCGGAATCACTAATAAATCCTTCTACAGCGTGCGGTCGCAAGCGCGGCTGTGTGGGACCGGCGCCGCACGGCACGACGTGGCCTTGGCTTCGTTGAGCAGTTTGGCCGTCGAGTGGGGGGGGATGTGGGAGGAGCGGAGTCCGCGCGTGGGAGGCGGACGCGCCGAGCGGCACGTCCTCCCAGCACCCACCACGCCGCGCCTCGCTTCGCCGCTGTTTGTTTGTTTAACGAAAAAAAGAAGTACTACTCGCGCAACGTTTCTTGAACGATGGATTGAAGAAATACGGGTGATGTGGGGTTACTAGTAACAAAGTCGGCCACTAGAGTATTTACAGTAATGACAATCTCTGGAATGTCAAAGTCAAACCTGCTACGTGTGCGGCCAGGTCATCGCTCTGGGTAGGCAACAGCAGGGACAGTAGATAGGAGTTTTAGAAGTGCCTCCCTTGAAGGACCTGGACCTCCCTCAGCCATTTCCTTAGATAATGGTAATGATGCTGAACAGAAGCTCTCGACTATGAAAGCAACTAGCTCTGACTAGCTTCTATTTCGCGCCAATGACGTTTTAATGCTTGAAATGTCATCAGTGCTCGTTGCGAGCTTTTGCCTTCAACTGTTTATTGCTCAAGGGAGGGGGAAGCAAGGTCATTTTTCAAGAAAGTTGTGTGAGTAGTTCACAATTGTTTTTTTCGTTCTGGGGGAGATGCACAAGTTATTCGCTGTTTCTTCAGCTTCGAGATCCCAGTCGTAACTCTTTTACTGTATTAAGTTCAGTTACGATTGCAGGTAGGAAAGAGCGTTTTGGCAACACTTGATAGGAAATATTGGCTTCTCGTTATTAAAAAAGGCATACTATGTACAGATTTTCGATAATTATCCCTGTTTGTGTAATTCTTGAAGGATTGGTCTGCCGCAAGAGCATGGATAACGATTGTTTGAATATTTATATTCCAGAATGAGTTGACAAAAACGTGCACAGACAGTGAAGTTACATTTGTGCTCAGAAGCAAAACAAAGGGTGATCTCAGCATTTGCTCAAATGGTTAGGGAAACCTGACGAAATGTTGGTTGAGATGAGGGTCATTGACTCAGAATCTGAGGTACAATACTTGTTACAAGCATGTTAACTTTTGTAAAAGAAAAGGAAAGAGAGGTAGCTGTTCCTGCCACGTTCGACGGCGTGTTTGGACGCCGACCTGCACTTCGGCTTGTGGGGAGTTTTTTTCTTCAGATATCTCCAACCCTGTCCTCACCGCGAGGCACACACCTGCATATGCCCTAATCTCCCGACTATAGCTGAACCGCTCGCAAAAAAAAAAAAAAAAAAAAATCATGGTGGACCTACCTTTGGTAAAGTCTCGGTGGCTGCCCCCACCCTGCGACATCTGAGATTTCTCCTCTCGGCGATAAGGAAGCGCGTGGCCCGATATGGAGAGGCGACTGCGAGACGCAGCGATCGCGATGACCGCCACTCGTCATCATTACCCTCTTCGTCAAAAGAGGAACTCGCACTCCCAGGAGTGTCCAAAGAAATGAATACATAGTTTGTTGGTCCATCACATTATCTGAATTATTTTGTCGTCTCTATTCCCTACACATGCTCGCAGGATTTCTTCCATTGTTCGGCACTGTATTGTGCAAACGCTTCTCTGCAAAACGTTTCCTTTTCTTTTAAGGATGCACCAATAGTTTCTACTGCCTCGCACCCTTTTATAAGTCCCCAAACAAGTTCTATTGGATTTAGATCTGGATGGTACGGTGGAAGACGGAGAGGAATGCGGCCATGTTCAATGATTATTTGATCAACGACCTATCGTTTTTCAGTGGATATACTTTGAATTATTTGTAATAATTGGGTTTTTGTGAATAACAGCAGCCACTGTGTAAAGCACACCGTCACTGCTCACTAGCCACAGTAAAACGGATTGGAGACCGGAACTCTTCAAGACACGGCTTATTTTCTGTTGATCGTTTGGACAACCCCTATTGTAGAAGCACGTAAGCTGCCTTCCGTCTGATCCTTCTCACTCATCAATTTGTTATCACCAAACTCACAGTGTTGAATTACCGCGCGACCCACGAGAGAGAGAGAGAGAGAGAGAGAGAGAGAGAGAGAGAGAGAGAGAGAGAGCGAGAGAGCGAGCTATGTGGTGACAAAGAGCGCAGGCAGGCGGGGAAATATTAGGAGCTTTGGAGGGACAGGCCACGTTCGGGCATGCGGATTGGAAGGCTGTTTTGAGAGTGGCAGAGCAATAGACTCCCAATATGTCAGATAGTGTAGCACATGCAGCTGTAACCGTGTGTGTGTGTGTGTGTGTGTGTGTGTGTGTGTGCGAGGGAGTCGATAGGACAAGGGTGTGAAAGGAAATATCTCGCGCGGTCCGTAGCCCAAACCCAGTTAAGTTACTGATGTGACTCCAATGTCTGTGATGTGGAGTTTCTAGGGTTATACTACCTACGGTGGTAGGACTTTGGACATTGGCCACGTAGCTAGCCCGAATTCAGTGTGTGTTTGGAGGAAAATATTTCCGCGCACGAACTAACCTCTCCCCTTACACACACACACACACACACACACACACACACACACACACACACACACACACACACACCTATTTGCACTACACTACCACACCTTCCGGGAGACCGGTCGTGAGCTTACAGCCTATCCCGGTTGGCGCGGTTCCCCATTGATGGGGATACCTGATTGGGGAAAACCCCAGTAGCCGACGGTAGGTCGGTGGCTGATCTCATCATCCAGCGAAGGAAGATCACCGCCACCCCCCGCGATAAAAACATGCACTACACTTTCGGGGCTAATGACCTCAGTTGACGCGCCCAGAAACACCAATAACTCAACCAATCAATCCTTAGCCCTTTTGTTAGAATTCTGCTCAAGCCGTCATCTTGTGCTGGCGGGAGAAATCACGGTAAACTGCAGATGGAGGAGTCTGCCGCTAGAATTGGGACTAGAACTTTTTTTTTGCGGCGGCGATTGTGTAACGGTTAACGCATCGGACTGTTAGACCCAAGTTTGCCGATCGAAGCCGTGGATTTTTAAAAGCGAAAAAATCCTTCGTACGCTTTCCTTCGGAGGGGAAGTAAAGCCGGATGTCCCATGTTAGTAGATTTACTTCATGTAGAAGATCATCATGCCTAAATGAAGCCTCTGAGCTAAATTCAAATTGCCTGTTTCGTCGCCCGAGTAATACCTTCTTTTCCCCTAGTAGGTGAAAGGGGCGTAACGAAATTTGCGTGGTCAGACGGAAGAGCAGGCCTCATGGCCTGAGTCTCGCCACGTAAAATAAGGCATTCAGGGCCGAATTCATAGTCGACACTTAAATTGAGTGTTTCCTTTAGTGAACGAATCATATTTATAAACCGCCCTTGAGTGAAGTCCTAAGTGCGCACTCATTCGTATAAGCGAGGCAGCTTGCTCCCTTAAGTGGCCCTTATGGCTGTCTCGTCTCGTCAGTCGTTACCAGTTTAGGTTATATTTTTACGAGGCGTTCACCTACTGTTGAATTCGTTCGTGTTTTAGCTAAAAATTTGTGTTATGAGTAGTCAATTAAAACGATTCATTTGTAAAGCGTGTTATGGATAACGACTTCGCCGAATATTTTGAGTTTGATACTCAACACATCCTGCGAAATACAAATAAATATATTCGAGATGGAAACAATCCATTGAAAATGTATAATGACGAACAGTTCCGAAAGCGGTTTCGTTTTAATAAAACCACAGTAGTTGATTTACTTGTGCCGATAATCGAGAAAGTCCCAATGACGTAAAGAGGACTGGCGATTTCACCTTTACTAAAAGTTCTCGTTGCATTAAGATTGTATGCAACTTCATCCTTTGAGCTATGTTTCCAAAATGTTTAATTTTGCTGCGCGCGTCAACTCAACGCTGGAGTGTTCGCTCTCCTGTCAAATTGGACGCTCTTTGTACAAAAAGGAGTGTGTGTGTGTAAACTCGGTTACCAAGAACTTGGAATCAGCTGCCGCCAATGCCATATTGCCACATTTCCCTTTCGCTTAAGGGAACACTCATTCCGCGGTCGTAAGGAACGTCTATGAAATACAAGCGCCTATAAGTGAACACATATTTTGAGAAAGCACTTATCACTTAAGGATTCTGTATACCTTAAGGGTTGACAATGAATTCGGCCCTCATCCATAGAACTGCTGATGGGAGGCCTGTGTCCCTATACCTACAGCTAGAGCGGTCTCCGTCTGGGAGAGGGCGGTGTGGCCAAGGTAATGCCGTGTTGCCACATTTCCCTTTCGCTTAAGGGAACACTTCTTCTCGGTCGTAAGGAACGTCTATGAAATACAAGCGCCTATAAGTGAACACATATTTCGAGAAAGCACTTATCACTGAAGGATTCTCTTATTCCTTAAGGGTCGACAATGAATTCGGCCCTCATTCGTTCATTCATTCATTCATTCATTCATTCATTCATTCATTCATTCATTCATTCATTCATCCATAGAACTGCTGATGGGAGGACTGTGTCCCTATACCTACAGCTAGAACGGTCTCCGTCTGGGAGGGAGCGGTGTGGGCGGGGTAATGCCGTGTTGCCACATTTCCCTTTCGCTTAAGGGAACACTTCTTCTCGGTCGTAAGGAACGTCTATGAAATACAAGCGCCTATAAGTGAACACATATTTTGAGAAAGCACTTATCACTTAAGGATTCTCGTATTCCTTAAGTGTCGACAATGAATTGGGCCCTCATTCATTCGTTCATAGAACTGCGGATGGGAGGACTGTGTCCCTATACCTACAGCTAGACCGATCTCCATCTGGGAGGAAGCGGTGTGGGCGGGGTAATGCCGTGTTGCCACATTTCCCTTTCGCTTAAGGGAACACTCATTCTGCGGTCGTAAGGAACGTCTATGAAACACAAGCGCCTATAAGTGAACACATATTTTGGGAAAGCACTAAGGATTCTCGTATTCCTTAAGGGTCGACAATGAAATAGAACTGCGGATGGGAGGACTGTAAGCGCAAGCGCCTATAATTGAACACATATTTCGAGAA
This sequence comes from Teleogryllus oceanicus, assembly GCA_964035755.1. Classification (NCBI taxonomy): domain Eukaryota; kingdom Metazoa; phylum Arthropoda; class Insecta; order Orthoptera; family Gryllidae; genus Teleogryllus; species Teleogryllus oceanicus. The sequence goes on along the minus strand of CAXIVR010000013.1, from coordinate 83,478,941 downwards.
AGCACTTATCACTGAAGGATTCTCTTATTCCTTAAGGGTCGACAAGAATTCGGCCCTCATTCATAACCAACCTTATTTTGAGAAACACTTGTGTCGACTATGAATTGGGCCTTCATTCATTCATAGGACTGCGGATGGGAGGAGTGTGTCCCTGTACCTCCAGCTCGAGCGGTGAGTGCAGCCTGCGTCTGGGAGGCGGCGGGCGGGCGCCGCTGTGGGTGAACGCCCGCTGCCGATGCCCGTTGGGCACGCGACCCGCGCCCGTCCTGCTATTCTGGGCGGGGCCCGTGCGGCCAGGGACGACGCGACGACGTGCGGACGCGGCTGGCACGTGCCGCGGCGCCAGGCAGACAATTGGCCTGGACGCGAATACAGTGCTGTTAATTCAATACTCTTCTTCATCTTCATCTTCTTTTTCTTCTTAATCTTCATCTTCATACTATTATTATTATTATTATTATTATTATTATTATTATTATTATTATTATTATTATCCTACGTTTTCTCAGCTATTTTTGCTGGTAGAAATGCTCACCTTCCCCGGAGTTGTTTTGGGGACAGGTTCGGTCACAGAAGAAGAACTTCATCTTATATCTGGACTTAAGATAAAAAATTTTCTTACGATATGGGCAGTTTGCAACAAAACTGCGCGCTGTTCCATGTTCAGAACGTTTTTAGGTAGTTTAAGTTCTGTTAAGTTTTTAAGGAAGTTTTTACTGAGCAGCTGCCGCGATTTGATTCTTCTTCTTCTTCTTCTTCTTCTTCTTATTATTATTATTATTATTATTATTATTATTATTATTATTTTTTACATTCTTTTTCTCGGTACTCACCGGATTTTTATTTGACTTTGTGTCGGGTTAATAACCAAGACACAGGTCAACCCATGTTTCGTCCCAATTTAGGAATTTTCGAACAATCCTGCATGTGTTTAAGATGATCGATATTAGCATAATTTTATAGGTTTATTTTAGTATTTGAATAAGTTCCCGATTTTTATGGATGTTATTTGGTATAACTCCTGTGCACGAAATGACCAGAGGAACAATATGAACTTTTTGGTGATGCCATAGTGCCTTGACTTCAGTTGCTAGTTCTGTATACTTTGTTATTTTTTCTGTATGTGCTGTTTGAAGATTAGCTGTTTGTGGAACAGTTTTTTTTTCTCGAAAGTTATGTCTGGTCTGTTATGGTGAATAGTTTTATCTGTAATAATTTCTCTGTCATAGTACAACTTAAAGTTTGAATTTTCAAGTACAGTTACGGGAACATATTTGTAATATGGGCAGGACATTTCTTGTAGGTTGGATTTCGCTGCCAGTTTCTGGTGAATAATATGTGCAACTTGATTGTGCCTATAGGTGTAATCTGTATGGGCCATTAATTTGCATCCTTTATTATTATTATTATTATTATTATTATTATTATTATTATTATTATTATTATTCCTCTACGACACGACTAAAGATGTTATGAGTCATTTGATTATAAAATTTACTGCAGGTTGCAACTAGTTTTCTAAGAAGCAGATCAAGGAAATATCAGTGCCTCTACAGTACTTTGCGCAAAATGTGGGCTGTTCCAAATAAAACGATGTCTTGCCCTTCCGAGTCTTTTAAATGACCTGAGAGTTTAGCCAAGTTCTTGCACACATTTTGCGAAACAAATCCCAAAGCTCCGATAATTATTGGGAAGATCTGTACTTAAGTCTCACATTCTACTGATCTCGATTTCCAAACTCATGTATTTAAAACGTTTCTCTGGCTCCTTGGTTACGACATTTTGACCCAACCACATGTATAAGACACGTTTTTTCCTTCTATATGCCAGATAACAATATTTAGTTTGTTTGCCACTATCGTGCGATCGGTTTGAATTTGTTGGGCGTACAAAATTGTACAGAGACCAACAGACGTCACCGGTTTTGGTGAGTGTTCGTACCACGTGGAGCATGTGTTTGGAACTTCGAGAGCGTTACAGATCTGCCAGTGGAGGAAACTACGCACCCTGTCGTGTCTTTTCAAGTATTGGACTTTGCTAGAATTGGGGAAGCTGAGACAATATGATCAATGGTCCTCATGTGTTCCTGGCAGATGCGGCATTTATCATCTGGGGAATTTTGAGAACAGCTTTGTCATAATGTGATCTCAACGCCTGATCTTGGGAAGGTATTACACGTGCTTCTGATTCTAGGATCATTCTTCCCCTTTTAAGTCTCATCAATGACTGATCTTTATTGCTCTGAAACTTGTCCATTCTTTTTAAATATTGTCCATGCAGTACCATGTCTTTCCATGATTTCTTTATCATGATTTCTTCTTTTTTCGATCCACAATTGGACTTTCTTGCTCACTCCAGTTCAGTAGTCCCAAAATGTACTCGTGTACAGGCACCGCGAAACCAACAAATTGCAGATATTTTGTTTATAGAGTTCAGAGCGGATAGTAGGACAAGTCTCACTCTTTTGTAATACTCCTTGCAAATTCTCTTGCTTTCATTGTGTCGCTCGAGATTTTCTCACATTCGTCAATCCCCAGATATTTGTAAGTCTTTCCTGGCTCAAGGTATTAAATCACATTGTTCATATCTACGTCCATGCTCTCTGACATTGTCACTTTGATTCTCTTTATATTGAGTTTGGACATTAGTCAAGATCATATTTCATGCAGATGTCATTGCTAAAATCATTGACGAAGGCGTTAGGAAGAGAATCGCTTCGTTCTTAGCAAACAGTTTAGGATCATCGATGTACAATCAATGGGATACTGGTCTTTCATCACTATGATTTATTATTATTATTATTATTATTATTATTATTATTATTATTATTATTTTTACATTTCTTTTATTCCCTCCCTTGGAGATAAACATCCCAGACCTGTTCAGCCAAAGGACACAATTCTTCAGTTTCATAACTACACCTCCTGTTCTCCTGAGGTATCGTGGGGGTATAGAGTCCCGCAGATGAAGAAAACTTGCAGAGATTGTCTGACACACACGACAACAAACGATCTTTAAATTGTTTTTACATTAAATGAATAAAGACAAAAAATGACAAGCACGATAAACAGGGTAAACACGACAAACACGATTAAAATGATAAAAATAAAATGTGATAACCTCCATATCAACAGGGTCGGCCATTGATTGGGATGCTGCAAGTTGGTGAATTCAAAGGTCGGAGTATTGCTTGGAGCTCCAGTTCCAAGTGGAGGAGACGAAACAGGCCACAACAGTCCGCGCGTGATCTTCCCGAAGCGGGTGGTGGAGGCGGGGGGACATGCCTAATCGGCGAAATGTAAATAACCAACTGGTTTTTAAAGAAAATAGCCTTTCTATTCCCCGAATATTCTTTGTATTTTTGCCGTTATTAAAATTCAACCAAACTGGTTTCGAAGAAGATTTATAGTAAAAATATTAGTATTCTAGGGAAAGACTGATTTATAAAGTATGGTTGATTTGCTGACTGTGTGTAAGGTAAGAAAAGTGTACCAGGGGGCCTCTTGGTGAATATTGTCTGCGTATTTTACTGTCCAGTGGCCACGAAGACATATCTTCCATTATTGCACTCATGAGATGTCCGCCAATGAAATGTAAGAACCACTTCTGCCGCATCTTTCATAGTTTTCGTTTTATCACTTTCGTTAATCGCCTCGACGGGCTCTTGTTTCCAGTACATCTTTTTCATTTTTTAAATTTCATTTGCATTTCTTTGCGAATAAACATTTGGCAAAATTGCATAAATTTGTGCCTGTAAGTTCTTGAGAGGAGTAAAGTCCATTGCCGACTGTCCCATTACAATATATATATATACACACACACACATATATATCCGAGCAGGAAACGTCGAAACGTCGAAAAGCTCCTTAAGATAATTTCAAGCGTATTTTTACTAATAAACTATTCGGAATGGCTGAGCCACAATAAGCACTCAGAAGTTCGTTTGAAAATGTGCTTTCTTGGCAAAACTTTGCATTGTACAAGCATATAAACACTCCAGAAACATGTAAATTGATTATTATTAACACAATAAACGAATATATTAGTTCAGAAAGAAAAATTAATCGACAAATAAAAAAGCAGATTGTGTAAAGATGAAGCTTTTTTATTTCTGGAATAATTTTTTCTTTCTGAACAAAATTTCTTTATTTTTTTGTAAATAGTCAATAATTTACATGTTTCTGGAGTGTTCCTATGCTTCTACAATACAAATTATTGCCTAGAAAGCATATTTCCAAACCACGTTTTGAGTGCTTATTGCGGCTGAGGCATTCGGAATATCCATATAGTTTATGAGACAAAATCTGCTTAAAGTTGTCTTAAGTGCTTAGTTTCGAAGTTATATAATAATAATAATAATAATAATAATAATAATAATAATAATATTTCTTCCCAACTTCTTTTTCAGAATTCTAAGTTTTTCGAAGTTTCCTCCCTAGACAACTGTATGTATGTGTGTGTGTTATATATATATATATATATATATATATATATAAAATTAAATAATATAGATAAAATGATTCGATATGAATTTGTTCTATAACGCTACCAAAAAACACAAGAACAATTTAATAATACTTTGTGTTTACATACGCTTTTTCTGCAAACAAACACCGACCACGAAAAGGCTGTCGTTCGAATAACCGGTTACTGGGAGCGGTTATAACCGGCCGGTTAACCGACGGAGCGTGCAAAGCCCGCAATATCGCGAAGCGAGTTATTTCGGCCATCGGCGGCGCCACGAATAGGCCCCGCGCTGACCTACTTGAGGCTGCGCGTGCCGCGACGGTTCACTGACCCCACGCACGCCGCCGCTCCTTTGTCTCCGCGACGCCAGCCAACACGCGCCTTGTTATGCACTCGACTCCGGCTATAGCGAACTCGCGTATAACGAACCATCGGTTATAGCGAACTGGTCACGTTCAACTTGCATGACAAATAAGCATAAGAATCGGCTATAATAAATATGAACCTTGGCTATAGTGAACCTTCGGTTATAGTGAACTTCACTCGTCCCGTTTCACTTACATTTCACATAAGCATAAGATTAGGTTATAATAAACCTCAACCTCGGCTATAGTGAACCTGCGGTTATAGTGAACTTCACTGTTCCCGTTTCACTTACATTATTAATAAAATAAGATTCAGTGATAATAAACCTGAACCTTAGGTATAGTGAACCTGCGGTTATAGTGAACTTCACTGTTCCCGTTTCACTTACATTATTAATAAAATAAGATTCAGTGATAATAAACCTGAACCTTAGGTATAGTAAACCCTCGGTTATAGTGAACTTCACTGGTCCCGTTTCACTTACATTATTAATAAAATAAGATTCAGTGATAATAAACCTGAACCTTAGGTATAGTAAACCCTCGGTTATAGTGAACTTACTGGTCCAATTATTAATAAAATAAGATTCAGTGATAATAAACCTGAACCTTAGGTATAGTAAACCCTCGGTTATAGTGAACTTCACTGGTCCTGTTTCACTTACATTATTAATAAAATAAGATTCAGTGATAATAAACCTGAACCTTAGGTATAGTAAACCCTCGGTTATAGTGAACTTCACTGGTCCGTTTCACTTACATTATTAATAAAATAAGATTCAGTGATAATAAACCTGAACCTTAGGTATAGTAAACCCTCGGTTATAGTGAACTTCACTGGTCCGTTTCACTTACATTATTAATAAAATAAGATTCAGTGATAATAAACCTGAACCTTAGGTATAGTAAACCCTCGGTTATAGTGAACTTCACTGGTCCCGTTTCACTTACATTATTAATAAAATAAGATTCAGTGATAATAAACCTGAACCTTAGGTATAGTAAACCCTCGGTTATAGTGAACTTCACTTTTCCCGTTTCACTTACATTATTAATAAAATAAGATGCAGTGATAATAAACCTGAACCTTAGGTATAGTAAACCCTCGGTTATAGTGAACTTCACTTTTCCCGTTTCACTTACATTATTAATAAAATAAGATGCAGTGATAATAAACCTGAACCTTAGGTATAGTAAACCCTCGGTTATAGTGAACTTCACTGGTGCCGTTTCACTTACATTATTAATAAAATAAGATGCAGTGATAATAAACCTGAACCTTAGGTATAGTAAACCCTCGGTTATAGTGAACTTCACTGGTGCCGTTTCACTTACATTATTAATAAAATAAGATTCAGTGATAATAAACCTGAACCTTAGGTATAGTAAACCCTCGGTTATAGTGAACTTCACTGGTCCCGTTTCACTTACATTTCAAACAAGCATAAGATTCGGTTATGATAAACCTCAACCTCGGCTATAATGAACTCGGATACAGTTAACCCTCAGTTATAGTGAATTTCAGTGGTTGCGTTTCATTAATATTACAAATAATTATAAGAAGATTCGGTTAAGTGAACATGAACTTCGGATAAAGTGAACGTATTTGAAATACAAAGTCCGAGATATTAATACGATCTTGTATGTTATTAGGCCAGTAAAAGGGTCTTCGGAGAGTGGAACGGTGTTTTAATAGTGGAAGAGTCATTGAAAGGTTTCAAGACTGCATTATAATACTTAGACAGAAGACAAGGTAGAATCAAATATGGAGACAGCACGAACGCGGGAGAAGAATCGAAAATTAAAAATGTACGAAGCGAACAATTGAAAATAATTGCGTTTTTTAAGACAGATAAGGATATTGAAATTTTCAGTTCGTGCTTTTAATGAATTTTGCTGCCTCTGCATATTAGTAAAATCAATCATTGAGGAGGAAAGCCATTTAATTTTATCATGAGATATAGTGAACCTCTGATATAGTGAACGAAACATGTTAGTCCCCCGAAGTTCATTATAACCGGGGTCGACTGTATTTCATAAACTCGATGCTCTCCACAGAATTATTGAAAGGGTTAAAAACAACAGGTCTCCTGTAATTTGTTAGTTGTGTAGTTAATAAATATTGTTGTTGGGAGATTATCTCTTTTCGTGCCTTTACCCCGGCAGATGTGGCTCAGAAGATCAAGCAGAATTGCATACAAGAGTTCAATACAATATACTGATATATATATATATATATATATATATATATATATATATATATATATATATATATATATATATTAGTCAACATAAAAAGTTTCAATTATATTTTCAAAAAAAGATTTAACTCTGTCTGCAGTAAATAGAGATTTTGTCTATAATATGTAAAACTCCCTCTTTCATTGGGAATAGATTGTACTGAACGACATGAAACACTATTTTGATTTTTTTCATTAGAGTGCGTATGTTATACTTACATATAGTAACTTTTCTGTAGTTATTACTTTTCTGCGAAATAATGGCATGGGTTCAGTTAGTACAGCTAGTAGAAGCCGTAAGTAGAATTTAATGACATTGAGCACAGCACCTGTCAGATAGGCAACTGGCCAAGCACGAGTGTGACATGGGTTGCTTCGATCTAGAGTTAGCGAAACATTTACTTCCCGCTCTCATATTCCGTCAATAGGCGCATGAAATTCCTTAAAAATCAGCTTTTTCTTCCTATTCCTTGACAATTCTTATTATTATTTTTCTTGTGCTTTTTTAAGTTTAGAAAAACCTACATACTTCGGTAGAACGGATCACGTGCATAAAATTAAGACAAGAATGCAGAAAACGGATGTCGGGAAATTTTCATTTACAAACCGAGCTATTAGAGACTAGAACAGTTTGCCTGCGACAATCTTAGAACCCTTTCCTCAAAGCTTGAGCAACTTTAAAAATAAATTAGTTTTCTAGTTAATTATATATTAGGTTATTGTATCAATGTTAATTTTCCACTGTTAGATTAGTAGTATTTCCTACAAAGTAAGTTGTTTAATTGTTAGTGTAAATATCAAGTGTAGTAGTATTGTTATTATTATCTTTATTATTATTGTTATCATTTTATTATTATTCATGTTGTACAGTGCAGTGTAGTGTAGTGCAGCGCAGTGTAGTGTTATGAAGTGAAGTGGAGGTGTGAGTGAAGTGGAGTAAGGTTTGCGTGGTGATTTTATGTACTATTTATTATTATTATTATTATTATTATTATTATTATTATTATTATTATTATTATTATTAATTAACTCCTTTCTTGTAACTTTTTGTTATTGAATGTAAGTTTAATGTATGTATGGTCAAGATATTCCGCCAAGTTACTACACTTAATTGCAGAATTAACAAAAAATCTATCTATCTATCATATATATGTTTGCCGTTTTCACCATCTTGTCCTGGATCGGCCAGCATTTTGTTCTTCCGGAAGTTTGTTATTCAAAACATTTTCGAGGATTGTTCCTGTTCTTACATCTTTCTTTGTTGCAATGTCAGCAATTTCTTGGAAAATCATATTCTTTCTCTGAATTGGGGTTACGCATGGGGACGCTATGGTCCCCGTGAGGATCGCTAATATTTTGAAGGGAGTGAATGAAGATTAAAGATTGGATGTGATTAGGCAAAAGCGAACTCGCAAATAACTCAGTTAAATAAAAATTAAGATTTCATTGATTACAAAGATAAATATTTAAAAAATTGATAATTGTAATAAAGCTACAACCAATAATAAATAACAAATTCACTTCTCTTCTTTTATATTAATCGTTAAGATGTTTAGAAACATCTGGAAATTGTAACTATGTATCTATGTTTCTCTATTGCCCAAAAACATATTCTTCGCAAATCGTACTGCAGAATAAAAGCCACTCGTCGTAGGCGGTGCTTTGTAAACACAACACACTTCATTGTCTACAACGCAGATTCGATGTAACATATATAGCTCTTAGCTAATTCAGCCTGTTTATATGTGACGAACGTCTTCAATAACTGACACCGAAAGGGAAAATCGAAGGCCACCGTAGTGTTGGAAGAAGATTTATGATATTTATTGTCTCGATTGTTTTAGGAAGAACCCCGACACCTCGGGATAACGGGGTGCAAGCTGGGGCAAACTTAGAATACAGGAGACTCCTTGCTGTGTAATGAAACAGCGTGGACTGGCACCGAAAATGTGGATGTGCTATTTAGAGAAGCAAGAAAGAGAGAGACAGAGACAATACCATGCCAACGACCGAGAATCCAGACACGGAATGTAAAGGAGATACCACACTAAATCTATTTTCCGCCGACCGCTTACGAATAGCGATAAAAGAAGGAATATCAAATATCCCGCAAATGTGAGTGACTCAGTGTCATTCTGACCGGGAGGTCCTAGGTTCGAGTCCTGATGGCAGGATATTCGACACTAGCTTTTCAGCTAGGTCGAATTCAGTCGCTGCCTGGAGGAGAATTCTAGCGGCCGGCTGCTCTGATCGGTAGTTTTCCGTGGTTTCTCCGATCAACACCAGGCGATGCCGGAGCAGTACCCTACCAAACGGGCCACGGACCGCGCGCGATCTTTCCTTCCTCTTCCTTGTCCTATCCTCTCCCCCTTACACACACACTTACACTAAAATGCACTACACAACCACATATTCCGGGAGACCGGTCGGGAGCTTAGAGCTTGTCCCGGCTGGGGCGGTGCCCCGCTGGTGGGAAGTCCTGGTTAGGGGGAAACCCCACTAGCCGACGGTAGGTCGGCGCCGGATCTCGCCATTCAGCGGGGAAAGATCACCGCCATCTCACGAGAAAAAACATGCACTACATTAACGGGACTAATGACCAAAGCAGTTGACGAGTCTGGAAACACGAAAAAAACGAACCAAACCAATCGCAGTGTCATACTTGTGATACCCGCCAAATCCACGCATAGACGCAAAAGTAAGCGAAAAGAGATAATAAAATGATTGGAAAGAGAAACGACAAAGGCGTGTTGAAAGAAAGGGCCATAAAGAAAAGCAAGGTAACAGAATTCAAGGACTGAGTGTGGTGAAACGACTGAAGAATGAATATAGGAAGGCGAAGGAAGGAACGTCATGTTGTGAAAATAAACGAAGGACAGACGTGAAAGGGGATATGGTTTTGGTTAGTGAAAAGAGGAAAAGATGGTGTCGAGGAGGATGGTTCTGGTTAGTGAAAAGAGGAAAAGATGGTGTTTCAAAATTCAAAATTTAAGTAGTATAAGACTTAGTGTAGGGATCACAGAATTTTGAAAATGTGCACACAATTCACTTTTCCCCATAGCACGTCATACGCAGTTTTTAACTGTTTTTTTACGTAAAATAAATAAATAAATAGATTCAAGATTGAATAGATTTGATTTGATTTATTTGGCCAAAAAACAATAACAACTGTTTATGACGTATGGGTAGGAGAAGATTTTTTGCACACGTTTTCTTGAGAACCAGAATCCTTCCCAACCTTTTAACGATAAATAATTGAAAGATGAATGAAAGTTAAAACAGTAATAATAATAATAATAATAATAATAATAATAATAATAATAATAATAATAATAATAATAGCAATAGAGTAATTCACCTTCAGCTCTAAACTTACCACTACAAGCAGAAGGAGAGGTCAATAAAACGTGCGCTTAATGAAGCTACATTTATGTCCAAAAGCAAAACAAAGGGCCATCTCAGCATTTGCTCAAAGCAATAGAGAAACTGGACAAAAACGTGATCGAGATAAGGGTCATTGACCCGGAAGCTGAAGTACTTTACTTGTTTCAGGCATATTAAGTATTTCTTTAGATGATTGAATATCGTTCTGATTGAACTATAGGGACAATAAATATTACATTTCTTATACAGAATAAGTGGAGGAGAGAGAAAATGAAAGGATGGGGAGAGAAGAGAAGAAGGAAAGGATGGAGAGGAAAAGAAGAATAACTAAGAGGAGTGAGGAAAGTGAAGAATTGAAAGGGGAGAGAGAAAAAGTTATCGGCGAGGAGCAAGAAAATTAAAAGACGCGAGAAAAAGACGGCGCCAAAGGAGGTCGGAGAGAGAGAGACAGACAGACTGAGAGAGAGACAGACTGAGAGAGAGACAGACTGAGAGAGAGACAGACGAGAGAGAAGACAGATAGAGAGAGACTGACAGATAGAGAGAGACTGACAGATAGAGAGAGACTGACAGATAGAGAGAGACTGACAGATAGAGAGAGACTGACAGACAGAGAGAGACTGACAGATAGAGAGAGACTGACAGATAGAGAGAGACTGACAGACAGAGAGAGACTGACAGATAGAGAGAGACTGACAGATAGAGAGAGACTGACAGATAGAGAGAGAAACTGACAGATAGAGAGAGAAACTGACAGATAGAGAGAGAAACTGACAGATAGAGAGAGAAACTGACAGATAGAGAGAGAGAATGACAGATAGAGAGAGAGACTGACAGATAGAGAGAGAGACTGACAGAGAGAGGGAGAGAGAGAAAGAGAGAGGGAGATTAATTGAATGATTGATCAGTGATTCCGAACGCATCAACTGCTGAGGCCATTAGTCTCGTAAGTATAGCACATGACTTTGTTCTCTTGGGAGTTGGCTGCGATCTTCCCCTACTGGGTGGTGAGATCCGACCACGAATCTCCCACCAACGGAGCCCCGCCCCAAGCTCTAAGATCCTGGCTGGTCTCCCGGCATATGAGGTAGGGTAGTGCATGTGAGTATGTCTGTAAGTAAGAGGTTAGGATAGAAGAAGGAAAGATCGCACGCGATCCCTGGTCCGTTTGTTAACGTACTGCTCAAACATTCACTTGTTCTTGTCGGGAGAAACCACGGAGAACTCCCGATCGGAGCAGCCAACCGCAATTGTGCTCCAGTCGCAGCGGCTGAAAGACCAGACCTATGTAGGTAGTGTGCAAATCCTGCCAACGTCGGGACTCGAACCTAGAACCTTCCGGTCAGAGACACTGCAGTGACATCCGTTGATGCCCTGAATCACCTCTCGCGGCAAGGGAGAGAAAGAGAGAGAGAGAAGGGGGAGATGGAGAGAGAATGAGGGAAAGAAAAAAAAAAAGGGGGGGGGAGAAAGGGAGAGAGCGAGGAAGAGAGAGAGAGAGAGAATGCGAGGAGGAGGGCAAAGAGAGAGGGAGAGAGAGAGAGAGAGAATGCGAGACAGAGACTGAGAGCATGAGAGAGGAGAGAAGAGGAGAGAGAGAGAGAGAAGGGGAGATGGAGAGAGAATGAGGGAAAGAAAGAAGAAAGAGGAAAGTGAGAGGAGAGGGAACGAGAGGGGAGAAAGGGAGAGAGCGAGTAAGAGAGAGAGAGAGAGAGAATGCGAGGAAGAGGGCAAAGAGGGAGGGAGAGAGAGGAAGAGAGAATGCGAGGAGGAGGGCAAAGAGAGAGGGAGAGAGAGGAAGAGAGAATGCGAGACAGAGACTGAGAGCATGAGAGAGGAGAGAAGAGGAGAGAGAGAGAGAGAAGGGGGAGATGGAGAGAGAATGAGGGAAAGAAAGAAGAAAGAGGAAAGTGAGAGGGGAACGAGAGGGGAGAAAGGGGAGAGCGAGAAGAGAGAGGAAGAGAGAAGACGAGGGACGAGAGAGAGGGCAAGGGAGAGACATACGAAAGGGCGAGTGGTGTGCGGGTGTGTGTGTGGGGGAGGGGAAGGAGCAGGGGTGCCAACGCATGCGCAGCTGCGTCTGGCCTTGGTGTGGAGGGGGGAAAGGAGGGGAGGCCGCCGTCTGCCCTCCGTCTACTAGTTCCCTCCCTCCCCCCCCCCCAAACGCGCGCCATGGGGCAGTGCCAGCCTGTGCTCGGAACCACGGCCCACAAAAGCTCAAAAACAAACGACAAGCGGGCTGTTTCAGAGCCTACTACTAACAACAACACGGACGCCTCTTTCATTTTAATACGGTGTGCTAATGCTTTAATACGTAATACCACCTTTTTCTGTGGTGATGTTGATTGCCGTACCCGCTATGATCGCTCAGAGACAACACTCTGTGCGGCATTTTTGACTGGGGGAGTATTAGGATTGGGGTCTCGGCGGAATCGGGTTGTAAACACTAGTCCGATTTTCGCTGTTCACTCTGAACTTCCGAAAATTACGAAAGTTGGAAATTTTTTTGGGTGTTTTCTTTCAACTACAGAACTGAAGGTAGAGATTTTTTCTTCAAATAAAATGTGTTCTCAATCTATATATTTAAAAAAGTAAGGTATTCAGCCATGGCTTCGTTTAGAGCTTCTACTGAACCGATTGTTGTATTTTTCTTTTAATGAAAGAATATGATCCCTAGATGTGTTATCAGATATTGTTTGTGTTGATTCACCAACATTTACTGTGTAAATTAATTAATTAAATCATTCTTTAATAGTACGCTTATCAATAGTCAATTGTTTTCTTTCAAAGGGTGGCAGTTTCAAAATCCATATCCAGTCGAGTCCATAGATGTGAGTCCACGTATTTGCTTCTGTGGTGTATTTTGTAGAGAACATTCGGACAGTGGGTTTTGCTCGGTTGTACTGAAGTAGTTCACAAGTTCGCATTCCGAATCCATAAAAGAAAAAAGGATATCTTTGTGTCAAACTATTAATATTATTAGTGATACTCATACTATTCTCATATATTTGACGTTTAGATAATAATTCACGTGAACACACCTGATGATGCGTATAAATATTGCAGGAAATATCGTGTTCCAACACTTTATGGACAACATAACTTTTTTTGAAAACTTGTTTATTGATTCTTATCAAAGAAAAAAGGAATCCCCTGTGTTAAATTAATTTTATTAGTGACATTCATACTATTCTTCGTATTTGACTGTTTATGTAATACTTCATAACACACCTAATGATGCGTATAAATATTACGCGAAACGTCGTGTTCCAGCATTATATGGACAATAAAACATATTTTGAAAACTTATTTATTGATTGCCATAAAAAAGGATATCTGCATGTTACGTCATCGATTAATCATTACCATCAATTGTTGAAGTAGCAAAGTGATGAACACTAGATGCGACGAGTTTCATATAAGTACACAATTCAAGCGTAGTATCCTTAGGTAGGACAACAGGACATACAATAAACATGTTTCACCGTCACCTCGCGTAATTAGACAATGCACTACACTTACGGGATTAATGACCGTAAGTGTCCGGAATCACGTATCAATCAATGAATCCAAGTTCGCTGGAGGTCGAGGTCCATTTCGTGATATTCGACTGTCAGGGACGGGGGAGTTTGAGAGCGTGAGAAAAGGGGAAATTGTTGAAATGTATCGTGACTAATCCTCCTAGCGGCATCGACTCCACTGTCCCCTCCATCCCCTCTGCCCCCCCGTCTCTGTCCCCTCCGTCTCCTCCGACCCTTCTGTCCCCTCCGCCACCTCTGTCCCCATCTACCCTATATGTTCCCATTTAGTCCATCTGTCCCCATATACCGCATCTGTCCCCATATACCCTATATGTCCCCATTTAGTCCATCTGTCCCCATATACCGCATCTGTCCCCATATACCGCATCTGTCCCCATATACCGCATCTGTCCCCATATACCACATGTGTCCCGCCGTTCCCTTTGACCCCTCTGCCCCTGTGCTTGCCGTGAAGAAAAATGCTTGTACAATCTGCATGTTCGTAAGTTATTTATCGAATAATAGTGCTCTATCGTCATTATTATTATTCATTTAATTAACAGCTTTCGAAGCTCAAGCATATCAATACATTAATGAAACGCCTCTTTTCTAAATTGAAACATGGCTACTGATGACAAGGTCTTGAATTAAGGATGCGACATCGTTGTTGATGTTTGCAAGATCGATTTATTGGCGTCCATGTTTCTTAATGGATGTTTTTATTAGTCAATTTCATTTTCGAAACACAAAGTACCGTACCGAAAAAAGATCAAAGTTTCGAAAAAAAAACGTCTGAAAGGAAGAAGGAATTCCACATTCTAGATACCTGGGTTAGAAATAAAAGGGAGGAAGTTGTCCCTAGTTCGACAAATGCGAACCAAACAGGGCTCTCTGTTTAGGCTGAATAAGATAACGCTATTTCATATATTTTCTTTCTTTAGTTCTGAACAGTTATTAGTTTGAGACTGGGAGGTAGGTAATATGCAGGTAATATTAGATGATATCTCCCGTTGCCTCAATTTTAATTCCGATTTTTAAAACCATCGATGTTTTAATGCACCTAAGGTTTCTAGAAGATGTTTTGATATCGTAGGCTTCCGCGATCAGAGTCATGATCTGGGCTGTCCGGGTGACGCCGCGGCGAAGGCTGGGGTGCCGACGTTTCGACCGACATATCGCGGTCCTCTTCAGGGCTGTACTGCCTTTTTGGCTGCTTTGGCAGTACAGCCCTGAAGAGGACCGCGATATGTCGGTCGAAACGTCGGCACCCCAGCCTTCGCGGCGTCACCCGGACAGCCCAGATCATAGAAGATGTATTATAAACGTCGATGTTCTTATTTTGGTCATCATTATGTGGCGAATATTGATTTGTTGTCGAAGTGGCATCCGTGACGAGAAAGCCTCAACGTGGAATGCAACGGTTGCAGTCGCTTCCTGGACTGAAGCGCATGGCCACGTGGAGCCTGGCGCTCCCTAGCGGCGTCTCCCACTCCTCCTCCTGTAGCCCCTCCTCCTTATATCAGAATAGAATAAAATATTAATTTTGCTACTTAGAATACGTGGAATACTTCCGGTGGGAGCGTTTTTTAAGCACCGGGAGCGGTAGCTCAGTGCATCAACTCATGTCACTTCAGCGCCTCTGACCGGGATGTCCTAGGTTCCCACTCCCCACGGCGGCAGGATTTTCGACACTAGCTTTTCAGCTAGGTCGAATTCAGTCGCTGCCTGGAGGAGAATTCTAGCGGCCGGCTGCTTTGATCGGTAGTTTTCCGTGGTTTCTCCGATCAAGAACAGGCGAATGCCGAAGCAGTACCTTAACAAACGGGCCACGGGCCGCGCGCGATCTTTCCTTCCCATTCCTTGTCCTATCCCTCCTTACACATACACTTACACTAACATGCACTACACTACCACGAATTCCGGGAGACTGGTCGGGAGCATAGAGCTTGTCCCGGCTGGGGCGGTGCCCCGCTGGTGGGAGAGTCCTGGTTAGGGGGAAACCCCACTAGCAGACGGTAGGTCGGCGCCGGATCTCGACATCCAGCGGGGGAAGATCACCGCCATCTCCCGAGAAAAAACATGCACTACACTAACGGGACTAATGACCGAAGCAGTTGACGTGTGTCCACCAGTTCTGCGTCGCCTGGCGCTACCTAGCGACCACTGACACCGTCGTCCCCACTCCCGTCCCTGTCGCGAGAAGGAAGCTTTAACTAGACGTCGGATGCTTACGCACCGAAAAATCGTATTTTACGCGCTTAAAAAGGCACTGAAATTTTCTAGAATAAGGAGAAAAAAGGCACTGCAATACATAAACACAATAAAATAAAAAATTGTTTGTAGTTTTTATCTTTATTATTACTTTATTCTATACTTAAATTCCACAAAACAAGTTCCTACATTTTAATGTATATACAACAAAATATACATATTTACAACTCTTCTACATTTTATTCTTAATAGGTTGCATTAACCAGAAATATTTGCACATTACAAGTAACTTTTCGAGGATCACAATTTCAAATTTGTGACGATTGGGAGACAAAATCAGTTTGAATGTGGAGATGTATCTCCCAACATCTGATGATGTGACTGGCATGTATTTTAGAAGTCCAATACTATCAACACTGAAACTTCTGGGAATTTACATGTATTTCCACTTAAAATTTCGGTCCTCTCGGTCAATATTGTCAATCGACCACATTCTCAGAACATGGCTGGTATTTATGAAACGGATATAGAGAGAAATCAATTTATATACTTTTAGGAATTCTCTCGTATTTTATAATACGAAGGTGTGCATTGATGATTTCGTAATGAATGGGCAAGTTGGACACAGCCGATTTTCCGATATCTTAGCATTGTATATAAAAATAATACATAAAAGGCAAAAAAAAGTTCTAAAAGTGTTTATGCAAAAAAGGGCATTTATTTAAAAAAAAACAAAAATAACCATTTTAAAACTTTGTCATATGTCATACTTTGTCACGATTCGTGCACATATATTATCAGCCTTTAAATAAATACTCTAGAATAAAATAGGCATTTCCCTAAACATCCCATGTCTACTTATAACTAGAGACCGGAAAAATATGTAAAATGAAATGCCAAAATATGTACATAAATATGTAATGAAAACAGCAAGAAGTGAATGAATTGAATGAATAATGAAACAGCAACAACAGTTTGAATAAATATGTAATATCGGATAGAATATGTAATATTAAAATACACTCAAAATATTCATTGTACAAGGCAGGAGGTGTAACAATGACCTCATGTCATCGGCCTCTACAGAAAAGTCGAAGTATAAATAGAACCGGTGTTCACAAGGACCCTGGTGTGGAATGCAACGGTTGCAGTCCTTCGTGGACAAGCACGAACACCAAAGCGCACAGCTTCTGTGGAGAGTGGCGCTACCTAGCGGGCACGTCGCCTGCCGCCTCCATCTCCCTCCCGGAGAAGGAATCTCGCAACTGCAGGCCCATAAGTGCACTGGTCAGACATTAGCTCTCCGACTTCATTTTTGTCCATCGAATGAACAGATTTCCAAGCCCAAGCACACAAATGCAACCACTTATTTACTTGAGTTCGATTTTTCTATAGGGACCAAAGACATTAGGTGTTTGTTACACTTCCTGCCTTGTAAAATAAATATTTTTAAAAGTGCTAAGTACATTTCTGAAGCTACGAGCTCCGTTGAGATGCACGATCGTGAATGAGTTAAAAAGAATGTCACCGCCCACAACAAAAAATCGAAGTGTAGTCGTATCAAAATTTAAGTAGTGTATGACTTAGTGTAGGGATCACAGAATTTTGAAAATGTGCACACAATTCACTTTTCCCCATAGCACGTCATACGCAGTTTTTAACTGTTTTTTTACGTAAAATAAATAAATAAATAAATAAATAGACTCCGGTTGTAGTGAACTTGGATATAATTAACTCTCGGTTATAGTGAACTTAAGTCACTAGTCCCATTTCACTGACATTACAAATAAGCATAAGAAGATTCGATTATAGTGAACCTCGGCTGTAGTGAACGTAGGATATAAGTGCTGGAAATTAATTGGATCTCTTCTGACCTTCGGGGAGGGGAACGGTGTTCCAACAGTGCAAGAAACATTATAAGGTGTAAAAACTGCATTACGATACTTACAGACAGAGGACACTGCAAAATCAAGTATGGAGAGGGCACCAGCTCTAGAGAAGGGTCTAATGGAAAATGCACGAAGCAAACAATTGAAAATAATTTTCTTTTTACGTACAAATGAAGATATATAAATTTTCAGATCGTGCTGTTAATGACTTTTGAGATGTATTAATAAAATCAATCATGTATTATCAAATCAATCAATAAAAATTAATAATTCTATTTAATTTTGTCCTCATCGGATATAGCGAACCTCTGTTATAATAAACAAAACATGTTAGTCTCCAGAAGTTCGACAGCCACTGCCAACAGTCACATGGATCTTGGTATGGAATGCAATAGTTTCAGTCCATGCCAACGTTCACAGGGACCTTGTTACGGAAAGCAATAGTTTCAACCCATACCAACGTTCACAGGGACCTTGATACGGAAAGCAATAGTTACAGCCCATACCAACGTGCACAGGGACCTTGATACGGAATGCAATAGTTTCAGCCCATACCAACGTTCACAGGGACCTTGTACGGAAAGCAATAGTTTCAGCCCATACCAACGTTCACAGGGACCTTGATACGGAAAGCAATAGTTTCAGTCCATGCCAACGTGCACGAGGGACCTTGATACGGAATGCAATAGTTTCAGCCCATACCAACGTGCACAGGGACATTGATACGGAATGCAATAGTTTCAGCCCATACCAACGTGCACAGGGACCTTGATACGGAAAGCAATAGTTTCAGCCGATACCAACGTGCACAGGGACCTTGATACGGAAAGCAATAGTTTCAGCCCATACCAACGTGCACAGGGACCTTGATACGGAAAGCAATAGTTTCAGCCCATACCAACGTGCACAGGGACCTTAATACGGAAAGCAATAGTTTCAGCCCATACCAACGTGCACAGGGACCTTGATACGGAAAGCAATAGTTTCAGCCCATACCAACGTGCACAGGGACCTTGATACGGAAAGCAATAGTTTCAGCCCATACCAACGTGCACAGGGACCTTGATACGGAAAGCAATAGTTTCAGCCCATACCAACGTGCACAGGGACCTTGATACGGAAAGCAATAGTTTCAGCCCATACCAACGTGCACAGGGACCTTGATACGGAAAGCAATAGTTTCAGCCGATACCTACCAACGTTCACAGGGACCTTGATACGGAAAGCAATAGTTTCAGCCCATACCAACGTGCACAGGGACCTTGATACGGAAAGCAATAGTTTCAGCCCATACCAACGTGCACAGGGACCTTGATACGGAAAGCAATAGTTTCAGCCCATACCAACGTGCACAGGGACCTTGATACGGAATGCAATAGTTTCAGCCCATACCAACGTGCACAGGGACCTTGATACGGAAAGCAATAGTTTCAGCCGATACCAACGTTCACAGGGACCTTGATACGGAAAGCAATAGTTTCAGCCCATACCAACGTTCACAGGGACCTTGATACGGAAAGCAATAGTTTCAGTCCATGCCAACGTGCACAGGGACCTTGATACGGAATGCAATAGTTTCAGCCCATACCAACGTGCACACAGGGACCTTGATACGGAAAGCAATAGTTTCAGCCCATACCAACGTGCACAGGGACCTTGATACGGAAAGCAATAGTTTCAGCCGATACCAACGTGCACAGGGACCTTGATACGGAAAGCAATAGTTTCAGCCCATACCAACGTGCACAGGGACATTGATACGGAATGCAATAGTTTCAGCCCATACCAACGTGCACAGGGACCTTGATACGGAAAGCAATAGTTTCAGCCGATACCAACGTGCATAGGGACCTTGATACGGAAAGCAATAGTTTCAGCCGATACCAACGTGCACAGGGACCTTGATACGGAAAGCAATAGTTTCAGCCCATACCAACGTGCACAGGGACCTTGATACGGAAAGCAATAGTTTCAGCCCATACCAACGTGCACAGGGACCTTGATACGGAAAGCAATAGTTTCAGCCCATACCAACATTCACAGGGACCTTGGTGTGGAATGCAATAGTTGCAGTCCATGCCAACGTGCACAGGGACCTTGTCGGAATTTCAGCCCATACCAACGTCACAGGGACCTTGATACGGAATGCAATAGTTTCAGCCCATACCAACGTGCACAGGGACCTTGATACGGAAAGCAATAGTTGCAGTCCATACCAACGTGCACAGGGACCTCGATACTGAAAGCAATAGTTTCAGCCCATACCAACGTGCACAGGGACCTTGATACGGAAAGCAATAGTTTCAGCCCATACCAACGTTCACAGGGACCTTGATACGGAAAGCAATAGTTTCAGCCCATACCAACGTGCACAGGGACCTTGATACGGAAAGCAATAGTTTCAGCCCATACCAACGTGCACAGGGACCTTGATACGGAAAGCAATAGTTTCAGCCCATACCAACGTGCACAGGGACCTTGATACGGAAAGCAATAGTTGCAGTCCATACCAACGTGCACAGGGACCTTGATACTGAAAGCAATAGTTTCAGCCCATACCAACGTGCACAGGGACCTTGATACGGAAAGCAATAGTTTCAGCCCATACCAACGTGCACATGGACCTTGATACGGAAAGCAATAGTTTCAGTGCATACCAACGTGCACAGGGACCTTGATACGGAAAGCAATAGTTTCAGCCCATGCCAACGTTCACAGGGACCTTGATACGGAAAGCAATAGTTTCAGCCCATACCAACGTGCACAGGGACCTTGATACGGAAAGCAATAGTTTCAGCCCATACCAACGTGCACAGGGACCTTGATACGGAAAGCAATAGTTTCAGCCCATACCAACGTGCACAGGGACCTTGATACGGAAAGCAATAGTTTCAGCCCATACCAACGTGCACAGGGACCTTGATACGGAAAGCAATAGTTTCAGCCCATACCAACGTGCACAGGGACCTTGATACGGAAGCAATAGTTTCAGCCCATACCAACGTTCACAGGGACCTTGATACGGAAAGCAATAGTTTCAGCCCATACCAACGTGCACAGGGACCTTGATACGGAAAGCAATAGTTTCAGCCCATACCAACGTTCACAGGGACCTTGATACGGAAAGCAATAGTTTCAGCCCATACCAACGTTCACAGGGACCTTGATACGGAATGCAATAGTTTCAGCCGATACCAACGTGCACAGGGACCTTGATACGGAAAGCAATAGTTTCAGCCGATACCAACGTTCACAGGGACCTTGATACGTAAAGCAATAGTTTCAGCCCATACCAACGTGCACAGGGACCTTGATACGGAAAGCAATAGTTTCAGCCCATACCAACGTGCACAGGGACCTTGATACGGAAAGCAATAGTTTCAGCCCATACCAACGTGCACAGGGACCTTGATACGGAAAGCAATAGTTTCAGCCCATGCCAACGTGCACAGGGACCTTGATACGGAAAGCAATAGTTTCAGCCCATACCAACGTGCACAGGGACCTTGATACGGAAAGCAATAGTTTCAGCCCATACCAACGTGCACAGGGACCTTGATACGTAAAGCAATAGTTTCAGCCCATACCAACGTGCGCAGGGACCTTGATACGGAAAGCAATAGTTTCAGCCCATACCAACGTGCACAGGGACCTTGATACGGAAAGCAATAGTTTCAGCCCATACCAACGTGCACAGGGACCTTGATACGGAAAGCAATAGTTTCAGCCCATACCAACGTTCACAGGGACCTTGATACGGAAAGCAATAGTTTCAGCCCATACCAACGTTCACAGGGACCTTGATACGGAAAGCAATAGTTTCAGCCCATACCAACGTTCACAGGGACCTTGATACGGAAAGCAATAGTTTCAGCCCATACCAACGTTCACAGGGACCTTGATACGGAAAGCAATAGTTTCAGCCCATACCAACGTGCACAGGGACCTTGATACGGAAAGCAATAGTTTCAGCCCATACCAACGTTCACAGGGACCTTGATACGGAAAGCAATAGTTTCAGCCCATACCAACGTTCACAGGGACCTTGATACGGAAAGCAATAGTTTCAGCCCATACCAACGTTCACAGGGACCTTGATACGGAAAGCAATAGTTTCAGCCCATACCAACGTGCACAGGGACCACGGAAAGCAATAGTTTCAGCCCATACCAACGTTCACAGGGACCTTGATACGGAAAGCAATAGTTTCAGCCCATACCAACGTTCACAGGGACCTTGATACGGAAAGCAATAGTTTCAGCCCATACCAACGTTCACAGGGACCTTGATACGGAAGCAATAGTTTCAGCCGATACCAACGTTCACAGGGACCTTGATACGGAAAGCAATAGTTTCAGCCCATACCAACGTTCACAGGGACCTTGATACGGAAAGCAATAGTTTCAGCCCATACCAACGTTCACAGGGACCTTGGTGCGGAAAGCAATAGTTTCAGCCCATACCAACGTGCACAGGGACCTTGGTGTGGAATGCAATAGTTGCAGCTCCTCCGCGACCGCGTGCGATCAAAAAAAAAAATCGCTGGGCTGCGGCGCCTGGCGCCTCCCGCCCTCTCCTCCGCCTTCCCCTGCCCCCTCCCCGCGCCCACCGCCGCCGCTTCCGCGGCGCCACGCCGCGCCACGCTTATCGACCGGGCGCGGCGCCGCGGGGCGTGGCGGTGCGGCGGCGGCGCGCGCGCCCGCCATTGGCCGCGACGCCGCAGTGGAAATTTCCACGCGCGCGAGGATCGGGGTCACCCGCCGACGCCGTTTCGCGACGCGCCCGCGCGGCGCCGCCGACGCCGACGCCGCGCTCCTCCACCGCGCGAGGTCCCGCAGGGCGCCGTTTCGGGGCTTATTAGTAGAGACCGGGCTCATATATAGTATGAAAAATCAAACACGTAATTGAAATGATGGAAGGCGTTGTCATTGTCAACAATAGTATTTATTTTACAAATAGCAGCTTTCGATGGCTTAGCCATCATCATCAGTTTTCTGCTGTCTGGGAGCCACAAAAACGACTGCGCCCAGACAGCAGAAAACCGTGCTCTTGTTAAAGTAAACTTTTACTGTTGTATTGTATTGTCTTATTAAAGTAAACAATGACAGCGACAATTCACCCCTAAACCAATCATTCCGAAAAGCCTAGATAGTGCAAATTTGCAACATTTTGAATACCCTCTCTCCCCGTTGTAATACATATGTAACGCACGCGCTTCTCCCCCTAAATAAATACGGAACTCTTGCGAACCCCCAGTGGCTCCCAGACAGCAGAAAACTGATGATGATGACTAAGCCATCGAAAGCTGCTCTTATTGAAATAGTATTGTTAACAATGACAACGCCTTCAATCATTTCAATTAAGTAAACGTCAACTACACCTCACCACTGAATCAATATCAATCAAACACGTAGCCACGAAAACGACTACGTTTTTGACGGTAATCGACGATAGTCGGTTTTGTGAATTCCATACAGCAGAAAACTGATGGTGATGGCGAAGCCATCGAAAGGTGCCCTTGTTAAAGTAAACATTACTGTTGGCAATGACAACGCCTTGAATTATTTCAATGACAGCGACAATTCACCCCTAAACCAATCATTCCGGAAAGCCTAGATAATGCGAATTTGGAACATTTTGAATACATTACTACATTTTTTATGTAGTAATATGCCGATATATATTAAGTGAGACTGTCTGAAATCTTTAAATTCTGGAAAGGGACTTCGATTAACGTGGTATAGTGTAAATAATACCAATAGTGCGAGTACAGTAAGTACGTAATGGAATGTAGGAAACGGAATTCTCATATCGTTCGAATTCCTGAAATACATTGGATGTAAACGGTAATTGCATTTGTTGGATTACGGCTCAACTGTCGTCTGTTTTATCGGACTGTCTCTTTCGATTGTTCTCAGACTATAGTCTGATAAGTAAGTTTATTTCCTTGACGAGTTAGTTTATTTCCTTGTATCTATAAAATATTCCAGAAGAAACGCGATACCTCGAGTTTATAATTCGAATTCTTGAAAACCTTCTCGTTTAAAACTAAATTCTTCTCCAAGCAATTTGTTTACATTCCTATTACTGTCATATTCTGACGCAGTTGCAGAGAGTTGACCTTGAGTTTCTTAAGTCAAGGATATACAGTTATTTTTATGATGAAGCGTCTTGACACCCAGATATATTTTCATTTTGTGTCTTGAGTATTGAGAATAAAAGGCGATTGAAAAGCAAGTTATTTTCATTTGAAGAATTCAGAAGGAAATTATTTGCAATGAAAAAAGAACTAGAAATCATGTAGTGAAAACCAGAATGCCTGTAGACTAAAAGTGAATACCAACACCATTTCACTCGTCACTTTTTCCTTAAGATATATTTTCTAAGTTGCACAACCTTCGCCCTTTAGCATGTTCTTTCTCTTTTTGTATTCATCGTCGTTACTTATGGCGTCTCACGGTAAATACGAGAATAAGCAGAAGATTCTCGGAAGTAAGTCTCTTTAGCATTCATCCTTGAAGTTCGTGCTGAAAAAGAATTTCTCTTGTTCGCAGAATTTATCTTCTTCCAGGTCATCAGAATTAAGAGAGCAAGTGACGAACTTCCTTCTTAGTGAAACGTAGGGTTTGCTATGAGTAATTGTTGGAAGGTTGTCACGAGACATTCACGCTAATTTTCTTATGGTTCCCCTACGATATATTGATCTAGAATCTTTTGAATATGGTTGTAAAGATTTTGAGTTGTTCTTTGCGGAAAACCTCTTGGCTCAATAGACAAATTCACCTACAGTGAGACTTGAGTAATTAGAACTTGATCATTAATTCGAAAATGTGTTTTGGTCCCTTGAACTTTTTTATCTAGTTAGTGAAAAAAAAGGTACATAATTCGAAGTTAATCATCTTTAATTCGAAGTATTTGTAACGGGCCACAAATAAAACACATATGTATGCCGGAAGTTAAAAAAAAGATATTTCATAATTCCTTGTAAAAATGCGATTTTACATACTGCACATTCTGTTATTGTACACTCGATAATACAGTACTTGCAAGGAGATTCGTTTAATACCTTATTGGCAATTTTATTTTGCTTAAATATAATCTACGTATCGTGTACAAAATTCTTGTATACCTACCTTTTTAAATACATATTCACTATTGAAAAAGAGTCCGTTTCAGGCGTTTAATAAAACTAAAACCAAACCCCAAAAATGTAACTTCTCTAATTAGCATATTTGGGTAATTGGAAACTTTTGTTAGTCCCTTCAGCTTGGAATAATCCAAGTTCCATTGTTCTATTTTGGGTTATAGAAGAAGGAAATTGGTTTACATAGATAACATACACACAAGTATGTAGTTAATGGAAGAATTAAAAGTATATTTCTTCGGTCAGAATGTGTATTTCTTCATCATGACATCGTTTCTTTTCTCGGAAACTTTTTCACATTTAAAAAGCTACGTACTAATTATTTTCATTTTTGGTCGCTGATAAACCTTACAGTTACGTCAGTGTTGACAGAATTTTCATAACACGAAGAAAAGTGACACCGTTAAAAATCGGACGAATTTGATGCAATAGATGTACTAATATTGGTAAGAGTAAAATGCAATTTACAACATGGAATTAATAAATTATTTGAATAAGTTTGTGTCATAGAAAAATCGAACCACAGAAAATAGTTTACCGCGACTTTTTCGTCATACTGTACTGGCATAATACCGATTAAACGCAAGCAAACGTAGGAACGAAACACGTCTATTAACAGTCAGTGTCTGTTAAAGACTTAACAGTCCGCTTTCCATTAAAAAAAAACAACAAAGAGTTGTAGCTAAAGATGGCGGATGAGTTCTCATATTCTCAGAAATGGAAATTTTTCTTTATATGATTTTTCTCTTCAGAAGATATATATATTGGAAAGTACAACGGCTGATACATCAGACTCGATAAACCTCCCCTTTTGCCTCAATTAACAAACCTCAACTGCGTCTTTTAATTGCTTTATATCGGCCTAATGATTTTAATAACTAGTTATTCTAGATTTTGAGCTGTACAGAAAAGAATGCGTTTTCAAGTGTCTTCATTTTTCTACGTGACGTGTGACACACGACCTTCATTCTTCCTCAAAGGACTGTCCGTGTGCGTGTTGTATACAAACTCGCGTCGTTTCGCCACGTGGTGCAATTGTCTCCGTTATCGTTCGTTCACGTGACGGGTTCCCCTCGCGTAGAAATCAGAACGTCGCCTCTTCGGAAAGCAACTGCGCGTGATTCAAAGCCACCTGTGCGGCTGCGAGGAACACGATTCAGGGGGCCGTTACATAATTACGTCCTCCGATCCACCGAGCGCAATTCTCGAGCAGAGATACCAGAACGTCACAGCGCAGCAAAGCGAGTCGAGCAACGCAAAACGTGTACGCTTAGGGCGAAAAATGTAACAATTTAATATATGCTGAAAAGATAACAATAAGTTGTGAATGTTAAGTGCTCGACCAGGAGCGGTAGCTCAGTGCATCAACTGATGTCACTGCAGCGCCTCTGACCGGGAAGTCCTAGGTTCGAGTCCTGACGACGGAAGGATTTTCGAAACTAGCTTTTCAGCTAGGTCGAATTCATTCGCTGTCTGGAGGAGAATTCAAGCGGCCGGCTGCTCTGATCGATAGTTTTCCGTGGTTTCTCCGATCAACACCAGGCGAATGCCGGAGCAGTACCCAACCAAACGGGTCACGGACCGCGCGCGATCTTTCCTTCCTCTTCCTTGTCCTATCCTGTCCCCTTAGACACACACTTACATTAACATGCACTACACTACCACATATTCCGGGAGACCGGTCGGGAGCTTAGAGCTCATCCCGGCTGGGGTGGTGCCCCGCTGGTGGGAGAGACCTGGTTAGGGGGAAACCCCACTATCCGACGGTAGGTCGGCGCCGGATCTCGCCATCCAGCGGGTGAAGATCACCGCCATCTCCCGAGTACCAACATGCACTACACTTACGGGACTAATGACCGAAGCCGTTGACGCGCCAGGAATCACGAAAAAACCAACCAACCAACCACGAAGGTGGCAGTCACTTGGTAAACATTGCACAATCTTACGAAAGAGCCCCCCCCCCGCAAACACGAACGGTCGCACCAGAAATAGCCCCGCCATCAGGGCTGCGTCTATCTATAACCACGCGTCGCCGCGAGATGTAAACAGATTTCCAAGTGCTTTGATCTCCGCGAAAGGCTTTGCCGCACGGCCTTGCGGGGCGGTGAAAGCAGTCGCAAGGCAACGACCGGCTCTGCCAGCTCAGAGACAACATTGCCGCTGCTGGTGCAGGGCCTCGACAGTGGCGAAATTCATGGATACACCCCGTATGTATGTATAGGAAGAATTTTCTTAAGGATGAGCCAAAGTGACAGTTTGCGTAAAAAGTGAATACATGTGTAGAAGGATTTTCCTAAGAGTGAGTCAAAGTGACAGGAAAAAGTAGGTTTTTGCCTACATATGCGCGGTCCACATATTATTCATATAAATACACTAACATGTTGTATATGCATGTGTATGGGAAGATCAGTCGGGCTGGAAGCTTGTCTTGACTGGGACGATGCCCCGACAGTCAAAGTGACTGTCACCGACTGTGACCGACAGTCAAAGCGACGTCAAAGTGACAGGAAAAAGTAGGTTTTTGCCTAAATATGCGCGGTCTACATATTATTCATATAAATACACTAACATGTTGTATATGCATGTGTATGGGAAGATCAGTCGGGCTGGAAGCTTGTCTTGACTGGGACGATGCCCCGACAGTCAAAGTGACTGTCACCGACTGTGACCGACAGTCAAAGCGACGTCAAAGTGACAGGAAAAAGTAGGTTTTTGCCTAAATATGCGCGGTCCACATATTATTCATATAAATACACTAACATATTGTATATGCATGTGTATGGGAAGATCAGTCGGGCTGGAAGCTTGTCTTGACTGGGACGATGCCCCGACAGTCAAAGTGACTGTCACCGACTGTGACCGACAGTCAAAGCGACGTCAAAGTGACAGGAAAAAGTAGGTTTTTGCCTAAATATCCGCGGTCTACATATTATTCATATAAATAAACTGACATGTTCTTCACATATATGCATGTATATGGTCCGGTATATCAGTCCGGCTTGAAGCTTGTCTTGGCTTGGACGGTGCCCCGCTATGAGAGATATCTGGTTGAGGAAAATTCCGCTCGCCAACAGGTAGATCGGTACCGGATCTCACCATCCAGCGATGTCGATCTCTATCTTCCGGGATGAAACATCCAGTCCTCTAATGGCTGTAAAAAGCGAAACAGATGACGTGCGTGGAGGGATTAGTCAGGCAAGCCGGGGAAAATGCACACCATGCCATAGGCCTTATGTGGCCCTGATAGCAGTTGCAAAGCAACACCCGGCTACAAGGCCAGGTGCTTATCGGCGAGTGAGAACTTTCGTATGAACCCTAGGAACGCCACCACTTAAATTTTCATTTTCATGATGATTTTGAAGATTTTGATAAATTAGTAAATTGATACAACTAATATTAAAAAATGTGCATTCATTTATACAAAAAAAAACATTATTCAATTTCTGTTTCTGTGAATGAAAAAAATAATCATTTTCACCCATCAGTATTTGTCTTCAATGACAAAACCTATTACATTTCTTCATGAAATTAAGGGAGATATATCTTCATATTGATGATATATGACATTACATTATATTAGTCTAAGACTTTAAGTACTAAAAATATTTCCAACATTATTCTGAATATCCAGTTTTCGAATGAATCCTTTTTTGTAGCCAAAGACGTTGTAATAATTCAATAATAACCCACAATTGAATCGTTTATTTCAGAAACCCATCAAACGCAAAATTTAAAATGCGCTTTAGCAGTGGAATATTGTTTCATGAAGATACACCCATCGCTTATTTCTTATTTACCTGGAAAATCATTTATTAACTGCTTTAGTATTCAAAATATTTTGAAATCCGAAAATCTGGGACACTTTTTCTCAATTTTCTGGACATGACAAATTAGGCGTTTGACGGGTTTCTAAAATAAACGATTCACATATGATAAATTTTCATCAAAAAGCACTTCCAAACACAATATCAACGATTTTGGGCTTCCTAAAAAAAAATTCAAATCTATAAAAAAAATATAATCTGACCCCCCTCCCCCAACTCCTTGTAATGATACGGTTAGTGCGTTATCCCCCGTGACTCTATTTTTTTTATTTTTATTTATTTTACCTCAAAAAAAAAACAACAGTTAAAAACTGCGTATGGCGTGCTATGGGAAAAAGTGAATTGTGTGCACATTTTTAAAATTCTGTGATCCCTACACTAAGTCATATACTACTTAAATTTTGAATTTTGAAAGGGAGAAAAAAAATTCCCATGTAGTAAAATCTATTTTCAAAAATAAATAAGCAATAAATTTTGAATTTTGAAGGGGAGAAAAAAAACTCCCATGTAGTAAAATGGGAGTTGTGCGGGTATCCATTCACAAAAGCGAGTAGTCGGCCGCTTTTCCGGGTTCGTTGAGTGACGTGGCCGCGCGGTGGAGACCTCTGGCGGCGCTCGCGGAACTAGAGGTTGGGCGCGGGTGCGGCAGCCGGGTGACGCAGCTAGCACGGGATGTACCGGACAGCGCTTTCTCGCGAGCGACGCTCGCGGCCCGTTTGACTCACGGCTTGGGCCCCGAGGGAACCCACTCCGCATGCCAAACGATTTTTTTATTTATTTATTTATTTTACGTCAAAAAACTAGTTAAAACTGCGTATGACGTGCTATGGGGAAAAGTGAATTGTGTGCACATTTTCAAAATTCTGTGATCCCTACACTTAGTCATATACTACTTAAATTTTGAATTTTGAAAGGGAGAAAAAAAACAAAAAAACTCCCATGTAATAAAATCTATTTTCAAGGATAAACAAGCAATAAATTTTGAATTTTGAAAGGGAAAAAAAACAAAAACTCCCATGTAATAAAATCTATTTTCAAAGATAAAAAGCAATAAATTTTGAATTTTGAAAGGGAGAAAAAAACAAAAAAACTCCCATGTAATAAAATCTATTTTCAAAGATAAATAAGCAATAAATTTTGGCTCTTATTACTTCCTGCCGCGACATGGAAACGATAATTTGAATAATTGTATTTCCCACTGAATTCTAGAAGACGTGCACAGAAAATGAAGTTACATTTATTCTCGTGATGGCACATTTTATCAGGATATCCGTACATCGATATTTCGGTGTACAGTCGACTCTGATTATAGTTCAGGGGACTAACATGTTTGGTTCACTATATCAGAAGTTCACTATATCCGATAATGTCAAAATTATATAGAATTTCTCCACAATTATGGTTTTATTAATATAGAGATACAACAAATTCATTAACGGCAACATTCAATATTTTTATTTGTGCTTAAAAAATCAATTATTTTCAATTGTTTGCTTTGTACATTTTTCATTAGTAATTAATGTAAATACTTCTCCAGATTTCGTGATCTCTGCATATTAGATTCTGCCTTGACTTCTGTCTCTAAGTATCGTAATGCAGTCTTGACACTTCTCAATGCCCCTTGCATTGTTGAAACACCGTCCCTATCTCCGAAGAACCTTTTACTGGGCTACTAACATACGACATTAAATCATTTTTTCAGGATTCATTTCGTAGCCGAGGTTCAGGTTCACTATAACCGAATCTTCTTAAGCTTATTTTTAATGTAAGTGAAATTCCGGGTCAATGACCCCCATCTCGATCAGGTTTTTCGTCCAGTTTCCCTGATCCATTGAGCAAATGCTGAGATGGCCCCTTGTTTTGCTTCTGGACATAAATGTAACTTCATTTTCTGTGCACGTCTTCTAGAATTCAGTGGGAAATACATTTATTCAAATTATCGTTTCCATGTTGTCGCGGCAGGAAGTAATAAGAGCCAAAATTTATTGCCTTTTTATCCTTGAAAATGGATTTTATTACATGGGAGTTTTTTTTTTCCTTTCAAAATTAAAAAAAATATTATTAAAATAAATAAATAATAAAATAAATGGGACCAGTGACTTAAGTTCACTACAACCGAGTTCACTATAACCGCAGTCGACTGTATACTGGACGATAATAAGTGTTAATAATGTTTATCGAAAGTAAAGAAGGAAATAAAAAAACAAGGGCATCCTGTTTTGTTAATATTCCATTTATTCACTTTCATTCATAAATCATCGAAGTAAAACATCCCGTATCTAATACACATAATACGTAATTATTAGTTCAAAATATATTCTGCTGTAAAGTGCTCTGTCACCTTAATTGTTTAATCAATATTGTATAAAGACAAATGCAAATACAGTTTATCGTTATTACCACGTACAAAATCATCAAAAAAGATAACAAACTTTTCTTTAGACCATCGATGTTTCTCAAAAAATACAATACATCGATCTGAAAAAAATAATTGAAAACCAAACATAGCTGTTAACATACCGTTGTTTCTGATGTAAAATGTCGATGTTTTAAAAACATCGATGTTTTTTGCCATCTCTAACCGCATCATAGCGTCCCGCCTCAGGGTGGTGATCCGAAAACTGTGGCTTCTAGTCCCTCCTAAGGATTGCGGTTTCGAATAGCATGTCGTGCTCTATACATCACTCCACCCACAACCATTCACCCCGGGATAGGGGGCTCAGTGCATCAACTGATGTCACGGCAGTGTCTTTGACCGGAAGAAACTAAGATTCGAGTACCCACGGTGGCAAGACATTCCACACTACCTTGTCAGCTAGGTCGACTATAGGCGCAATGTGGAGGAGAGAATCCTAGCGGCCGGCTGCTCTGATCGGTAGTTTTCCGTGGTTTCTCCGATCAACACTAGGCGAATGCCGGAGCAGTACCCTACCAAACGGGCCACGGACCGTGCGCGGTCTTTCCTTCCTCTTCCTTGTCCTATCTTCTATCCTTACACACACACACTTACACTAACATGCACTACCACATATTCCGGGAGACCGGTCGGGAGCTTAGAGCCTGTCCCTCCTGGGGCGGTGCCCCGCTGATAGGAGATATCTGGTTGGGGAGAAAATCCCGCTAGCCGACTGTAGCTCGGCGCCGGATCTCGTCATCCAGCAGGGGAAGACCACCGCGGCTTCCCGATGAAAAACATGCCCTACACTAACGGGACTAATGACTTAAAATGTTGATGCGCCCGCAATCACTAACCAACCAACCAACTAACCAGTTAATCCAATCCTTGAGGTGGAGGCCGCTGTCATCTCTGACCATCTGAATTGCAGCGAGACGTCCTCGCAAGAGCAAAAATGTGGTAATGTCATTCGTCGACGCGATCTCTCTGCCCGAGAGAAAACTGTCGACTATCCTTGACCGCGGGAGCCCTACGGGTGTCATAAATCAACCGGATGATGCGCATGCAAACGAACAAGGTGTGTCCAAAGAGCGAGTTGTGCTCGGAATAATGTATCACAGTTGTTACGGCTTCGAATCGCTCGGTCGATGAATGGGAGAGCATCTATGCAGTGGCGAATCCCCTAATACACCGTGTATACCGCCGGTTGATTGATTGATTGATTTTTTCGTGTTTCCGGGCGCGTCAACTGCTTCAGTCATTAGTCCCGTTAGTGTAGTGCATGTTTTTCTCGGGAGATGGCGGTGATCTTTCCCCGTTGGATGGCGAGATCCTGCGCTGACTTACCGTCGGCTGGTGGGGTTTCCCCCTAACCAGGACTTTCCCACTAGCGGGGCACCGCCCCAGCCGGGACAAGCTCTAAGCTCCCGACCGGTCTCCCGGAATATGTGGTAGTGTAGTGCATGTTAGTGTAAGTGTGTGTATAAGGGGAGAGGATAGGACAAGGAACGGGAAGGAAAGATAGCGCGCGGTCCGTGGTCCGTTTTTTAGGGTACTGCTCCGGCATTCGCCTGGTATTGATCGGAGAAACCACTGAAAACTACCGATGAGAGTAGCCGACCGGTAGAATTCTCCTCCAGACAGCGACTGAATTCGAACTAGCTGAAAAGCTAGTGTTGAAAATCCTGCCGCCGTCAGGACTCGAACCTAGGAAATACAGCCGGTATATCTAGTAATTCGAAGTGTATAAAAAAATTTTCGTAAGTTTGGTAATTGTCCAAAACGTTATTGAGATTTTGAAAGCTTTAAAACAGATGCGAAAAAATAATTTTGGGTTGCTACCGAGAGCCAGTCAGTCTTCCGCATCCCTAAGCGCTATGAAGTGCGTTAGAGTGAGGACTTTTAAACTTACGCTGTCCAGAGAATTCGCTAGCGCAAGCGAAGTCACCGCATGCCAGCCGCGATAACCTAGGGCCCCTCATGTTTCAAGGGCGGGGAGAGGGGAGGATACGCGTCTGGACGGTCGGTAGGCACCGCAAAATATTGCGGTAAACAGTCCTTCCCTGGTCGTTTGTAAATTAAGCTTCTCTCAAGTTTTTGTGAAAATGGTTTTTGTGTTAATGATGCAGAAGTTAGTGGTTTGCGTAATTGTCTTATAGAACAATTACTAAGGACGGAGTTTCATAATTTTTATTTATTCGTATGGCAGGAAACAATACAATAAGAAAAGGGAAAAAAATTCACACAAAGAGAGCAATTCAAAACAATTAAAAGAACAAGTACACAATTTAAAAACCATATAGCACATTTAAGTAAAAACTATATGTCTAATTCACAATAAGAAGTTAATTTTATCAGTCTTAAAATATTGATTCTAAAGGCTTAAGTCAAGTTCCTTTGCCCATTGGGCCGCTTTATTAGTTACTGCGATGAATTCTTGGGGGTTTCCAGAAAACTTCTTTCTCGGACAGTCATTGACAATGTGACGTATAGTTTGCCTGACATCTGCGCAGTCACACATCGGGCTAGGGCTTATCTTCCATTTATGCATTAAATCAGCACAGCGGCCATGTCCAGTACGTATTGTTAATTGTTGTCCAAGTGCTGCGTGGAAGTGAGAAACCTCCAGGTTTTTGATTTTCCTATAAAATAGGTTGCCATAGTGAAGATACAGGTTTCCAGGTTTCTTGCCAATCGTTGAAGCTATTGTAGTCTGAGGCTACCAAACTTTGAGCGGTTGTAATCGGTGGATGACGTGATTTCAGTTGTCTCGTTCTTGCGCCAATATCTTCATGTATAGGAAGTAACGGATTGTTCATAATCTTCTCATATTCCTTTTTGAGTGCATTCTTTCTCCTTATGTCTGGGGGTTGTATGCTGCTCAGCACAGGCAGCCAGTGGGTTGGTGTGGATTTAACTACTCCTGCAATAATTCTCATAGAACAGTTTAATTGCATGTCAACGTATTTGGTATGTGGACTATTTAACCAAACCGGAGCACAATATTCAGCAGCTGAGTACGTCAGGCTTAAAGCTGTTGTTCTTAGAACTTGTTGCGATGAGCCCCAAGTGGTTCCTGTAAGTTTTTGTAGAATGTTACTTCTGGTTTTTAATTTGTTTGCGCAATTTACCAGATGTTTTTTGAAACTTAAAGTTCTGTCCAGGGTAATTCCTAGATATTTAGATTGCTGGTTATATTTTAGAGTTTTGCCATCTAATTTTACTTTGCGCTGGTTATGGGCTAGTTTATTATTAAGATGGAAACAATTGGGGTGTGATGATAGAACCAGCTCCTCGTGCTACACCCTGGGTCACGCTAAGAGTTCTATCAACTTGGATGCCAAATTCGAAACAAATCCGGGCAACTAAAGGAAACGAAAGAGAGATTTCATAGTATTGGATTTTCAGAAAAGTTCAAAATAAAAAACAATGGTAGAGGTAGCTTCCATAAAGTATACATAAAATAATGTTCAGGATTTGCCACTGCTTCTAAGGATAATACAGTCGACTCCTGTTATAGTGAACTTCTGGGGACTATCATTTTTGGTTCATTATATCAGAGGTTCGCTGTATCCAATGATGTCAAAATTAAATAGAACTTCTCCACAATGGTTGATTTTATTTAAATAGAAATGTACTAAAATACATTAACAACCCAAACTGAAAATTTCAATATCTTTATTTGCCAGTAAAAAGGCTTTTATTTTCAATTTTTGCTTCGTACATTTTTCATTAGAAATTTCTCTAGATCCTTCCCCCAAAGTTCCTGCTCTCTGCGTATTTGATTCTGCATTTTCTATGGTCTCTGAGTATCGTAATGCGGTCTTGACACCCTTCAATGCCTCTTTCACTGTTGTACGTCCCGCTCTTCCGTAATATAACCTTTGACCGATATTTGTTTTTTGCTGCCTAGTGTTGGCACTGAGGTGATATATTCTTTTTTTTTCAGGAGCGAATTAATTTCCAGGACGTATTTCCTTCGGTCACTTTAGGCCTTGAGGTTCACTATAACCGAATCTTCTGATGCTTATTTGCATCGTAAGTGAAACGGAACAAGTGGCATAACCGAAGGTTCACTATATCCGTGTTCACTATAACCGAAGGTTCATTATATCCGAGTTCACTATAACCGAAGGTTCATTATATCCGAGTTCACTATAACCGAAGGTTCATTATATCCGAGTTCACTATAACCGAAGGTTCATTATATCCGAGTTCACTATAACCGAAGGTTCATTATATCCGAGTTCACTATAACCGAAGGTTCATTATATCCGAGTTCACTATAACCGAAGGTTCATTATATCCGAGTTCTCTATAGCCGAAATCGACTGAATATCGGTATTGTAAGACGACAGTTGTATTACCTCGTATATTTGCTGCATATAAGTCCTCTTTATGCACGTTTAGTTGACCTCTCCTTTTGCTTGTTGCGTTAGAAGTACAGCTGGGGAATGGGAATAAAATAGTTTTTATTATAAATACTAACAACAAAATTCTGTAATTCCAATGCAAAAAATGTTCAATAACTCGGGAGCTAAAATGTTTTCAAATGTTATTACCATTGACTTGTTGGTACTTTCATTTATAGTTCAACTATTTATGGTTAAAATGTTGGGAAGGGATTATAGAACTCAAGAAAATAAGGGCAAATACAAATACATTAACACAGGATATAATATAATGAAGACAAAAATACAAATACAATAACACAAGATACCAAATAATGAAGACAATAAAACATATAGAAAAGAAGTGAGGCATAACGCATAACAAAAATTAAAAGATACAAATAATTCAATTATTAGATGGCTCGTAGAATTTCGCTTAATATTATTCATTGACTATAAATGCCCGCAATTTTAGTACTGATGAAATAAAAATTTACAGAGTTGTAGATCTTTCCGCGTTTAGTTCAATCAAACAATTTGGAAACTATAATACATCATTGCGGTATTTTCCTCTTATCCCATTATAAATTGAACAGTCACATAAAATATATTTAAGATTTTGATCGGTGTTCATGTTACATAGCGGGAACAATTGAATTTGTATGCAGTTTGTGCCACATTTTTCGGACTCTCGATAACAGTCATGCTCTCAGACTTTTTTTTAGATAGATAGATATTTATTATTCTGCAGATAGGTATATACAACCTGGTGGCAGAACTCTACAATTAACATATTACTAATATTAACTTTAAATTACTAAACAACGTAACTTTAAATTATTTAAAGACATAATAATAATAATAATAATAATAATAATAATAATAATAATAATAATAATAATAATAATAATATGCTAACATTAATAGCATTAACTACATTTTATGTTGGACCTGCACAGTTATTTTAAACTATTGAATACAAGATTAGACGACTTTTTAATTACACTTCACTTCACTTCACTTTCACTTCACTTCACTTCATTTCACAACATTTGAAGTTCACTTCTCTTTCTACTTCTATATTGCACTACACTGCACAACACGTCACCACACTTCAATACAATACTACTTTGAATATAATTATATATTTAGAACAGGAACGCATTTAATAGTAATTAACACAATAATAATAGCAATAAAACTATCAATAATAATCAAATAATAACTAATATAATAATCCAACTTACTAAATTAATGAAGTTTACAAATACCATTAGATAATTTATTTTTAAATCTTTGAACACCTAGAGGAAAGGGTTCCAAGGCTGTCGCAGGTAACTTATTCCACTCCGTTTTTGTTCTATTTGTAAATGAAAATTTTCCAACATCTGTTCTCTGTGACCTAAACTGAATTTTGTGTTTGTGATCCCCCCTACTAAAGCACGAAGGTCTACCCAATCGGATGTAGATATCTTTCCAAGCTGGATAACCGGCATACGCTTTGTACAGGGCACAGAGACTTGCCTTAACTCTCATAATTCCCAGACACTCCCATTCTACATTCTTCCTATTCCCTCGCAAAGTAAATGTATACGCTCTTCTCTGTACTCTATTCAAATATTCCTTTTGGGAATTTCTATACTTGTAATAACAGTTTCTTGTATCGAACACCAGCGTATGCGAATTTGCCTGTCTGATGCAAATGGCACACGTATTACTTCGTTATATGAAATTCCCTACTATATGTTCAGTGGCAAAATATGATCACATTGGACCCTCTACATAGGTATCCTAGAAGTGTCTATATTTATTCTCCAAACCTTGGAGAAAAAGTACAATTTTTGCAGCGAAAGAAACGTCTATTCTAGGGATATTTGTTCTCTTGCAAATTATAATTTTGTAGATGTAACTTTTGTGCCTGAACGAGCTGTAATATTCTTTAACGTAAGTCCGTAGTATTGACATTACATCGTCCGTTGCATCGTAATGAGATTCTGTAGAGTAGTATGGTCGGAAATACGTGTTCACAAGTGCGCTGGTTTCTGCAATCAATTTGCGAAAACGCAGCTCCAGAACTTGGGCAAATAGCGTTGACGTTTCTCGGGCAAGGTTACTCAGCAAAGTTCCGGAAAGTTGTACGAATCGTATTACGGCGAAAACTAGTTCGAAGATGAAGCACGATAAGCTACTCTCTGATGTGATATTCCAGGGAGAGTATTTAGTGGCACTGTGGAAGCAAATACACTTCAAAATGTCATTGAGTGGTATAGTAAGAGGAATGATTCGGAGGTACTATGCGTAAAAAATTAAGAAAAACGGTGTTCTGTTGATATTTTTAGGGCATATTTAAGTGCTTTTTAAACTGCATAAATGCATATATATTTTGTAGGTTATTAGTGCATATAAATACTGTCCCTACTAATTATTGCTGCATCGTTTCAGGCGCTTTGTGTCGAATTCATGGGATGTCCCCCCTCCTGGCGAGGTATACTCCGGAAATTGAAAATCACCTTCTCCCGAAACTTTCAGGGGCATTTTAATGTACTTATAATAATTTCGTTGCGTTTTTCAATGCTTTACATCTTTTTATTTCTTGAATTGTGGGAATTCTGATTGGATGTTGTTGACGTTCTTATAAGAAGAAATAAAAGAGGTCATCTTCGTCAACATATTAGCTTTATTAAGATAGCCGGCTTTCGACGGCTTTGCCGTCATCGTCAGTCTACAGAATACAGAAAGATACAAAAAAAATTTTATAAATAAATACACAATAAGATAGAAAAAATTAATTAAATTACAATTGATGGATAACTCTAAAATATTTAGTTACAGATAGATAAAATTTCAAAAACGGTAAGGGGGGAAAATAAAAGCAGTTCAAATTTCAGATTATAAATATTTGTGAAGAAATATACTCATATTCAAAAGAAAAACAAAATTTATATATATATAAATCCAGAAATTCATATACATGTATATAAGAAATGGGGAATAGTAATAATATCTCTTCTTTAATATTATTTTTTTTTTCTTGTAAATATTTGAGAAATAAAGACAATTGTCCATTGCAATATTCTGCGTACGTCATATATCTTCTTTAGTTATTGTTGCAACTTTTTAAGACTTCTTTGACTGCCATCTCCACAGAAACTTTCATGAATGGTGTCGTCCATAAATATGCTGTAATACGCCTCAACGCTCCTGATTGCTGTAAATATAAGTTACTGTACATTACAATTTGATTTTTTATTTAACACAAAAAATAAACACTGTGTGTGATGTACTATGGGGAAAATGTGTTCCTGTGCTCCTTTTCTTAAATTCTTGGATCTCCAACCCACAGAAGTTGAATTGTGAATCTGAAACAAGGGTTTTTCGCAAAAAATGGTAAGAAAATATGACTCCCTCATAATAGAACCTATTTGCAAATGAAAAGCTACAGAGTGTGGCTATTATCCCAAATCGTGATCTCGTGAAGGAATCGAATTACATGCCGCATGGAGAACATAGAGTTCGTTAACTCGAATAAGTATAATACCCCACAGAACTCTAGAAAACGTGCACAGATAGTACAATTACATTTATCCTCAGAACCTAATCTAGATGGGGGTCATTGACCCACACGCTGAGGTACAATACTTGTATAATTCCGGCCCGGTAGCAGACATCGCTAAGGCAATAGTGTCGTAGTGAACTCGGACCGAAAGGTCGCGGGTTCGATTCCCGCCTCGGGTATGGTTGTATTTGTGTTCGTCCTTTCACCCCGTCCTATCACCACTTCGTTTTATCTTCATAGTTATCATAACGTTATCTCCAATAGTGGTCGCTAATGACCTAGATGTTCGTGCGACCTTAAATAACCAAAAAACAAACAAACTTGTATAATACTGTTCTTCTTTTTCTTAGGGCCGACAGCCGGTTACCCTTTACAACTAGATGGGATGCATATTCAACCAAACATTAGTCCACAAGACATTTGCGAGTTCATCTGATCAGGGGTCAGCAGAACTCGAGGCTCTACGTGATATACATTAATTAAATGAACACACACCGCAACATACATGAGCACATACTACGTAAGAGGCAAGAGACAAACAACCATGCCCAAGGTGTGACTCGATTCCGTGACACTATGCGCGGAGTCCGAACACACTTTGTGCCGCCTCAGCCTTCCAGGCCGGCCAATACTTGTCGATATTATTTAAATTAAACAATCATCATTTTGAGATATAGGAATAATCATCCACAACAATAACAATAAATAATATTTTTATTGCATGCCCAAAGTTAACTTTGGGGAAAACTATTTCCCATCTTTAGTAGGTTCCTATCAAAAAAGGGGGGAAAATTGAGAGATTAACAGAAAGAAAACTATGGCATAAAAATAAAATTGGCAAATGAGGTGAAATAAATAATACAATAATAAAATTAAAATTAAAAATAACTTCCTGCCCAAGCAAGGTGTATCACACCTAAACCTTTACACGGGAGGGGTAGCTCAGTGCATCAACTGGTGTCACTGCAGCGCCTCTGACCGGGAGGTCCTAGGTTCCCCACGGCGGCAGGATTTTCGACACTGGCTTTTCAGCTAGGTCGAATTCAGTCGCTGTCTGGAGGAGAATTCTAGCGGCCGGTTGCTCTGATCGGTAGTTTTCCGTGTTTTCTCCGATCAACAGCAGGCGAATGCCGGAGCAGTACCCTACGAAACGAACTTTCCTTTCTTTTCCTTGTCCTATTCTCGCCCCTTATACACACACACTTACACTAACATGCACTACACTACCACATATTCCGGGAGACCGGTCCAGGGCTTAGAGCTTTTACCGGCTGGGGGGGGTGCCCCGCTGGTGGGAGAGTCCTGGTTAGGGGGAAACCCCACTAGCCGACGGTAGGTCGGCGCCGGATCTCGCCATCCAGCGGGGGAAGATCACCGCCATCTCCCGAGAGAACAAACATACACTACACTTACGGGACGAAGGACCAAAGCAGTTGACGCGCCCGGAAAAACACGAAAAAATCAATAAAAAAACAACCACACCGAATCCACCAGATTATAAGATTCTCTTCATTTTGTGGGGGTTGTGCAACCTCAGCACGAGCCGCCCCTGTTGAGGTCTGCCCCGAAGGGAAGTGCCCGTCCGTGGGCGGGTGCCGTTGCGTTGTGTCGCGCCACCTGCCGTCCTGGCGCCGCCCCCGGCGCTGCGTCCGCGTCACCGCACTCTCTTCCTCGAAGCCACGCCCGCGTCCCTGCGTCCGCGTTTCGGGGAGGGCGGCTGTGCCCTCAGGGCTAGCGATGGCAAAAAGAAAACATCCATATTTTGTTTTCGATGTTTTCTTCACATCGATATTTTGTGGAAAAACGTCGTGGTTTTTAATTTTTAATTTTTTAAAACAAAGGTTGGTTGGTGATTCCGGTCGCGTCAACTGCTTTGGTCATTAGTCCTGTAAGTGTGGTGCATGTTTTTCCTTGGGAGATGGCGGTGATATTCCCCCACTGGATGGCGAGATCCGGCGCCGACCTACCGTTGGCTAGTGGGGTTTCCCCCTAACTAGCACTCTCCCACCAGCGGGGCACCGCCCCAGTCGAGACAAGCTCTAAGTTTCCGACCGGTCTCCCGGAATATGTGGTAGTGTAGTGCATGTTAGTGTAAGTGTGTGTGTAAGATGAGAGGATAGGACAAGGAAGAGGAAGGGCAGATCGCGCGCGGTCCGTGGCCCGTTTGTTAGGGTACTGCTCCGGCATTCGCCTGGTGTTGATCGCAGAAACCACGGAAAACTACCGATCAGAGCAGCCGGCCGCTAGAATTCTCCTCCAGACAGCGACTGTATTCGACCTAGCTGAAAAGCTAGTGTCGAAAATCCTGCCGCCGTGGGGAGTGGGAACCTAGGACCTCCCGGTCAGAGGCGCTGCAGTGACATCAGTTGATGCATTGAGCTACCGCTCCCGGTTTAAATGAAGGTGTTTATGCAGGTTTTAGAGTAACAGCAATAATGCACAGCTATATCTTTGTTTTGGGTCATCTTCATTATCACGCTGTACATTTCGCCTGTGCAATCTGAGGAACTTTGGGAGCTGCTCGTGTAGGAATGTATGATATCGCCAGGCGTGCCATGGCCTGAATCGACAGTGAAATACGAAATAGATAGCAAAACACGTTCTTCTTTATTTCTAATTTATTCTTTACAATCGATAATAATTTTTACACACTAGTAACATGCTGGTAACCGAACAATGAAATATATCCATTTTACTTACTGTAATTGAAAATGGATAGGAAAATAGCATGTTTATTTGTCTATAATTAAAACTGATGTGTTCATCGACATAGAATACCCTTTAACAGTGTATCGAAACATCGATGTATTGATGTTTTGGTAAAATTTGCCATCACTATTCAGGATCCAGAGCAGCCTCAACAAGCAAAATGCCTTCACGCTGCTACCTTTGCCTGAGCAAAATGCCTACATGCTGCGGCCCTCTTCAAGGCAAAATGTCTTCTTGCTTCCACCTGCCTCAGAGAGAAATGGGATTTCGCCCTGAGGAAGGTCGCAGTATGTCGGCCGAAACGTCATCTGTGTCTATGACACGTCGTGACCACGACAGCGAAGCAGATAAATCCAGAATAGGCCGATTCCCCCTCCCAGTGCAGGTAACGGAGGGATAATTACGCAAGCAGCTCGTTTTGTAAGTTGGCAACGCCGAGGAAGCCGCGGGCGAGCGGCGCAGAGGGGCCAACCGCGCCGATAACCCGGGGCTTCCCCTCGCCAACCGTGCCGGCGGCCAAGGCCTCGGGCGGAAGCGGTCTGCGGGAGGCAGCTGCACTGGGAAGCGCGATCAGATAGATATACTCTGCGAAAGAGGGAGGGAGAGAGAGAGAGAGAGAGAGAGAGAGAGAGAGAGAGAGAGAGAAACAGCGGGTGAATATGAGGGAGTATGGGATGGTGAGAGAGAGAAAAAAAGAAAGAAAGAAAGAAAGAAAGAAAAAGACAGTATGTGTGAGTATGAGAGAGTATGGGAGAGTGTGTATGAGTGTGAGAGAGTGGGAGAGAGTGTGTGTTAGTGTGTGTGTGTGTGTGTGTGAAAAGAAAGAAAGAAAGAAAGAAAGAAAAAGACAGTATGTGTGAGTATGAGAGAGTATGGGAGAGTGTGTATGAGTGTGAGAGAGTGGTGTTAGTGTAAGTGTGTGTGAAAGAGAGAGAGGGAGTGTTTGTGAGAGAAGGAGAGTGGATAAAAAATAACCAAGAAGAAAGAAGCAATTGAATGAACATTACGTAGTATTAAGAAAAGAAGTTCATTTTAAGTACGCCAAAGTGCTACACAATAACTGTTAAATTAGATTTAAACTAGAATTAATCTAGTTTTGGTTAGTTATCTAGAAAAGCCACGTCTAGCTACTTAAGCCGTAAGGCAGCTCAATGTAGCCGAATCATGAAAATAAATTTTCGCTTCCACAGGGGTATTGTGAAGGGAAAATTATAAAAAAAAGATGAGAAATCAATGACACGGCAACTCCTTTCGAAATAATTCATAACACATTGTTATTCATCACATACTACTAACAAAAATGTAAATAATACTTAAAAAATCATAATTTTGTTCTGGAATAAGAGCGCGTACTTTTTATTATATCTAGAAGATGTATTAATAACTCTTATCTGTATATTGCTGTTAAACAATATTACATTGTATTAATCACTAAGGAGATGATTTTGAAGTTCGTCACCTCTCCAAAAATATAGCCTTTTTCGTACAGATAGTTTAATATGCGTATTTAGGAGGATGAAATGAAGCAAAATGAACAAAATTTATTGCACCTTTTTGCACCAACCACTCCGTCTAGTTGTGGTGAGTTCTGCCATCTATCAAATCTCCTACCATCTGCCATTTTGTACTATGTGTATCAAATGTTACAATTCTATTATTTCCGTCATTTCCTCGTGTTATATAAAATGTATTCTGCTTTCTTAGATTTACTACCACAAGCTGTTCGTGCTACTCCACCATGTTTATTTTCGTGGCAGCGCAAAAGCTGCGGTGAGGAAGTGCATGTGGTTGACGAGCGTCTATTCGCAGTGAATGGAATAGTACTGGAGGAGGAAGACGCGGCCTCTTCGCACACATTCGCGGCTTCTCCGAACAGAAAGTCAGTTCCTGTCCCTCTAAACGTTTGGCATCGTCCAGACAAATGAGAATGACAGGAAAAGATAAAACAGTTTTGCTCAAGAAAACGTTTCTAAATGGAATGATACGACGAATGATAATAATGCTGATAATAACAATAACAATAATAATAATAATAATAATAATAATAATAAATTCAACGTGCCCAGGCAATCTTAAAATCATTATTATTATTATTATTATTATTATTATTATTATTATTATATATATCATCAATGTAATTAATATTT
This sequence comes from Teleogryllus oceanicus, assembly GCA_964035755.1. NCBI lineage: Eukaryota > Metazoa > Arthropoda > Insecta > Orthoptera > Gryllidae > Teleogryllus > Teleogryllus oceanicus. The sequence continues at coordinate 83,434,698 of CAXIVR010000013.1, read as the reverse complement.
ATATTGCATTAAAAGATTGATTTTTTCGTGTTTCCGGGCGCGTCAACTGCTTTGGTCATTAGTCCCGTTAGTGTAGTGCGTGTTTTTTCTCGGGAGATGGCGGTGATCTTCCCCCGCTGGATGGCGAGATCCGGCACCGACCTACCGTCGGCTAGTGGGGTTTCCCCTTTAACAGAACTCTCCCACCAGTGGGGCACCGCCCCAACCGGGACAAGCTCTAAGCTCCCGACCGGTCTCCCGGAATATGTGGTAGTGTAGTGCATGTTGGTGTAAGTGTGTGTGTAAGGGGAGAGGATAGGACAAGGAAGAGGAAGGAAATATCGCACGCGGTCCGTAGCCCGTTTGGTAGGGTACTGCTCCGGCATTCGTCTGGTATTGATTGGAGAAACCACGGAAAACTACCGATCAGAGCAGCCGGCCGCTAGAATTCTCCTCCAGACAGCGACTGAATTCGAACTAGCTGAAAAGCTAGTGTTGAAAATCCTGCCGCCGTCAGAACTCGAACCTAGGACCTCCCGGTCAGAGGCGCTGCAGTGGCATCAGTTGATGCACTGAGCTACCGCTCCCGGTACATTAAAAGATAAACTCCTGGAAACCACTAATATATTCTGAATAATTGGAAGAGACATTGCAATAATTCACATTGTAATGAAACCAGGATTTATGTTATTTTGAATTATACATATAATAGAACGTTTCGTAAAACATCATGTTACCACTTCAGGTTCTGTGTAGTTAATGGTTATAAGGGAAATTTTTGCAATATTTTAATGGTTAGCAATATTTGAAAACAATAACTTTTTCACCCGAGTGATAGAAAACTTGATTGCATTGGCGAAAGAATTATACATTTGATTTCATAGTATTTTATGAAGTAAATAGCAAACTACATCATCGGCTCTACTCCTACAATGAGTAAAAGGAGTACTCAACAAAACGTGCACTTAGGGAAGTTACATTTAAGTTCAGAAGCAAAAGAAGGAGCCATATTACCAATTGCTCAAGGGATCAAGAGATCTCGACGAAAAACCTAATCGATTAATTTCTATGTCATTGTAAAGTAACAGACAAGAGTAATATTATGCGCTTAATAATTGAAAGACGTGTATTTCAAAATAATACAATACTTAAGTGTTTCTATCCTAGCAATGGTGAGCATTTGTCACAGTAATGATTCCTACACAAACGCATTTGACGAATTACAGTAAATAAAAAAAATACTCGCAATGTGAATTTAATTTGCTGCTTTTTTAATAAAAAAAGTTATATATATATATATGTGTGTATATATATATATATATATATATATATATATATATATATATATATATATATATATATATTCCATTAAAGTTTGAAAGTTATTACTAGTGTGTGGGGTAAGATGAATTAAATGCATGTGTTATATTATTTACAATTTTCATTTGTATGACCTGAAAATGTCAAGAGGTATTTCTCGAAATGTTTCAATAAACACAATATAAATGAAAATTATGAAATTATGCAATTGTATTTCTGCCGAGTGATTTATTTGGATGTTTTTTCCCATCGATTTCAGTTGTCTTAAAAGGTACACTTATAATAAAATAATTCATTTCTTTACCTTACCCATAGATTCCAATAGAAGGAGCATTTGTAATCCTTCAATTTAGACGGAGCTTGTATGTTACCAGACCTTCGTGCGCATATGTAAAAATCGATGTACTGTTGTGGACTCTTGAAGTCACTCTCACAGCGAATGTCTGACAATCCTGACGGCCAGCTGTCGAGGTGGGGCGCAATAGCAGGGACAATATAGGGATATAGTAATACGCCCCCCATCTCTGTCAACGTATTGCGTTTTTCTTCGCTTGTATTCGAGAAAAGTAGATTTTTCGGCATCACAAATCTTTAGCGCTTCTATTCATTTTCTGGGCCTTATAGAAAAGAAATCGTTAAGAAACTGCTATACAGTAACGAATCGTTTATGAATAAAATGACAAAAGAAACAATTATTGCTCTAAGTGTAAGAATTTGGAAAGAATTCAGCGTAGTGCAGCTAAATTTATTTTCAGGGACAAGTAAAAGGCAGGGTGGGATTCACTAGAAAACAGGCGAACATTGGCAAGACTTTGCGCTTTGTATAAAGCTTATAGCGGTCATCCAGCTTGGAAAGAAACTAAAAACGACGGCTAAATATTCCTACGTACTTCAGTAGAGGGGATCACAGGCACAAAATAAATTTAAGACCGCAAAGAATTGATGTCGGGAAATTCTCTTTCAGAAATCAAACGATAAGAGATTGGAGTAGATTGCCTGCAGAAACCTTTGAACCCTTTCTTCAAAGCGTTCAACAATTTAGTAAATTAATTTAGGGTATTTTTAAGTTTATGAGGTAGTTAACTAAGAATATTAAGTTATACAGTGAAGTGATGTGTCGTGCAGTATAGAGCAGAGAAATAATGAAGAAAATGTTTTTAGTGAAATTGTGAAGTGAAGGATAGTGCAGTGCGTTCTTTATTGTATAAACACTCAATGCGGCTTTAGATGATAGACGTTTCTTTTCTTTTTCATGTAATTTAATGTTTTATTATTATTATTATTATTATTATTATTATTATTATTATTATTATTATTATCATTTTAGAATTATTATTACCATTATTATATTATTTGCATGACATTTATTATCTAATTTATGTAATTAATTGCCACCGGGTTACATCCAATTGTAGTTTATGTAAGTTTATATTTTTTATCTTTTTATTGAGAAGAAGACGGTGATAAGTTTTTACTTCCTCCCTACGGAGTAGAGAAAAAGTGATGTAATGCTGCGGGGGAAAACGGCGAATTTTCGGCAGAAAAACTCTTATTACAGGGTCGTGGTAACGAAAAAATGGATAAATCCCGTTGCTAAATTTAGGGGGAAAAAATCCCCTAACACGTGGTGTAGCGAGAATCCATGATTTGTTCCTTGATACCGAAAAAACGAATGACGGCAAAACGCCTCTCTCCGTCTGTAAAGAACGCTAGCGGCTAAACCGTCCGATTTACTCCAAATTGATAAACGGAACTATAGTAGATTGGAACGATTTGCCTGCGGCAGTTTTTGAGCCCTTTCCTTGCTCAGCGCGAGGTTTTAGAAAAAAAATAGAGGAAATTAGTCAATAGGGTGAAAACGTATAGTGAAGTGAAGTGAAGTGAAAGGTGCGATTATGCGTAGTCTACAGTAAAAAGTAATGAACAATTAATATTTAGATAAAGTTATATGCAGTGCAGTGAAGTGAAGTGAAGTGATTTCATTTGAAGTGATGTGAGGGTTCCTTCGTCTATGTATACATGCGTATATGTTTGTATGTATGTATATTTGTGTTTGTTTATTTTTGTTTGTATGTATGTATATGTTGTTTATATTTTTTTATATATTATTATGTTATTTGTAATTGTTATTTTGCATTCTGCCACCGGGCATCATCTGCCCAATTGCAGAATAAATTTCTATCTATCTATCTATCTATCTATCTATCTATCTATCTATCTATCTATCTATCTATCTATCTATCTATCTGGCTGATGTCGCGGCCCCTTAAATTTGAAACCGATATTTTAATTTTTCGGGGGGGGGTACTTTACAAGAAGCCCGTGGAATATTTTAGAATTAAAAAAAAACTCCATCGTTTTTTATTAAATTGTGGTGTTGGATAGTGTGAAGAACGTTTAAAAGAACGGAGTAAGTCCCACGTTCGTTGAAAACACTGATTTTTCGAAAATTGTAAAAGTTCAAAATTTTTTTCGGCGTCTTCCTTCTACAAAAATATTACAGATGAAATTTTTCAGGAATGAAATCTGTTTGTTAAAAATTGATTTTGAAATAAGGTTATGCGAACGTTTTCGAAAAGTTGAGTACTTTTCTCGTAATTTTGCGTGAAAATATGGCGGAGAAAGTACGTGCTGTTTTAGTACCTTTTCAACAAAATGACATAAGATACATTTATTCCTCTAATTGAGGAGAAGATAGTGTTTTTTTCACCTAATATGATTTCTGGCATGAAAACCAATTTTCGGTATCAATGTACAGATGGATTGAAAAAGGATGGGTACCGCTTTTTCAATAAAACATCAACGAAGTATTACTATTGAAGTCCTTAATTCTACCAACCATGACTTATGCATGTCCAGTTTGGGGTTGTGCAGCGACTAGCAATCTCCAAAAATTAACAGCCATTCAGAACGTATTTTTAAGAACTTTAAATGCCCCCTGGTTCATTCCGAACACCCAGATTCGCAGAGAATTGAAAGTGCCTTCATTAAGCGATCACATAACTCAAATAGCTCAAAACTTTTACTAAAACCTCCATACTTGCCCATGCTCCTTAATCTTCAGCATAGGTCGCAATGCTGCATACTCACGTATTAAATCCAGGTATCCCAAAGACCGATTCAAACCATCGTAGTCCCCCATAACTGTCAATAGTTTTGTAATTGTCGTATATCTAGTTGTAATAATGTTTGCCACCGAGCATTAGCTCAAAGCGAACTTTAATAAATCTATCTATCTATCTATCTAGACCAAACTGAAACAATCTTCAACCTCGCTTCATTTACTTTAGCCCAATGTTTACGTTATTCGGAGTAATATAAACCACTGCTTATGGATGGCCTTTCCCAAAAAGTAAAAAACCGTGTATTTCATAATTTAACCTCCTCGAAAGACAAGTATGTCGAACGAGAAGAAATAAATTTAAAAAAAAATGAAGTATCCCATCCAATCTCAGAAAACGACCGTACTGTAAGTCTTGGGACACCTCGGCAACCACTGACCTACGTCAACTGATTGGCGCAATACCCTTCCTCTATCCATACGCAATTTCCAACTTCCGCCAGGTGCAGCAGCCTGTTCGCAATGCCAAGGAAAGAACACAACTCCAAGGTAGATGTCTTGGTCATTTTTACTCTCGTTTCTAGAATGTTTGGAAGCAATCAGACAAAAGTTGAAAGTGAAACACTGTATGATGGACACTGATAAAATAAAAACATTTGGAAGAACCTCATTAAAATGCATTAAATAGTTTATAAATAAAATAATAAATTTTATAATAATGAAATTCTTGGTACAAGAAAATTCATATATTGTATATCCAAACCTATAAATTCGTAAAATAAATCAGTGATGCTACAAATGGCACAGACTTTCTAGCACCAGTTAGTTTTTTAATCTCTTGAGTGTACTCTATCTAGCTTTCTGCCTTCTGTACTCTATCTTCTTCTCCGCTGCAACCTATGAGCGCCAAGACGATTTTTCTTCACATTTTGTCAATTTAACGGGCTTCTAATACTAGAAAAGAAATATGTTTCTTTGAGAATATTCCAGATAAAACTCAGCGGCAGCAGCCACTCAAGTAGTTAGATTTTAGATTTTATTGTTAATTCTGGAATTAAGTATAGTAACTTGGTGGCAGAATATGTTAACCTTACATGCATTAAATTTACATTCACAAACAAAAAGTTACAAAAAAGGAGTTAATTAAAAATAATAATAAATAGTACATAAAATCACCACGCAAACCTTACTCCACTTCATTTCACTGCACAACACTTAACTGTGACGCATTTCTTTCACACTCGCTTCTTCTTCTCGCATTCCCTTCCCTCCACTTCACTTCATAACACTACACTGCGCTGCACTACACTGCACTGCACTGTGCAACATGAATAATAAAATGATAACAACAATAATAAAGATAATAATAACAACTGATATTTATACTAACAATTAAACAACTTACTTTGTAGGAAATACTACTAATCTAACAGTGGAAACTTAACATTGATACAATAACCTAATATATAATTAACTAGAAAACTAATTTATTTTTAAAGTTGCTCAAGCTTTGAATAAAGGGTTCTAATATTGTCGCAGGCAAACTGTTCCAGTCTCTAATAGTTCGGTTCCCCGTATTAAAAATGTCCTTGCGGTTTTTGCATTAAGAATATTCGTGCAGTGGATACCAGAACAAGGGTTCACCCACTGTGTTGTTTCTTCGACCGCTGCGCCCTCTGCCTCGACTGCCCTTTGCCCCCCTGTCCCTACCAGCCCCCGCGACCTTGCCACAACGTTCGCCCGCCCCCCCCCCGTTCCACTCACCCTCACCTCACCCCGTTCCCCTTAAACGCCACGCCCCTTCCTGACCCTCACGCCCCCCACAGGGAGAGGTAGCTCAGTGCATCAAGTCATGTCACTGCAGCGCCTCTGACCGGGAGGTCCTAGGGTTCCACTCCCCACGGTGGCAGCATTTTCTATATTAACTCTACCGTAAGAGGTAGCTCAGTGCATCAAGTCATGTCACTGCAGCGCCTCTGACCGGGAGGTCCTAGGGTTCCACTCCCCACGGTGGCAGCATTTTCTATATTAACTCTACCGTAAGAGGTAGCTCAGTGCATCAAGTCATGTCACTGCAGCGCCTCTGACCGGGAGGTCCTAGGGTTCCACTCCCCACGGTGGCAGCATTTTCTATATTAACTCTACCGGGAGAGGTGGCTCAGGGCATCAACTGATGGCACTGCAGCGCCTCTGACCGGGGTCCTAGGGTTACACTCCCCACGGTGGCAGCATATTCTATATTAACTCTACCGGGAGAGGTAGCTCAGTGCATCAAGTCATGTCACTGCAGCGCCTCTGACCGGGAGGTCCTAGGTTCCCACTCCCCACGGTGGCAGCATTTTCTATATTGACTCTACCGGGAGAGGTGGCTCAGAGCATCAACTATGTCCTGCAGCGCCTCTGACCGGGAGGTCCTAGGGTTACACTCCCCACGGTGGCAGCATTTTCTATATTGACTCTACCGGGAGAGGTGGCTCAGAGCATCAACTGATGTCGCTGCAGAGCCTCTGACCGGGAGGTCCTAGGGTTACACTCCCCACGGTGGCAGCATTTTCTATATTGACTCTACCGTGAGAGGTGGCTCAGTGCATCAACTGATGTCGCTGCAGAGCCTCTGACCGGGAGGTCCTAGGGTTACACTCCCCACGGTGGCAGCATTTTCTATATTAACTCTACCGGGAGAGGTGGCTCAGGGCATCAACTGATGGCACTGCAGCGCCTCTGACCGGGAGGTCCTAGGGTTCCACTCCCTACGGTGGCAGCATTTTCTATATTAACTCTACCGGGAGAGGTGGCTCAGGGCATCAACTGATGGCACTGCAGTGCCTCTGACCGGGAGGTCCTAGGGTTCCACTCCCCACGGTGGCAGCATTTTCTATATTAACTCTACCGGGAGAGGTGGCTCAGGGCATCAGCTCCAGGCCTCCACCGGGAGGTCCTAGGCCCACCTTCAGCTAGATCGAATTCAGTCGCTGTCTGGAGGAGAATTCTAGCGGACGGCTGCTCTGATCGGTAGTTTTCCGTGGTTTCTCCGATCAACACCTGGCCACTTCCGGAGTAGTACCCTAACAAGCGGGCCACGGACCGCGCGCGATCATTCCTTCCTCTTCTTTTTCCTATTCTCTCCTCTTATACACACATACACACTAACATGCACTACATTACTACATATTCCCGGAGACCGGACGGGAGCTTAGAGCTTGTCCCGGCTGGAGCGGTGTGCTTCTGGTGGGAAATACCTGGTTGGGGAAACCCCGGTAACCGTCGGAAGGTCGGCGCCGGATGTCGCCATCCAGCGGGGGAACACCGCCACCTTCCGCTTCCGCCCCTTCACTAATCAGTCAATCAACAGATCTCACTCCCACTCCCATTTGCTCCGTCACCCACCTTTGGTCTACAAAGCCACACACCTTCACACTCCAAAACGATCGTTTCTGATCAAGGCTCAAACTACTATCGTTATCTAATGAGAAACGAAACAAAAAAAATTTCTGAAATAAAATTGACAAACTTATTGTCAACCGAAACTGAATCCGAAAGATATTAACTGAACCACTATGGTATTTATGCCAACCTATTCGGTCGTTTTCGTGAAAATGTTCCTGAAAATGGAATGTCATGAAGTTCAAATACTCGATTCCATCGGAATACAAGTCTGGGACCAAGTCATTCTATTTCTTTCATAGTTTATCCTTCATATCATTTGTACCGTAAACAGAGAGTTTTAGTGTCACGTTGGATGGTAGCAACGGTATCCACTAACAATTACGTGACGGACCTTAAAGTTATAACGTCTTACCTTAGGCCTAAAAACGGATTTATTCCTTCATATATCACTACAGTGTCTTTAAGATTATCTCAAAAACGGCAAAATATCCGCCGATAATCAGTAACGGTTGTCTAGTTTTGTCCACAACTCTGGCAAAAAATAATGGAAAATGTTCTAATAGTGACATAAAAAACTTCTGAAATAAAATCGTATCGTACGTAATGTTCTTGCTGACAAGGAAATCTCCGTCTGCATAGTCATCGCTTAGGGTCGCAAAAGGGAAAAGTCTATGCATGATGAAGATTTGTTTAATCTTTACTTGTACCGAGGTTCTATTGTCTCGCCAGTTGTCTAGACTCATTGATGTATAATGCAACTTGTTTGTTCATCTGTTGAAGTGCTTCATTAGTTACATAGCAATGTACGCATAACTAATGCAATGTGACAATAACGCAATGTGACAATAACGCAATGTGGCAATAACGCAATGAGGCAATTACGCAATGAGGCAATTACGCAATGTGGCAATAACGCAATGTGGCAATAACGCAATGTGACTATAACGCAATGCGGCAATAACGCAATGTGGAATATCTTAACGTTACGACCGTGCAACGTCGTTCGTCACGTGATCAACAGAGTCTAAGTCTGATTTTCCTAACATTGACTGGGCTCGTACCCACTGTGCCGTCCTCTGCACGCGCTCGTCTGGTCTGGCCTCGCCTCGCCTCGCTTCGCTTCGCCTCGCTCCGCCCGCGCCTGCGCCCTCCTCCGCAGCGAACGCTCGCCCCCCCTTTTCCCCCCTTCCCCGCCCGCCCGCGCGCCCGCCGCCCCCATCGCGTTCGGCGATCGTTACTCAGCCCTGCGCCGCACGACGCCGCGCCCGCTCGCTTGCTGCTCGGCGCCCACCACCGCCGCGGACCATCGTCCTCAGTGAAGGTACGATCGCCGTCTTGCTCTCGATCGTCACTCGCCATCGTCGTCAATGAACGTGTTTCACTACCAATTTCTCTCGCCATTATCGTTACTGGAGGTACTATCGTCGGCTTGCTGTCGATCATCGTCTCAAGGCATCGTCACTCACCATCGTCGTCATTGAACGTGTTTCACTACCAATTTCTCTCGCCATTATCGTTACTGGAGGTACTATCGTCGGCTTGCTGTCGATCATCGTCTCAAGGCATCGTCACTCACCGTCGTCGTCATTGGACGTGTTTCACTACCAATTTCTCTCGCCATTATCGTTACTGGAGGTACTATCGTCGGCTTGCTTCATCATCGTCTCAAGGCATCGTCACTCACCGTCGTCGTCATTGGACGTGTTTCACTACCAATTTCTCTCGCCATTATCGTTACTGGAGGTACTATCGTCGGCTTGCTCTTCATCATCGTCTCAAGGCATCGTCACTCACCATCGTCGTCATTGGACGTGTTTCACTACCAATTTCTCTCGCCATTATCGTTACTGGAGGTACTATCGTCGGCTTGCTCTCCATCATCGTCTCAAGGCATCTTCACTCACCATCCCGTCGTCATTGGACCTTTTTAGCGTCGTTTTTCACTACCATTTCTCTCGCATTATCGTTACTGGAGGTCCTTCCTCACTCACCATCGTCGTCGCTGAACGTTTCGCAGACGTCTCGGTCTCGGTTTGCAGACGTTTCTCACTACCAATTTCTCTCGTCATCGGAGGTACTATCGTCGGCTGTCTATCATCGTCTCTATACTTCGATTTAACTTACGTCCAGTAACGATAGCAAGAGGCGATGATCGAGAACAAGCTGACGATAGATGTTCACCAGTGATGATGATGGCGAGATAAACTGGTAGTGAGAAAGACGACGCCCGAGAGACATTGAATGAGATAATGGTGCATCCACAGACGATGCCTTTACTTCCATTAAAACATATCTGCACTTCAAGGTCGCGAGCTGGAAGTAGAGAGGAACCCCGTCATCCAATCGGGAGCTTAGTTTGTACTTAATGTTTTGGTATTGGAGCTCCCGATTGGATAACAATGTCCCACCCTCTCCTGCCAGGTTGTGACCTTAAAGTTCAACTGTATTTAAATCGGAGTATACCCATCGTCGCTGGACGCACCGTCCTCGTCATTGAACGTCTTTCGGGCGACGTCACTAACATTTTCTCTCGCCATCATCATTACCGGAGTACCAATCGTGGGCTTGCTCTCGATCATCGTCTCTTGCCATCGTCATTGGGCGCGCCATCATCGTCATTGAACTGGGTGATGCCTTTCTCACTACCATTTTCTCTCGCCCTTCATAACGGAGGTACATCGTCGGTTCTCTCGATATCGTCTCTTGCCATCGTCATTGGACGCACCATCGCCGGGTTTCCCCAATTTTCCCGCATCCGCAGGGTGATCCTTTCCCCAATTTTGGTCGCCACCATCGTCATTCTCACGATAGTCGTCTCTTATGCTGCCATCCACTTCGTCGTCGTTGAATGAATGATCGACTTCCGCTTTTCTTCTATTGAGCGCCGTCATTCTCACCAGAATCAGCTTTCTCGCCCTCGCGCTTGTCAGAACATGTTGAGGTGGCTTCGGGGATGGTTTCACAGCTGTGGTGCGCGTCGCACCTCTGCCGACGTCTTTGTACTATTGATACCATCGTCATTAACGGCGCACCACTATAGGACTTTGGCCCACTGCCATACTCTCAACATCGTCATCGTAAGAGTTATCGTCTTTCTTGTTACTGTGTTTCTCGCTATCTTATTTTTCACAAGCGACGTCAGTTGTTATCGTCTCTCTATCACCGTCTTTCTAGTTACCATCGTTATTTGAAAAATTTTATTTTTCTTCTAGATTTCTTTCTTCCCGTCGTCATTCTCAAAATCCCACTTGCATTCTTTGTTTTTCGAGGTACTTTTATCGTTTTCGACATCTAATCATCGTGCTCACCATTATCAGTTCGACAACATACATTGTTATTGTCATTCTGGCTGGATATTGTTAACGCAAATGAAATTTACAGTGATATTTTGGTCGAATTGCTGGACGCCATCTGCCGCGTGTCAGCTGTTCGTGAGCGACCTTCGCCCGAGGCGCGGAACAGTTGCCGAGTAACTCGGCCTGAACATCTCTTCTCACCGTCCAGCAGAAAGGTAATTACAATTATTATTTTCATTATTTGTCATTACAACCATTGCTAAGCGAACAAATCGAATAGCCACTGAGTAATTCTGTGAAGAACATTTGTTACATCTTGTAAGTACTATTTGAAGCAAGCACTATTAAAAATGACATTAAAATCAATGAAATCAGGAAAAAATGAATTACAATTTTCGATAAATAGTAAAAAATTACTTATTAGAGGAAATCTTTTTTCAATTTTTTTTTTTTTTTGTGATTGAATTAGGGCCTGAGAAAATATCAAAACATATTTTTCTGAGAGTGTAAATTGTATTCTTATTTATCACGTTTCTGCTGTCAGATAAAATAGTGTGAAGTTGTCGATAAAAATTAAAATTACAAAACACGTTTTTTGGTGTAGATGGCTGTGGGTGATAAGATAGGGGTTAAGAAACCTTTCAAAAATATTATTTTTATTTTAGAATTATAATGTAACCATGTCATTTGGTTTAGGGGAACGTTTTACAATCTTATCCGGGGGTACCCTTTGGAGCAATTACAATTAACTGACTTCTCCAAAAGACTGTTGTGCATCACGTATCCAGTATCCTACCACCAATTCGGAAGAGTTTTCATAACTCTTAATTTCATATCTGCCGCCATTTACTTACGAAAGAGTGCTCGCAAACTCTAATGAGCAGTTTCCTTTCCAGCAATCTGATCATGTCTGAATTAGAAGCTTTTGAACTGAAACTTTTTAAATACATTCAAAACAAAATCTAGTTGTGTTGCACCGGATATCGTTAAAAATATTTTATTTTTGGAAGTAGTTTACATGAAGCCTTCCTGCCATTTTAAAAATTGTCTAGGAAATGATTGCATTTTTAAATCGCGTAAGTGAATATAAGAAATGCATTTATACTACCTATGGTACATGCAGCAGTGATTTTCTCTAAAATGTCTGGAATTTTGACAATTAAAAAAGTTAAAATTTAATGAGATAAATATTGACAGTTCAAGATGTTTTTCAAAATTAGAAGTTCAAATTTAATTTCAGATGTAGGGAAAGTATTGCCCTTTGCCTCTTATTGTATAGTAAGAGATTTCTATGTCAATGCACATTATTCCTCAATTTTTTTTATATTTTAATGATGTCATGAATCTCAAAAAAATTGTTAGTCGAAGAAAGTTTCAGAAGAAGACGTTTTAGAATGTCAAACATTCCAACTAGTTTTTGTTAGTAGGCTAATTGTAATACTTTTGTTTAGTATGTATACGAAAATGCAAGACAAACCTCAACTGCGTCCGCCACTTCATTGATTGATTGATTGATTTTTTCGTCTATTGGTTCCGGGCGCGTCAACTGCTTCTGTCATTAGTCCCGTTAGTGTAGTGCATGTTTTTTTCTCGGGAGATAGCGGTAATCTTCTCCCGCTGGATGGCGAGATCCGGCGCCGACCTTCCGTCGGCTAGTGGGGTTTCCCCCCAACCAGGACTCTCCCATCTGCGGGGCATCACCCCAGCCGGGACAAACTCTAAACTCCCGACCAGTCTCCCGGAATATGTGGTAGTGTAGTGCATGTTAGTGTAAGTGTGTGTGTAAAGGGAGAGGATAGGACAAGGAAGAGGAAGGACAGATCGCACGCGGTCCGTGGTCCGTTTGGTAGGGTACTGCTCCGGCATTCACCTGGTGTTGATCGGAGAAACCACGGAAAACTACCAATCAGAGCAGCCGGCCGCTAGAATTCTCCTCCAGACAGCGACTGAATTCGACCTAGCTGAAAAGCTAGTGTCGCAAATCCTGTCACCCTGGGACTTCCGGGTCAGAGGCACTGCAGTGACATCCATTGATGCTCTCAGCTACCTTAGCCAGTCACTCTTTTTGAAGTATTTGCGAAGAAACGGAGGATTGCACATTTAAAATTAGCTCTAAGGAATATGAGAGAAGGATAGGGATAGTTTTAGGTTATATTGCGCAGTCAGCAGAGTTTCTGTTGTTTATAAAGTGATAAGTTATCACAAAGGTGTGCTCGTAGAAACCATAATTTCGAATTAATATATAAACAGGACGTCAGCAACAATGGCTGACAGAAGAGAAGCAAATATTAAAATCGTAAATAATAAGAATAAAAGGGAATGGCAACATAATTGATATAGTATTTTGTTTATGAAAATTGTTGTATTTATCGATTTATGTTTAGATGAACTGTGTATGTTTCGCAAGAATATAGATGGACGTTTCGTTGACTGGTATTATTATTATTATTATTATTATTATTATTATTATTATTATTATTCCTGGGTAAAAGCAAAAATAATTCCCAATTCCACGTGAGGAGAATTAACTTACGGAAATTTGTCATCGAGGATTATCTGTATCAGATCCACTACTAAATTTTATCATGGCAGCTTTCGTACACCCTTCGGGCTATTATAGGTTGAAAATCAAATGGAATATTAGGTAGAATAACAAATAAAGAAGGTTCCAGGCACATACCCCGTTTGAATATAGTCATTTGTACAAACTTTCATTAAAATCAGATGCAAAATATAGATTTTCATTCAGAAACAAATAAACAAACAGTGTTCTTAATGTATTAGAAATAAAAATTGAAAATGTGACCTAGATAAGTCTTTCAGTGAAAACCACATCGAAATTGGTTCAGCTGTTTTAGAGATAAACCCAGACAGACAATTTGTAAACCAATTGAATGGATTTAATTAAATATTAATCAATTGAGATTGAAAAGACAGTTTTTTTGAAACCACAGACATGAATTTCTATTTATTTATTTTATTTAAACAGATAGACTAATTTTATTTATACAGATTATTAAAAATAATATAATATTAAAAAGAACAACAATAATAGTAATAATAACAATAACAACAACATCGGCCAGTCCGGAGGGCCGAGATCGCTAAGACAGCAGGCCGTGGCGATGTCGGATCGCGGGTTCGAGTCCCGCCTCGAGCATGGGTATGTTTGTGTATGTCTGTGTGTGCCGTCCATTCATCCTTCATTTATCGTCATTCCGTCTTCCGTCCCCCCAGGACGAACAACACTAGGGCATAAAAATCGGATTCAGCCTAGTGCTGATCCCCTGATTAGTTACATGCAAGCCTGGCAAGTGATAAAATGATACTGGCCCCGCGTGGTCCAAGATGGCCTATTCCCCAGCAAATAATAATAATAATAATAATAATAATAATAATAATAATAATAATAATAATATAATAATAATAATAATAATAATATAATAATAATAATAATAATAATAATAATAATAATAATAATAATAATAATAATAATAATGTCTTTATTTCTGGCGAGGCTTAGGTCTTAAGACCTACTCTTCCGCCTAAACACTTAAATGTTTACATTTACAAGATTACAATTGAGGCAGTGGGGCATGAATAATGGTATCGAAACGAAAGTGCAATGGTCGTATTAACGGAAATCTGCTGCACATAAGTAATGAAACGTAAAGTACGAATGTATTTTCATTATCAATTTTCTGGACTCTAAAGCTAATATGATATAAAGAGAGCACATGTTCCTTATTTACAAGAAGGGTGTGGTTAATCAATAATTTTACTTTCGCAAAATGTCAGAAATAATCCCTTACACCCGAATGCCTCAATTGTGCAAAAATTGAAGAAAAAATCCAAAAAAAGGAGGGCAAATTTAGCTTATGGTCGTACACTAGTGAAATGCTCAATGGGAAGAAAATAGAAAGATTAAAAGAAAAGTGTAAAGGCAGAAGGGAAGTAGAGGGAGTGAAAATAAATTACGAAACTGGGCAATGTGAGGAGGGGAGAGTTGATAATATGAATATAAAGTTTTTCATATACGTAAATGTAGTTTTTTCTAGTTCAACGCAGAAAGTGGCTGAAGTCTAGAAGACAATCTGTAACAGAAAAATAAACAGAAAGCAGGCAGATGAAAAAGATAAATACAATGTAGCAGGAAAATATCATACAATACAAAGAGTGAAATTGCGAGTACTATTGCGCTCGGTTAGACCGTAATTTCCCCTTCCAATTACAAATGTGTAGTCATGGCCGTGGATAACGTAGCTTTAACACGTTCCGTGTCCTGGCAACCCCTTTCTCATGACCTTTGCCCTAGCACGCACTCTCGGACAGCTGAATTTCCCATTTTGAGATAACGGAGAGTCTCAACTGAGCCCAAGGCCACCAAAAGAGAAGCAGTGGTGGCCTTGGATGACAGATAGATGGTATGTAGCCGTATTTTTTACTTTCTCGCTATGGAGAAGAGAGAAAGTTATGTAATGGTGGACGGAAAACGGTGAATTTGCGTCAGAAAAACGCTTATTACAGGGACGTGGTAACAAAAAGTGGATAAATCCAGTCGCTAAATTTAGAAACAAATCATGTAACAGTAGTTGTAGCCAGAATCCATGTTGTATGGGATCTTGATACCGAAAAAAAGAAAGATTTAATATAATAATAAACCTATCTTTCCGCTAATCGGCTAAACCATTCAGCCGATTTTCTCCAAAATTGATATTTCAAAATCGAACTCGCTGATGACGCGGCCCCTTAAATTTGAATACGATATTTTTATTCTGGGGGGTACTTTACATAATGCCCCTGGGACATTTACCAAATTTTCAAAAAAATGTCTCCATTGTTTTTTAATAAATTCTGTTTTTGGATGTTGTGAAGGACGTTTAAGAGAATGGTACAGGTCTCATGTTCGTTGAAAACCCTGACTTTTGGAAAATTGTAAAAGTTCAAAGTTTTTTTCGGCGACTTTCTGGAACTAACATTTTACTGATAGATATTTTTCCCTGAATGAAATCTGTTCCCTAAAGATAGATTTTGAAATAAGGTTATGTGCAATTTTTCGAAAAATTGAATACTTTTCTCGTAATTTTGCGTGAAGATATGAGCAAGAAAGTACGTGCTGTTTTAGTACTACTAGTTTACTTCTGAATTGTGGTCGCATTAAAATATTGGGGTTATGAAAAGCTCAATAGTTGTGTTGAATTGTACGAAATGCAATAACTCTCTCAATTGCAACCAATCTCTCTTGCCTCCTACTAAATGTGTAGGACTTATAGAATAATGTTGACGATGTTCTAGATGTTGCTGTTACTACTGCTCTTTGATGTTTCACTTGTTTAGTGTACGTGACCACGTGCGCCGTGCATTCCTTAAAAAGTATGTGCACATGTCTTGTACGTCACTTTTCCTGCTGAGGTCAGAGTAGTACTGATATCAGTGGTGAATGGACATTCTTTGTGTAATTCTTCTATGAAAGAAAACTTGCAACTCTTTGAACTCATTCGTGAAAAGTACCTTCATTGATGAAGAATTGACACTATACATTAGAAGTAACTGTAAAATATATTTGTCACACTTTATCGCGAGACTTTACTATTATTAAATAAAATATATTGACTTACGAAATAAATATTAGGGTAAATCGGAATACATTTGTTTAATTCGATATAAATAGGCGTATCGATGTGTCTTTTAAAAACTCGAGACATATAATGAATATTCAGAACTTTCCCTAAAAAAATCTGAGATGATTTGTCTTTTTACTAGTGGAGGGAATAGCATATGTGATAGCTTACTTCTGAAAAATTCAAAATCAAAATTTTCAAAATCTTCAAAATTCAAAATTTAAGTAGTATATGACTTAGTGTAGGGATCACAGAATTTTGAAAATGTGCACACAATTCACTTTTCCCCATAGCACGTCATACGCAGTTTTTAACTGTTTTTTGACGTAAAAATAAATAAATAAATTTAAAAAATGCAAATGATCGTATCTGTCCGGGGGACGCCACATCGAAGGCTGTGGTTTGTGGCCGAGTTTCGACCATCTTGTCGTGGTCTTTCTCAGAATAGGGCTGGTCTCAAAGGCAGACTATGGCAAGATGGTCGAAACGTCGGCACCACAGCCTTTGCGCTGGCCGTGGAAGCCGACTTTACAACTTCCGAAAATGTTCTAAAGCTCCACCTTCATTTTCTTTTCGCCAAGCCCAAAACTTCCTTTTGATATTTATTAATCTCGTCCCCTCTTTTAATACGAGGTGTTGTGTTTATTCGGTTCGGTTCGTGTTCGGTTATATTCGTCCTCATGAATGAAGTTTAAAGGAAGCGTTACAATCTCTATAGTATGATACTCAGTGCATCGCTGTTAACGACAAAACTGCTTGCGACACGAAATCTCCAAGAAATAGGACCCTCGCCATTATTGTGTACTATTCTGGTATTAAGTAATAGCAACATTTTTATATGATTGATATGTAATGAAATGTTGAATTAGTGTATGTATTATTGTAGTATTCGTGAAGCCAGTTTTGTTAAAATATTTATATTCTACGGGGAAGGCTAGATAAACCAGATTATTTAAATAGATTTGATCACAAATAAAAAATTAGAACAAGAATACAAAGAACGGACGTAGGGAAATTCGCCTTTGTAAACAGAACTATAGTAGATTGGAACGATTTGCCTGCGGCAGTTTTTGAGCCCTTTCCTTGCTCAGCGCGAGGTTTTAGAAAAAAAATATAGGAAATTAGTCAATAGGGTGAAAACGTATAGTGAAGTGAAGTGAAGTGAAGTGAAGTGAAAGGTGCGATTATGCGTAGTCTACAGTAAAAAGTAATGAACAATTAATATTTAGATAAAGTTATATGCAGTGCAGTGCAGTGCAGTGAAGTGATTTCATTTGAAGTGATGTGAGAGTTCCTTATATGTATATTTTGTAGTTTATTTTTATATGTTAGTTATCATTTTAATGTTTAGTATAGTAATATGTATGTTTATTCATTTATATGTTAGTGTATATGCATTTTAATGTTTAGTATAGTAATATGTTTTTTTGGGAAATTTCGTTGTATGGAGTATTTTATTTGTTGATCTTGAGCAGAACGCGTGCTACATTTCGGAAAACGTGTGGTTTTCTTCCGCAGTATTTTTACTACTGCAGGTCAAGAGCACGAATAACTTTGTTTTGGTGACTACTTTAGTTACTCCTTAGCCCCAGTTGGCCAGGAATCGGATTATCACTGAATTTTATGAGATAGAATTCACGACAGTCAAAAAAGCATTAGATAGCCGACGACAAACGACCTATTTCACGCAGGAATGCATTCCCTTTTACGAGTTTGCTCTGAGAGCGGCATTTTTATCGATATGAAGAGAGTTCGTACAAACATTTTCAGAATTCCGTGGAAAGCTGCCGCCAAACATTTCGCTTTAATGGGTTTGTCGCTTTAACCTTTGCGGCACAGCAGAGCGGGGTCGGGGCAGGAAAGGGGATGGATAGAGAGGGAGGGAGATAGAGGCGGAGAGATATAGAGGGAGAGAGGGGGGGGAGAGGGTAGAGGGCGAGAGATGGAGAGAGAGCGAGAGAGATGGGAGAGAGCGAGAGAGATGGAGAGAGGGCGAGAGAGATGGGGAGAGAGCGAGAGAGATGGAGAGAGAGCGAGAGAGATGGAGAGAGCGAGAGAGAGGGAGAGAGAGCGAGAGAGATGGAGAGAGAGCGAAAGAGATGGAGAGAGGGGGGAGAGATGGGGAGAGAGCGAGAGAGATGGAGAGAGGCAGAGAGATGGGGAGAGAGCAGAGAGATGAGAGAGAGCGAGATAGATGGAGAGAGCGAGAGAGATGGAGAGAGAGCGAGAGAGATGGAGAGAGAGCGAGAGAGATGAGAGAGCGAAAGAGATGGAGAGAGAGAACGAGAGAGATGGGGAGAGAGCGAAAGAGATGGAGAGAGGGGGAGAGAGATGGGGAGAGAGCGAGAGAGATGGAGAGAGGGCGAGAGAGATGGGGAGAGAGCGAGAGAGATGGAGAGAGAGCGAGATAGATGGAGAGAGCGAGAGAGATGGAGAGAGAGCAGAGAGATGGAGAGAGGGGAGAGAGATGGGGAGAGAGCGAAAGAGATGGAGAGAGGGCGAGAGAGATGGGGAGAGAGCGAGAGAGATGGAGAGAAGGCGAGATAGATGGAGAGAGCGAGAGAGATGGAGAGAGGGAGAGAGAGAGGGGAGAGAGCGAGAGAGATGGAGAGAGAGCGAGAGAGATGGGAGAGAGCGAGAGAGATGGAGAAGAGATGGAGATAGGGAGGAGCGAGAGAGATGGAGAGAGAGAGAGAGAGAGAGAGAAGAGCGAGAGAGATGGGGAGAGAGAGAAGAGGAGAGAGGAGGAGAGGGAGAGAGAGGCTGGGAGTGAGGAGCAGGCAGGGAGTGGTGCGGGCGTGGGCAGATGGTTGGAGTTGAAGGAAAATGAAGGTTGTTAGTGATTCCAGGCGCGTCAACAGCTTATGTCATTATTCCCGTCAGTGTAGTGCGTGTTTTTCCTCGGGAGATGGCGGTGATCTTCCTATCGGTGGATGGCGAGATCGTGTCCCCACCTACCTTCGGTTAGCAGAGTTTTCCACAACCACGTATCTCCTACCAGCCGGGACAAGCTCTAAGCTCCCGACCGGTCTCCCGGAATATGTGGTAGTGTAGTGCGTGTTAGTGTAAGTGTGTGTGTGTGTGTGTAAGGGGAGAGGATAGGACAAGGAATGGGAATGACAGATCGCGCGCGGTCCGTGGCCCGTTTGGTAGGGTACTGCTCCGGCATTCGCCTGGTGTTCATCGAAGAAACCACGGAAAGCTACCGATCAGAGCAGCCGAATTCTCCTCCAGACAGCGAGTGAAATCGACCTAGCAGGAGAGCTAGCGTGGAAAATCCTGCCGCTGTCGGGAGAGGCGGGTGGAGCAGAGAGGTGTACCGCTGGGCGTGGTGTGAGGAGGGGGGGCGTTGCAAGTCTGGCCGGCGTGGGCGGGGAGGGGCGGGGGGCGTTAGCGTGGGCGAGGGATCGATGCGAGGGGCCTCCGTTGCACCCCCTGTGACGTCATGCCCGACGCGCCACCGGCCTGGCGTACGCCAGCACTCGACTGAAAGGGAAAGCGGAAGCAGAGGCGTCCTCCAATGCACTCACCCACCATGTTCCCAGGTTCTTTCACCTGATTTCTGGGTTACCAATTTCGAATATAAACTCCGGGAGAGATGGCTCAGGGCACCATCTGATGTCACTGCAGCGCCTCTGACCGGGAGGTCCTAGGTTCCCACTCCCCACGGCGGCAGGATTTTCGACAGTAGCTTTTCAGCTAGGTCGAATTCAGTCGCTGTGTGGAGAATTCTAGCTACTCTGATCAGTAGTTTCCCGTGTTTTTTTTTGTTTTTTCGATCAACACCAGGCGAATGCCAGAGCAGTACCCTACCAAACGGGCCACGGACCGCGCGCGATCTGTCCTTCCTCTTCCTTGTCCTATCCTCTCCCCTTACTCACACTTATATGCACTGCCGTAACTATATAGAGAGACCTGTAGGGAGCTTTGTGCTTGTTTGGGCTGGGCGACGTTCCGCTGAAGGAGATACTTGGAGGAGGAATGTCATGACGTGTTCTTCAACGCCTGTTCTCACCAACTAGTGGGAAAGGAACGCTGCGTCCTCCAGGGATAAAACACCAACTACAGTAACGGGATAATGATGAGTAGTTGACGCCCCCAGAATCATGTATTGACTCAGTCATTCACTCTCAACAATTATCACGAACATATATGAAGAAGAAACAATCGCATATTGGTGGAGGAAAGAAACCATTTCTTAATCATCTGCGTATGGCTTACGCAGGTAGCGCTGTTGTCGCACGTCATAGTTCGAAAAGCTGTGGGCAGATGGCGCGTTTACCAGCCATTGCTCCGCCGCGTATCCTAGTCCTCTCTGTTCGTGGGCTTCTTTTCATAGCTGATGGTGGCGTTATGGGGTTGTCTAATCCCGTTACGTCACAATGTATTTATATATATATATATATATATATATATATATATATATATACATATATATACACATATAAACATATATATATAACATATATATATATACATATATATACATATATATAATATATCACATATAAACATATATATACATATATATATATATTGTTAAATATTAAAAACCGTTTTGACTCGCAGTATACTAGGCGCTAGAAAGCGTTGTGCAGGGAGAAGACGGCGTTGCACGGGGCGGGGGGCGGCGCGATGGAGTTCGACAACGAGAGGGCGCTGCTGCTGATCGAGCTCTACCGCCGCCACCGCTCGCTCTGGGACCCCAAGGACCCGCTCTACTACTCCAAGGCGCGCAAGGTCAGTCTCCCACTCGCACAGCTTGGACCCCGGCGAATTAATTTTACACGGAAGCAAAAAAAACAACAACGGGAAACTAAAGCTATATAACAATTGATATAGAAAATAAAAAACAAACCAATTTACACATTTCCATTGCTTTTTTATTCCAGAGATAAAACACGAGGATTTAAACTTGACAGTTGCGTAACAAGTCTCTTACTACATTTAGAATATTTTTTTTTGTATTTATTTTTCCAAACCCACAAATGACGAACTCTTAAAAAATCTATTCACATGATAGTTAATTAACGAGTCTTTATTTGATAAGTTTTTCATTTTGTTTATGTAGGATTCTGACTTTTGAAGAAATTTGTGCGGCCCAATGTTGGGCGCCAATGCCGAGGCTAGCGATGGTGTGTGTGTGTGTGCGTAGGCGCAGGCGTGGGGCGAGGTGGCTGCGCGGGTGGGCGGCGCCGTGCAGGAGGTGCGTCGGAAGATGGAGAGTCTTTTGGGCTCCTTCCGCAGGGAGCGCTCTAGGGCTGCGCGGGCGGCCGGAAGGGGTGAGTAGCTCCACAACTGCGTCATAGCTCTACTAGAGCAATTTTACGTCCTCCATTTCTACCGAAAAAAACGACTCTTTAGTAACTTTACGTGCCCGGTCTCTACCGGAAAAACGAATCCTTTAATAACTTTACATCCTCCATCTCTGCCAGAAAAGCGGATCCTTTAGTGACTTTACGTCATCCATCTCTACCGGAAAAAACGGATCCTTTAGTAACTTTACGTCCTCCATCTCTACCGGAAAAACGGATCCTTTAGTAACTTTACGTCCTCCATCTCTGCCGGAAAACGGATCCTTTAGTAACTTTACGTCTTCCATCTCTACCGGAAAAGCGGATCCGTTAGTAACTTTACGCCCTCCATCTCTAACGGAAAAACAGATCCTTTAGTAACTTTACGTCCTCCATCTCTACCGGAAAAACGGATCCTTTAGTAACTTTACGTCCTCCATCTCTACCGGAAGACGGATTCTATAGTAACTTTACGTCCTCCATCTCTACCGGAAAAATGGATCCTTTAATAACTTTACATCCTCCATCTCTACCGGAAAATGGATCCTTTAGTAACTTTACATCCTCCATCTCTACCGGAAAAACGGATCCTTTAGTAACTTTACATCCTCCATCTCTACCGGAAAACTAATCCTTTAGTAACTTTATGTCCCCCATCTCTACCGGAAAACGGATCCTTTAGTAACTTTACATCCTCCATCCCTACCGGAAAACGGATCCTTTAGTAACTTTACGTCCTCCATCTCTACCGGAAAAACGGATCCTTTAGTAACTTTACGTCCTCCATCTCTACCAGAAAAGCGGATCCTTTAGTAACTTTACGTCCTCCATCTCTACCGGAAAAACTGATCCTTTAGTAACTTTACGTCCTCCATCTCTACAGGAAAAACGGATCTTTTAGTAACTTTACGTCCTCCATTTCTACCGGAAAACGGATCCTTTAGTAACTTTACGTCCTCCATCTCTACAGGAAAAACGGATCCTTTAGTAACTTTACGTCCTCCATCTCTACAGGAAAAACGGATCCTTTAGTAACTTTACGTCCTCCATCTCTACAGGAAAAACGGATCCTTTAGTAACTTTACGTCCTCCATCTCTACAGGAAAAACGGATCTTTTAGTAACTTTACGTCCTCCATCTCTACAGGAAAAACGGATCCTTTACTAACTTTACGTCCTCC
The DNA here is from genome assembly GCA_964035755.1 of Teleogryllus oceanicus. Lineage (NCBI taxonomy): Eukaryota > Metazoa > Arthropoda > Insecta > Orthoptera > Gryllidae > Teleogryllus > Teleogryllus oceanicus. The sequence goes on along the minus strand of CAXIVR010000013.1, from coordinate 83,411,560 downwards.
ATCTCTACAGGAAAAACGGATCCTTTAGTAACTTTACTACGTCCTCCATCTCTACAGGAAAAACGGATCCTTTACTAACTTTCCGTCCTCCATCTCTACAGGAAAAACGGATCCTTTAGTAACTTTACGTCCTCCATCTCTACAGGAAAAACGGATCCTTTAGTAACTTTACGTCCTCCATCTCTACAGGAAAAACGGATCCTTTAGTAACTTTACGTTCTCCACCTCTACCGGAATAACGGATCCTTTAGTAACTTTACGTTCTCCACCTCTACCGGAATAACGGATCCTTTAGTAACTTTACGTCCTCCATCTCTACAGGAAAACGGATCCTTTAGTAACTTTACGTCCTCCATCTCTGCCGGAAAAACGGATCCTTTAGTAACTTTACGTCCTCCATCTCTACAGGAAAAACGGATCCTTTAGTAACTTTACGTCCTCCATCTCTACAGGAAAAACGGATCCTTTAGTAACTTTACGTCCTCCATCTCTGCCGGAAAAGCGGATCCTTTAGTAACTTTACGTCCTCCATCTCTACAGGAAAAACGGATATTTTACTAACTTTGCGTTTTCCACCTCTACCGGATAATCGGATCCTTTAGTAACTTTAAGTCCTACATTTCTACCGGAAAATCGGATCCTTTACTAACTATACGTTCTCCATCTCTACCGGAAAAACGGATCCTTTAGTAACTTTACCTTCTTCATCTCTACCGGAAAAACGGATCCTTTAGTAACTTTACGTTCTCCATCTCTACCGGAAAAAATGATCCTTTAGTAACTTTACGTTCTCCATCTCTACCGAAAAAACGGATTCTTTAGTAACTTTACATCCTCCTTCTCTACCAGAGGAACCGGCCCTACAGCACATTCTTCCTTTTTTACCAGCTCTACCGAGCCCTCTATCAGCTTCATGACCTTCATCTCTGTGGGGAACATCTCATTTCTCCTGCAACGCCTTTAATTTTCACCAGCCCTACCAACCTCTCTAGCAACTTCACCTTTTCCATCTCTACGAGGAACAACCCCGGAATTCGTCCTTTATCTTAACCAGCGCCCCCAACCGGTCCCTTTACTTTTCCTGCCCAGCTCTCGCCCCCAACCAACCTGACTCTGCATCCTGCTCCTGACTCCTGCCCGGACTTCTGCTCACATTACTCATCTCTGCTACTTCTGCTCCACTATCATTTTCAATCAGCTCTACATGCTCACCTGGTGCTTGTGAACTCACTTGTAGCACCAGCCACCTGAACCCAAGAGCGCCAGCAACGCTACAGACTCTATATAGGACCCACATAGCCTTCATTTTTTTTGTACCAATCACGCTTGCTTCGGTTTCTGTCGAGTCACAAGCCTTATCTGCTTATCCTCTCTAGCCAGTTTAATAACGTGACACTTTTACTGCTTCGGCTACAGAGCTACATTTCCGGCTACAGGGCAAACTGTCCTACATGACTCTGCTAGCTCAACAGCCCCTCTTGTTCTATCAGACACTTAGGCCACTGGAGCCCCTACCGATCACAGCTTGTCCTTCAGCCCAATATGTGCCCTTCCGTAACAAGAGACCGCTTCAGCTGTTGCTGCATGGCTTCTGCTGGCACCATATCTACAGGTTGTGCCCATGTACACAATTTGCCCAATCAGTTATTTGCAGTTGGCTCTATTGTAAGTAGTTCTATTGTAAAGACCTTTTGTTTTTTTTAATAATTCATTTCTCACTCATTCATTTATTTCTCATTCATTTCATTACTCTCAAGAATTCATCTCGAATGAATGCAAATAAATGAAGGAGAAATATCTTTTAATATTTCCTGTGTAATAAGATATTTTCTGTTTGTCTACAATAATAAAGTTATTTTAGAGACAATACACGTTAGATTCATATCGCAATTAAACGCTATAAAATGTAGAACAAGTTAAATTGGTGTTTATATTATTTGAATGCTAGAAGCGATGTTTCTACTCACATATAGATAACTGAATAAGTGATATAACACAGCATGGGATTTCATTTCTATAACCAACTTTCTCGTCCATTTGATGACTTATAAAAAGATTTTCCTGCAAATTTCATGTAATGCGCCCTTTATGCAAGCACACGTGTATTTTGAAATACACCATAACCATTGCTAACTGCAAGGTTTTAGAGATGAATAAATTTTGTATTACAAAATAAAATGTAATATCTGTAATTATTTTCTATTTAAGGCATACGCATTCAAAACGACTTCCATTTTAAACAGTATTGTCGTGAAAATATTTTAGTTATTAAACTTTTTGCCTCTTTGAGCAATTAAGAATAAAAAGAAATATAAAAATTGAAATATATAAAGTTAATAATAATAATAAAATTATTTTAATGGTTTATGATTTTAAATATCGTGAGGAATACGTGATTTTTGTTCGCTAATAATTTTAACCATACGGAACTTCTAAAAGTTGTGATAATATCAATTAATATTTCTTTAATTATCACAGAATAATTACATTTTAGGCGCCTAACGTGAGATTTTCACCGTGAAGCATAGATCTCTTGCAAAGGGGGTTGATGGCTTTTGAATCCCTGTGAAGCGTTTTCAATGCTTCATAGAATGTTCGCCTTTGTGTATTTTCACATAGTTATTCCGTAGATGGCATCCATAGTATAGAATAATAGTCGTTTCTCTAATATCACATTTCATACTTTTTAACTCACTGGTTCAAGCAATTCAGAATTAAGAATTCAGAGGTGGAAGTTGTAATAATGTTGTTTTTATACTGAAACGTTGAATTCGAATTGTAGAAACGCGGAGCGATTTAACAGCGTGAAAAATAACCTCTTACATTTACTATTACACTCCGCATTCAGAAGACAAAAGTATTTGTTTGATAGTAAAGTTGGTAGCACCGGATATTATTGGCTATTGCATGACTTTTCGACATTCTTGCCTTATGACAAAATGAATTGCCAGCTTTGAAATATCACTCGGATAAGGAGTAAGGAATTTTATTTTACGTATTTTCCCAGTGATAATTACATTTCTGGGTAATTTAAAAAGTAAACGATTCTTAACATAATGCCAAACAATTAAATCAACAAATACTGGAATGTTTGTTTCTCAAAATTGAAAGTGTTTAAGTGACAATCCCTTTTTCTTTACAGGTTTACGTAGAAACTACACATCATCCTGGTTTGCCTACGACAAGATGAAGTTTCTCATTGACAGAGATAATCCGAAGAAACCCAAACGGCTCAGATCAGAAAATGTGAGCGGTGATTGCATGCGGATTCGCTTATTTGTGTGAGGTTACGTAAAAAGTACAACATTATAGAGCAGACAAGCAACGCTTGAAGAGACATGTTATGGCATAAGTTGTCCGGTGACCGCAGTTGTATTCCCCATATATGTTGGAGTGTGTATTTGAGTGAATCTGTGCGTAGTAAGAAAAAGAATGAGTGAATCCACGAATTGAAATTTTCCGAGTAGACTGGAAGACTCTTGCCCCATGCTCTTACCTGCTGCCATATATCGCCGCTCAAAGTATATTTTTTTGACATTTTCTCAATTTTTCGGTTTCATAATTGTAAAGTGAACACTCTTAAAGAAATATTACTTTAAGAGTGTTAAAGAAGAGTCAAACCTCGTCCTAAATAGCAATTTTCACTGAAAAATGTGTAGCGGTTTTTGTGAAAATAGCGTTTAAGCGTTACTGTAAATGCCAAATATGAAGTTTTTAAACCTCATTTAAAATCATTTGACGCACTTTAACTCGCAAATGCAATAGTGTTTAAAACGCTGGAAATGTCATACTAACGACCAGAGATATTTTAAAAAATACAATTGTGTAATTTTTGAAGAAAACGAAAGAGTACAGCAAAATCAACTTTATGTCATATTAAACCGTACAATTAGCACTACACGTTGGAGAAAAATTAAGGAAAAATTTGGGGCCATTTTTTAGAAAGTTTGATCGTTTCTGAAAATGTGGAATTTGGAGTTCATTTTAACAGAAAACGTGGGTATTCATGAAACTTTACATGACATTATTTAAATCGCATGTACTCATAAATACAATAATGTGAACAAATTTCTAATAATGTTAATATTAACAACGCGAAAGCCAAGTAAACACGTACATTCTTGCAATTTAAGGAAAAAACAAGGCATAGAGGAATATGGCATCTTATAGAGTACATTTCGTACTATCCCTACCAAAAGTTTAAACAAAAAACTTGGAGCTGTTTTTGAGAAAGTCTTGTTTTTGTAATTCACGCTTCAACTTATGCCACCGGATTATTGTGGACTGCTGCCGCTAGAGCGCACTGTCGTCGAAAAAAAATCTTCTGCCCAATACAGTCGAATATTATCCGAGCTCGTTTTCTTGAGTCCTCGTTTCGCTAGATGCAAGAGGAGTGAGGACTTGATTATTTTTACTACAGGACAATTTCATCAAAACTTTAGCTCGTTTTTTTTATACGAAAAAGTTCCTATTAACGCTGGAGCGAACATTTCTGGTAATGAAATGTGGACAGCAATGCTCATGGCTATAATTTATTCTTTACTCAACTAATATTAGTAAAGGAGTGGGAGTTGGGATATCGGGGATCAAGGAAGTGTGCGACTCTAATACCAATGCCATTCCGTTATCTGGAGACTACCCATATGAGCGATGAACAGCGGATCCAAGAGTAAATTGTAACATAATGGAGTGAACATTTTATTTATTGAAAACCATTTTTATATGTGTGTAATAAGATATTGCGAACATATTGTGTCCCATTTTTGTATTAAAATATTTTCAGTTTTTGACGTATGAGAAGGGCATATAATTATATTCTAAACATTTTTACTTTCTTGCCCTTACGAAGATACTTCGTAAGAAGAGAAAGTTATGTAATCGAGCGCCGCAAAACGGCGAATTCGGCAGAAATAAGTTTAATGCGGGCCCTGATAACGAAAAAGTGGGCAAATTAAGTTTTTAAATATAGAAAACAGTCTTCACAAACGTCACCAGTCAACATCAACATCAAACGTTGTTTAGCCGCCATTGGGAACTCTCTGAACACATGTAATCTTGAAAAAAACATTCAACTGAAATAGCGAGCAAGAATCACAGCCGTGTCTCCCGGTTTCAAATACTATACACGCTCTGAAAAAGGTGGACACCTCTGTATATGGTTAAATGGATGAGGCGTCAGCAGTTTCTGATTTAGAGAGATTACTATAAGAAGGCCGCTATGACAGCTACTGATTTTTCATTGCTGGCAAGTTAGGTCCATGCACTCATTTTGTCAGTGTGTTCGTTTATAGTTAGCTCATTTGTAAATGGCTTCATGACAATCTCTTGGAATATCATCGCCCTGCGTGACATTCATTCTAGTCAGTCACTATATTTCCTGTACGAAGTATACACAAATTCATGTATGTATGTATTTTTGTATTTTTTTATTTATGTTCTTTTAAATGTATTGTTTTATAACACCTCATACTATTCAGTGCAGTCCGTAGGTACATTTTACATGGGAAAAGGTGATAAAATCGTTTTCTTTGGGTATGCTGTATGGACCCAGGCAGTAGTTAAAAGTGAGTTTGTTTATAATTTCACAAATGTGTATTTTTGCAAACATTTAAGAGAGAATTGAGATAAAATATTTTGTTTGAAAAGCTGTAGCTCGCTTAGTAATTTGTTTCACAAAAAATGTTTCGTAGAAAAGTTGAAGTAAATTTTATCCTTTTTTAAAATTATATTTAATTATTTTTTACACAGGATTTCTAGAGTTATGGAGAAAAAAACGAACAAGTGACAAAAAATACCGTTTTTTTGGGGTCCTCTCGGGTCCTCTCGGGTCTTCTCGGGTCCTCTCGGGGTCCTGTCGGGATCCTCTCGGGGTCCTCTCGGGTCTTCTCGGGTCCTCTCGGGGTCCTCTCGGTCCTCTCAGGTCTCTCAGGTCCTCTCGAGGTCTCTCGGTCTCTCAGGTTGGTACTCTCGGTCTCTCGGTCCTCTCAGGTACTCTCAGGTCTCTCAGGGTCTCTCGGTCCCCGGTCTTCTCGGTCCTCTCAGGGTCCTCTCAGGTCTTCTCAGGTCTCTCGGGTCCTCGGTCCTCTCAGGGTCCTCTCAGGTCTTCTCGGTCCTCCAGGTCTCTCAGGTCTCTCGGTCCTCTCCGGGTCTCTCAGGTCTTCTCAGGGTCCTCTCGGTCTCTAGGTCCTCTCAGGGTCCTCTCAGGTCTTTTCGGTCCTCTCGAGGTCCTCTCCAGGGTCCTCTCGGTCTTCTCAGGTCCTCTCGGTCTTCTCAGGTCTCTCGGTCTCTCGGGTCCTCTCAGGTCTTCTCAGGTCCTCTCGGGTCCTCTCAGGTACTCTCGGTCTCTCAGGGTCCTCTCAGGGTCCATCTCTCAGGGTCTTCTCGGTCCTCTCAGGTCCTCTCAGGGTCCCTCTCAGGTCTTCTCGGGTCCTCTCAGGGTCTTCTCGGGTCCTTCAGGGTCCTCTCAGGTCTCTCAGGTCTCTCGGGGCCTCTCAGGTCTCTCAGGTCCTCTCAGGTCTTCTCAGGTCCTCTCGGGTCCTCTCAGGGTCTTCTCGGTCTTCTCAGGGTCCTCTCAGGTCCTCTCAGGTCTTCTCTCAGGTTCCTCTCGGTAGGGGCCTCTCAGGGTCTCTCGGTCTCTCGGGTCCTCTCAGGGTCTCTCCTCAGGTCTTCTCAGGTCCTCTCGGGTCCTGGGTCCTCAGGTCTCTCAGGGTCCTCTCGGGTCCTCTCGGGTCCTCTCGGGTCCTCCAGGTCTCTCAGGTCCTCTCGGGTCCTCTCGGGTCCTCTCAGGTCCTCTCAGGGTCCTCTCGGGTCTTCTCGGGTCCTCTCAGGGTCTCTCAGTTTTCTCGGGTCCTCTCGGGTCCTCTCGGGGTCCTCTCGGGTCCTCTCGGGTCCTCTCGGGTCCTCTCGGGGTCCTCTCGGGGTCCTCTCGGGTCCTCTCGGGGTCCTCTCGGTGTCCTCTCGGGTTCCTTCGGGCTAGGAGATGACAAGTTGGGGTTTCAACTACAGCCTGGTTTCATACAACATATGGAAAGAAACATGTTTTACGGCCTTTTCCTCTTTTTCTGAAGTACCTAGCGCGTGTGTGTGTGTGTGTGGGCAGGTGCGCGAGCAGGCGCCGGAGGGCGCGGGCGAGGGGGCGGAGGCGGCGCCCTTCCTGGAGGGGCTGCACTCGGCCTTCGGGGACGCGCTGCTGGAGGCGCCCCCGGCGGCGGCGGCGGCGGTCGACGTGAAGCCGTCCGCGCTGGTGCCGCCCCGCCACGCGCCCTCGTGGGGGCCGCCGCCCCCGCACCTCGACAGGCAAGCCGCGCGCCACCCTCAAACCTTCAATTACTTCAGTCATTCAAAAACCTCCGTATATCGAAAAACCTCGGTATATCGAAAACCTCGGTATATCGAAAACCTCGGTATATCGAAAACCTCGGTATATCGAAAACCTCGGTATAACGAAATCCTCAGTATATCGAAAACCCCGGTATATCGAACCCCTCGATAAATCGAAAACATCTGTCATTGCAAAGTCTAGGTAATTTAACTCTCCGTAATTGAAAACACCAGTAATTCCAAAACCTTGAAAATTTGAAAGCCTTGGTAATTCAAAATCCTTGAAAATTTGAAAGCCTTGGTAATTAAAAAATTAATTCCGATACCTCAGTAATTCGAAAGTTATGGTAGCTTAATCACCGCGGTTTGGCCTTAATTCCAACACTTCGGTCATTAAAAAACAATTCAAAAATCTCGTAATTCGATTATTGGAATTAAAAAATTATGATAAAATTTACCTGTTTTTTTCTTACTGGTTTTTGAAAATGGTGTGGCCTCACCATGGCTGTGTGCTGTAGCGCAACGAGCACATAGGGATGGGATGTATGTGTCTGAGTGAAGATATGGCTGCGCGAATTGGAAAACCTGTGTAATTCGAACGCACTGGTAATTCGAAGTTCTCTATCATTTGAGGCTGTAAATAATTGGAATATTTTTTTTTTCTTTCCAAATTTTGTTTCTTTCCGAGTTTTGTTGTTTTTGTGGTCCCACCATGGCTTTGTGCTGCAGCGCAACAGGGACATAGGGATGGAATATGTGTGTGGTGTGTGTGTGGTGTGGAGGTGTGTGTGGTGATATGTGTGTGTGTGCGGTGGTGTGTGTATGTGTGATGGTGTGTTTGGTAGTGTGTGTGGTGGTGTGTGTGGTGTGTGTGTGGTGTGTGTGTGTGGTGGTGTGTGTGTGGTGGTGTGTTGTGTGGTGTGTGTGTGGTGGTGTGTGTGGTGTGTGTGGGTGTGTGTGGTGATTGTGTGTGTGGTGTGGGGTGGTGGTGTGTGTATGTGTGATGGTGTGTTTGGTAGTGTGTGTGGTGGTGTGTGTGGTGTGTATGTGTGTGTGTGTGTGTGTGATGTGTGTGTGGTGTGTGTGTGTGTTGTGATGTGTGTGGTATGTGTGTGGTGTGTGTGTATTGTGGAGTGTGTGTGTGGTTGGGTTGTGTTGTGTGGTGTGTGTGTGGTGGTGTGTGGTGTGTGTGTGTATGGTGTGTGTGTGTCTGTGTGTGTGTGCGTGTGTGTGTGTGTGTGTGTGTGTGTGAGTGACGGCGTGGGCGCGCGTGTTGCAGCTGGCGGGCGCGGCGTTCTTCCACCAAGTGCGTGCTGGAGGCGCCCCGAGATGTGGACGCTGCCGCCGCCGCCACATTGCACGAAGACTTCGGCGCCAGGTGAGCCATGACGGCTCCCCACCACAAAACATCCATGCGAGCAACATCGACATCGACCGCAAAACGGCCACGTTTTAAGGCTGATTTAGTAGCCTCTAATATTGAATTCGTGCGCAAAAAAAATTAACTTGGCAGTGGCCGTGTTTATTAATTAAAGTAACAAAAACTGAACTGGAAACAAAGTTTTAAAAAGATAATAGAAAAAAAAGAAACCTTAGCTACTAGGGTTATCTGAGGGGATCAGCCGTCAGATCGATGAATGAGGGTGCCGGAAGGCCGGTGTGTCGAGAGTCGAGTTCGTTATGGCTGAAGTAGTAGGCCCGTACTGCCTCCCCTCGGGCATGAGGGTCGCGGGTTGTCATCCCGCCTCGGGCATGGATGTTTGTGTTGTCCTTACGTGTTCTCCATACAGTTTCCCTCTCAATTTAAAAATCAGTGTGGTCGCTATATGACCGAGGTTTTGAAAAGTGACCTTAACAGAAGAGTACGGACCCGGGGGCGGGGCCAGGGTTGGGGGCGGTGCTGGGACCGGGGCTGGGGGTTGGGGGTGGGGACGGGGCTGGGGCGGTGCCGGGGGCAGGGCCGGGGGCAGGGGCGGTGCCGGGGGCGGGGCCGTGGGCGAGGGACGCTGCGCGTGCTGAGGGTGTGGGGGGCGTGGTGGTGTTGCAGGGTGTCGGGGGCGAGCGACGAGGCGGCCGTGTTCGGGCAGTACGTGGCGGAGAAGCTGCGCGGCTACTCGCGGCGCACGCGCGCCGTGGTGGAGCACCTGGTGAGCAACGTGCTCTTCGAGGCCGACATGGGCAAGCACGACGCCGCGCCCCAGCTCCTCGCGCAGGTCAGCGCTACTTCACTCCACTTCACTCAGCCTTTCACTTTGCTCGCCCTTTCACTTTGCTCGCCCTTGCACTTTACCGCACTTTCACCTCACTTGCCCTTTCACTTCACTTTACTCGCACTTTCACCTCACTGGCCATTTCACTTTACTCACCCTTTAACTTTACGTACCCTTTCACTTTGATCGTCCTCCCACGTTGATCACCTTTCACTTTGCTCGCCCTTTACCTTTATTCGCTCTTACACTTTCTCTCCCTTCACTTTACTCGCACTTTCACCTCACTTGCCCTTTCACTTTACTCACCCTTTAGCTTTACGTACCCTTTCACTTTGATCGTCTCCCACGTTGATCACCTTTCACTTTGCTCGCCCTTTCACTTTATGCGTCCTTACACTTTGATCGTCGTCCCAATTTCATCACCTTTAACTTTGCTCGCTCTTTCACTTTATTCGTCCTTACACTTTCTCTCCCATTGACTTTACTCGCTCTTTCACCTCACTCGCCCTTTTACGTTGCTCGCCCCTCTTTACCCTGCCTTCCGCTTTCTTGCCCTTTCACTTTTTTGCCTTTCCTTCACTCACTCTCACTCCTTTAACTTTACTATCTCTTCTCCCACCCCACCCACTGAGTGGTTGTGGTTGCAGGAGCGGGCGGCGGGCGGCCACCGCCTGCGGGGGGGCTGCAACAGCCCGCCCCTCGTCGTCACCTACTCCGCCCCCTCGCCCGCCCCCTCGCGCGGGCCCCTGGACGACGAGGGCGACGACGAGGGCGACGACGAGGGCGACGACCAGGACGAGGAGGGCGCCGCCGTCAAGCTGGAGCCGGAGCACGACGACGCCGACTACGACCTCGACCAGGGCGGCTTGTGAGCAGCCATTCAGCCCCTGCCACGAACGGGTTGAGGAACTAATGCTTCTAAACGTGCAAGGCGGTGGTGACACGTGTTTTATTAACTAATCACTTTGGACGCACAAGGACATGAACACTTTGTACAAACCGTTAAATGTAGAAGATTGTGGTGAAGTGCGCTTTTCGTATAAGCAAGTGTTTTATTAACTAATGGCTCGAGACGTACAAGCCACTTGGCGAGCAGAACACCTCGTACAAACCGTACAAGGTACAAGGCGATGGTGAAGTGCGCTTTTCGTATATGCAAGTGTTTTATTAACAGGCCGAGACGTACAAGCCACTTGGCGAGCAGAACACCTCGTACAAACCGTACAAGGTACAAGGCGATGGTGAAGTGCGCTTTTCGTATATGCAAGTGTTTTATAACTAATCCTTTGGACACACAAGGCAACACTTTGTACAAACCGTTAAATATAGAAGATGGTGGTGAAGTGCGATTCTCGTATATGAAACGGTTTTAATAACTAATCACTTTGGACATCACATGACAAGGCCCTTTTCTACCTTTGGAACCGGATGAAAGGCATTTTGGCCTTTAAATTTTGGAAACCAACCCCCCTACAAACCACTGAAGTGGTGAAGGGAGATTCTCGTGTATGAAAATGTTTTACTATGTAATGACTTCCCAATTTTTATGCATTCGAAGAATCAGCGAGCAGAACACCTGGTGCAAGGAAGGGCGCTTTTGATTTTCATTAACCAATGACTTTGGATATTCATGGCCCTTTATCGTTTTCGAACCACCCAGCAGAACTCCTCGGAAGGGCAGTTGAAGATAGAAGGCGGTGGTGAATTTAAATCAGTAAGTGCGTTTTTTGTGTGAAAGAGTTTGTTTTATTCTCTTTGAGCTGTATGCAGCACAGCTAACTCAATGGTTTCGGAAAATCCAGGAAACATAGGGCAGAAAACCGTATCCAAACCGGGGACACAAAAAAAACTGGATAACTGATAACTAGTTTTCATGGAACTCGAAAACTGGTGAAGGTTCATAAATGTTTCCTTTTTGGATGCAGTAATTTTTCATCTGGATATGGACTCTAGCTGCTCAAGACATCCGAATAATTTTGGAAAACTCAGGGCTTTTTATGTTTATTTTTTGTGAAATCCAAAAGAAATCCTGATTAAAACCAGTCAAAGAGAGACGAGGTGCTGTCAATATGTGCATTTATATGAAACAGTTTTTATTTTTGCGATGGACGCCAACCTATAGACTTTGGAGCACACAGGAAGTTTGATGTGTTTGGTGAGGCACGAAGAAATCGTGTTACTAACCGTTCAAGGTTGTAAGGTTCAAACCTTCCTGAGCGGTGACGAAAGTATTGTCGTGACGTGCGTTTTTATAAGAAAAAGGGTATTTTATCTGCTTTGGAACGCAAATCAGAAAATCCCAGTAAACAGTGCACCTTTCATGCATTAAAACAAAGCAGAAATACTGATAAAACCGTTAAAAGCGAAAGGCAGCGGTGCAGTATTATAAATATTTGCGTTTGATGTGAAACACGAATTTACGAGGATTAAGATGGATGCTCCACAGTCAATCAAAAGAGTTTGGAGAGCACGTGAACAGTAATTAGTTTGGTGAATCAGCGAACAGAAATCTTTTTCAAGACAATCTTGATCCAAACCGTGAAACTTGAAAGGCGGTGGTAAAGGACCACCAATATTTTCATTTTATATGAAATCGTTTTCATCTGCCTTGTGAGAGCCGAATCAAGGACCTTTCGGAGAATCAGCAAGTAGAAACTTGGCCAAAGAAATACTGATTCAAACTGCTGAAGATGAAAGGCGATGCCGAAGGATTATGTGAGAATTCATACTAAACAATTTTCATTCGGCTTGTAATGAATGTAGAGTAGATGAAGAATGGAGAACCTTGTAATTGGTTGGAGAAGCAATGACTAGAAATCTCGTACAAACAGTTCAAGATGGAATATCAAAATGTACATTTTATATGAAACTGATTTTGTATCTGGATTGTGATAGATGCTCCACAGATTGCCGGATGACTTTAAAGAAATAGGATTTTCTATGCGATTGGAAAATAATCTAATATACAAATACATCAAATGAATTCTTAACCAAACCGTTATAGTGAAAGGCGTTGGTGAAGGCTTATCAACATATGTTTTATATCAAACGTTTTTAATCGTCTTATGATGGATATAGCTTATCTGGAGAGCCCAATAACTTTGCAAAAATCTGGTTTGGGTTTTCAGCGCACGAAGCGAACGTGAAACCGTCGAGAGTTAAAGACGTTCGGAGGCTAGAACATGATCGGATTTGGGAAGCAGTTCAAAAACGCTGATAACAATGGTGACGTTTTACGCGTGCGCGCTTTTAATCATAACTGCGTCAATGACGGTTCCTCTCTGCTGCCGCTATTATTCAAAACGGTTCATTAACAATAATTTGCGACCAATGACGTGTGACCTATAACGTGGGGTTTGCACATTGTGTCAGTGTATAGTTGCATACACGTAATGTATTTCTTAGGGAGATGTTTTTATTTTTGAAACTATGAGTTATTGAAAAGAGTGTGGTGAAAGAACAATGTTTGTTGACAGAATGGTCTTAAATGATAACAGTACCGGTGTGTGCAATTGACTGGTAATAGTTTTCATGTCAGTTAATTTTTGGCTGGGAACGGAGGAACACGCAGCTAGAAATGAAAGGGTGGAGGTGATTCAAGATGAGGATCGACAGAACTTTTTTGGTGGAATCAAACTAATTCAACAATGATGAGATTAGAAGCGACGGTTGAACATTATGCACAATTAAATTGTAGATTTTAATTAATTAATTAAATAATTAGTTCCAGGGCATGATATAGAAAATTTCAACTTCATAGTGAATTTGGCGAAGTAGATGTGAAAGTTGTCGACTACTAGAAGTTGATATCCCTAGTGTGCAGAGAGTTTGCAAGGGTTATAATAAGGCTTTTGTGATGACGCTCGATAAGATGGTTTCACTCAAATTGAACCCTGGAAGCACTTAATTGAGGTTATACAAAGCTTTATTTGTGAACTCAGTGATTAGTGAACTAAAGCTTCATACCTCGAAGATATTAGGAAATGAGGTTGACTGCTGGATTTTCATACCAAGCTTACTCTTTCCCATGTTTTCCCTTTCCCACGAAAAGAAAACTTTGAAAGTGCAATTGACAAAGGAGACAGAATTAATTGAAAATTTTGGCAAAAGTATTCCTTGAGAAGTTTAAATTCGATACAGAAATTATGTGTATTTATAGGTATTGCAGATAAACGAAATGTTCAACAGCTGACAATGGCAGTAATTTGAGATCGAGACTGACTGAGCACACGTGGAAAGTTTAAACCTAAAAAGAGCAAAGCTATATATGTGATATTATTGTGCTCATACTGTAAAGGTACTTGTCTAGTTTTGAAGTTCCCATTACAAAATTCCTTCTTCGGGCAGGTCGAAGGAGAACTGTTACAATACAGATCGTTGAATGGAAGATTATAGATGAATCTCATCGTAGAAATAATGTATATATGCGATCTAGTGCATGTGCTCTTAATTTTCGACTTGTTAATTCGAAAGTGGACTTTCCAAATTTGAAAGTGGACATTCCCAAAGACGATGCAAAAATCTGCAATATTTTATTGAAACTGAAACAATTATGGGAATTTATTGTAAATGAGTTATAAACATTATAGAGCAAACAACAGTTATGACTAGTTTCAGTTTCTTTTTTTCAGTTTTTACTTCGCCAGCTCAAGAACTTGACAATGTAGACATCATTAAGAGATACCGCAACAAATGTTTTTCAAAATTCCCCCAAAAAACTGAAATAAACTTAACATTTGGATACAGAAATTGTTACAATTGATACAATTTATTTTCAAATCGGTATGTCTTAGTGACGTCAGTATTATTCAAACGCCTAAAATTTACGATTAATTTAAAAATTGATTGTTAATAAAGATGACGATAATTTGAATCTATTATCGTTTTCGGTATGTCGTTTGCGTTACTTTCCAACAAAATATATCTCATACATTGTTCATTTCAAACAATTACAATAAATTCAATACAATAAATTCACCAAAGGATATGAAAGAAATGACATGATCCATGGGCAAAGGAAATGTGTAAATAAGTTATATGCAAATTAAAACTCTACCAATTCCTTGGAAATTGTAATTGAGTGTTTTCTGGCTGATTTTAAAAGTATAATGGTTCTCAGAAAGAAGGGAAATGCACGCATATTCAAAACTAGGATGAACGATACACGTCTTATTTCCTTTTACTATCCTTTTACACGATGTCTATTATTCGAAATCGTAAGAGGAAATAATTTTTGGATAATTATGTAACAAAAACGATCGTGTATTTCATATTGTTGAACGAATGTTAAGGTTTTGAACATTTAAATACACCAAAATTGTATTTACTGAACGTCGTAAATAATCTTTTTCAAACATATCTAGTACTGGCATAAAATGGAGTACTTTTAAAAGTGCGCTTTTAAAAAAAGTAATAATACTATAAATATTCTGCATCCAACTGGTTTTTGGAAAGCACTTTGATTCGACCAATAAACTGAAATGTTTGTGTTTATTTAATTTTATTAGCCGTGCGTTTTTATAGCATGATGTGCGAACAGGGAAGTGCCTGCATTTTATTTCTTTCTGCGAGCATGAACTGGAGAGTGAACTGAGTTCTAATTAAATTTTTAAAATATCTGATGCCCATTTATTTCAAGTCAACTTGGAATTATTTCTCAGTAAACAGCGTATTCTACATTTCGGGGCATAACACCATATTTCGATAGAAAGTTAAGAAAAAGTAAAACATATTTATTGTTGAATTTACATCAAGATACATTAATAAACAATAATGTACATAATAAATGTTTTGGTAATTGAATTTCCTGTTCATTGTGAATATTATTATACTTTTCTCTCCCTAACCACTTCTGCTAACGAAATAATTTGTTTGAAATCGAATGCACAATGCAAAAGAACAATTTTACAATTGGCTTTGAAACATTCTTCACCTGAAATAGTGGCATCAAATTTGGTTAACATGGATGGCATTACCATAAAAAGGTACGCGGATCCTCACTAGCTGTGGCTGTTTTTTATAAGTTTTAGTTTCGTCAACTACGGAGGTCATTAGTCCCGTAAGTGTAGTGTATGTTTCCATAAAAATGGTGGTAGTGGTCTTCCCCCGCTGAATGGCGAGATCCGGCGCCGATCTACCGTCGGCTAGCGGGTTTTCCCCAACAAGGTATTTCCCACCAGCGGGGCACCGCCCCAGCCGGGACAAGCTCTAAGCTCCCGAACGGACTCCCGGAATGTGTTGTAGTGTAGTGTAAGTGTAAATGTGTGTAAGGGGTGAGGATAGGACAAGGAAGAGGAAGGAATGATTGCGCATGGTCCGTGGCCCGTTTGGTAGGGTACTGCTCCAGCATTCGCCTAGTGTTGATCGGAGAAACCACGGAAAACTACGGATCAGAGCAGCCGGCCGCTAGAATTCTCCTCCCGACAGCGACTGAATTCGACCAGCTAGGTCGCTAGCTTTGATATTGTTCATGAAGAGCTTTTTGATCCACATTTGTCGCCATTTATCGCAAGTGTAGTTTATAATTTGAGATATTATATCGTCTATTGCTCTTGGTAAAAAAAAATCGGGAGTTAAGACCTCGAAAACTGAAAACGTAGAATAAATATTGGAAATATTTGTAGCATTAGTATAATGTAGTATAATACATTGCCTTGTTATGTTATAAAGATACATAGCCCATTTGACATAAAAATATAATTGGATAGTTTGTGAAGTCTTAATTTTCATGGAGCATGAAATTTATGTTAGAGGGAACGAGTTCTAATTAAATATTTAAGAAGCGCGAATTACGTCGCCAATATAGAGGGGACGTTAATCACGTGACTTCACTTGAAAAACGTATTTCTTAGAGATACGTCCCTTCGGAAATAAACTCTTCGTTTGGGCACAAGCGCGAATGAAGTTTGACACCCCTGTAGCATTGTCGTGCATTTCGAAAGAACTTAATGTCAGGACGCATCGGTCTCGTGTGCTCTAGTTCGCCAGGAATACGTGGCAGCAGCACTGTTGCTCAACCGATCTCGTCACCGCCGGAGGATTTGGCCAAGCACACGTGAGGTTTGCTGGCAGCCTCGTTGGTCATCGTGGCCGAAATGTCGGTCGGCTGACGTTCGACGTTTGCTCGATTCGTTCAAACACGTGCTAGTAAATGGTAATGGGCATATTGAATCCAAACGATCTCTTCCGACTGCTTACGGAAATACGGGCTGACAGATGAAGATCTGTTCCGTTTGATTTCGTCGGTTCATTCGTCCGAAATCAGTTGGAAAGTCAAGGCCATCTATAATATCAAGGCTACTTCCAATACGTGTAGATGGCCTTGAGCGTGTCTGCTGCAAATGTTTAAAACAATGTACTGCGGAACTATGGGGCTATTTGTACGATTTCGGGTGCAACATTCGGGTGTATTTAAGATGAAATAAGTCTGACTATTTTGCTCGCAGTCATTCGATAGCGAGACACCGATCTATCGGCTGAACTTACAAGCTGCTCTTCTTACAAGCAGCGCCACTCCCGGCGGACGAGGGAAACGACAATTGATGCCGGCAGTGAGCGAGAAAGCGCTGGGAAAACGCACGTGATTCATTCATTAGTTATTTTGAGTTTCCGAGCGCGTCAATTGTAAGCAGTAAGTCGACTCCTTTACAAAGAGCACGTAGCCCAAATCAGCACAAAAAAGAATTGTACGGATAATAAGCAAATCCCAACTACGTGATTCTTGTAAGCTTCTTTAATAATTTAGAAATTTTATCATTACCCAATCTCTTGATTTACGAATCAGTGTTTTTTTGTCAAAAATTACTTGCTGAAGGGTGAGAACATGTTTTCAGCAAATACCGATGCCTGTAACACTTCACGTATCTATGATAATCCACGCAGAAATCATATTCATCAGGTATCAGTGTCAATAGCACACTACAAAAAAATCACACACAATACATGCAAGCTATTTTTTGTATACCAGCATTATAAACGACCTTTTCTGTTGCAAGAAATGTTTCATAACTGGGCATTTTACGGCGGCAAATGATGACTTATTAGCATTTTGCGGCCCAAATGATCGCATCATTACACATTCAGCCAATAGCAACGAGAGAATCTTGGGGAGACAGCTCCAAAAGGAACAGCCGACTAGAAAAATCTCGCACAGATGTCAAATACCTGAGATGTCACAAGAAAGTCGTTTCGAAAAATTAACTTTAATTATTTTATAAATTCATAATGTTCTTATACAAAAATAGCGTATGCAATTAGCTTGTAACGTTGCTTTATTGCATTCATACAAATTTGAAAACTCGGTCAAAACGTCGCTCGTTTTGAAAACCTGTATTCATGCAATAAAGCTTAACTTTATAAACTAATTGCATAAACTATTATTACAACACATTGTCAGATGAAATTTAAGAAATAAAACAGATACACAAGTTTAATTTCGAAGTAAAATATTTTCTGCAGCGTAACTCTCTATATACAATTAGAGGCTGAACTGAAAATGAAAACGGAAAGTAATGTTAACAATGATATTTATTGTATTAATTACCGTTTGGAATGTATGATTTATTCTAAATAATCTTTAACAAGTATTGTACCTCATACAAGTAACACATATAGGTCAATGACCCCCATCTCAGTCAGTTTTTGTCCAGTTACCCTGTTGCTTTGAACAAATGCTGAGATGGTCCCTTGTTTTTCTTTTGGATATAAATGGAACTTCATTATCTATGCAAGACTTCTAGAGATCAGAGGGAAATATACGTAGTTATTCAAATTATCATTCTCCATGTTCTCACGACAGGAAGTCGATCCCTCCACAAAGAGCACGATGAGGGACGATAGACAAATCTGCATCTGATTTGCCTTCAAAAATAGTTTTTATAAGGAAACGAATATTTCGTTAAAACTTCTTGCCAAAAACGCTCATTTCCATCTGTATTCAGAATTCAACTTGAATATGGGTTAGGGTAGAGATCCTAGAATTTAAGAAAATGCCGTAAAAACTTAACAGTTTAAAGTTAAATAAATAAAGAAATGTCTATGGTCATTAATCCCGTAAGCTCAGTGCATGTTTCACCCGTGATATGATCTGACCGGGAGGTTCTAGGTTCGAGTCCTGACGGCGGCAAGATTTTCGACACTAGCTATTCAGCTAGGTCGAATTCAGTTGCTGTCTGGAGGAGAATTCTAGCGGCCGGCTGCTCTGATCGGTAGTTTTCCTTGGTTTCTCCGATCAACACCAGGCGAATGCCGGAGCAGTTCCCTACAAAACGGGCCACGGACCGCACGCGATCTGTCCTTCCTCTCGCTTGTCCTATCCTCTCCCCCTTACACACACACTTACACTAACATGCACTACACTACCACACATTTCGGGAGACCGGTCGGGAGCGTAGAGCTTGTCCCGGCTCGGGCGGTGCCCCGCTGGTGGGAGAGTCCTGGTTAGGGGGAAACCCCACTAGCCGGCGGTAGGTCGGCGCCGGAATTCGCCATCCGACGGGGGGAAGATCACCGCCATCTCCCGAGAGAAAAACATGCACTACACAAACGGGACTAATGACCAAAGCAGTTGACGCGCACGGAAACACGAAAAAATCAATCAATCAAACCGAGATACGACGGTGCTCTTCCCCCCGCTGGCATAAGAGTCCCGGCGCCAACCTCCCTGCTCGATTGGGTGAGGGGGTGTGGGCTCCCCATCCAGGAATCGCCCGCGAGACGCCCAGGTGATGTGTCGGGTCGTTTGGTGCGGGCGCCCTGCCCTTCCACCCACTGTGCACCTCACCTATAGCGACGCAGGTTTGTTGACACTCGAGGTCGGTGACCCGGTTGGCTGGCCATCGCGTCCTCCGACGGATTTGGGCCCCCCCCCCCGTCACCCACCTCTTTCCAGATCGAGCTCCCGGCCCCACACTGGCACTCGGCACTTGTTTCTCTCGCTGTCTTTCTTTGTTGGTTCATTGGTGGATTATTTAGGAATTTCGGGCGCGTCAGTTGCTAAGGTCGTTAGTCTCGTAAGTGTAGTTCCCCACTGGATGGCGAAATCCTGCGCTGTCCCACACGTCGGCTTGCGGGGTTTCCCCAACCAGGTATCTCCCACCAGCAAGGCACCGCCCCAGTCAGGACAAAATCTAAGCTCCCGACCGGTCTCCCGGCATGTATGGTAGTGTAGTGCATGTGAGTGTAAGTGTATGAAAGTAAGGGGAACTGAAAGGATCAGGAAGAGGAAGGAAATATCGCGAGCGGTCCGTGGCCCGTTTGCAAGGGTACTGCTTCGGCATTCGCCTGGTGTTGATCCGAGAAACCACGGAAAAATATCGATCAGAGCAGCCGGCCGCTAGAATTCTCCTCCAGACAGCCGCTGATTTCGACTAGCTAAGTACACAGCTACAGTCGAAAATCCGGTGACCGTGGGGGTTGAACCCTAGCACATCCTCCCTATTTATTTCTCTCCACTTACTATTTATTCGTTGTGACATAGACTTTATACATATATGGATTTCTTTAGCTTTTCCGTTTTGTCCCACCCTGTATCCAGCTGCTATCTATCGGCGCCTGTAAAACATTTTAAAACACTTTCTCAATGTCTTGCTCCTCCTGCTTCTTGTTATTAGAATTGAATATGGCTTGAAGAATACCATAGTGTAGTGGAATCTGGTCCTGTATACAAATTTTCATAGAAATATTTGGATCCATTTTTGAGAAAATATCGTTAAAGTGTTTCCGAAAATGCGCAATTTTGAGCTATATTCACAGAAATCTCTCTAGTTTTTGAAAAACTTTGTAAGCATTCATTTAAATCATTTCTACTTGCAAGTGCGACAATTTTATAAAAAGCGCCGATAAATGTTATATTCATGATGAGAATCCTACCGATCTAAATAGACACATGTCTCTCCCATACAGCGGCCGAATACCTATATAGGTAGGGTAAGAAATTCACAACGGGGGACCCAAAACCTAGGACCTGTAGGTCAGTGTGGCTGCAGTAGCAGTTGTTGTTCTGAGAGGGAACTGGAGCTCGGCCACTAGGTTTTGATAGTTTGGGAGAGAGGCTATCTGCATCGCGAGGGAGAAAATTAAGGGGAAGTTATTAAGGGAAAAAATATCTATTTTTAAGTAAACCTGTTCCATTATCTTAAACGTTCTTCATACTACCCAACAAGAAAATTTAATCAAAAACTATGGAGCCTTTTTTTTTAATTTGGAAAATGCCCCAGGGGCTTCAAGTATTCTCCAAAATTCAAATATCAGTTTCAAATCCAAGGGGCCGCTACATCAGTCAGGTCGATTTTGGAATATCAATTTTGGGAAAATTCGGCTGAACGGTTTTAGCGGCTAACGTTGATAACACACGGACTGACAGATGTTTTGCCGTCATTCGATTTTTCGGCATCAGCGACCTACAAAATAAGGATTCGATCTTACAGCACGTGTTCGAGGATTTTTTCCTAAATTTAGCAACTGAATTTGTCCACTTTTTCGTTACTAGGACTCTGTAATAAGTTTTTCTTCCACAAATTCGCCGTTTTTTCGCGCTACATTTCTTAACATTATATCTTCACCGTAACGAGAAAGAAAAAAAAATCGTGGTAGGAACTCGAACTCTTGGACCTCTAGGCCAGAGTGGCTCCAGTGGCAACTGTTGTGGTCCTGAGCGGCTACTGGGGCTCGTTCACTGTTTTTTTTTTTTTTTTTTTTTCTTTCTAATAAGATCAGCAGCGGGTTGCTGCTTTACATTATTTTGTTGACAAGTTTACACGTTATATATACTTTTCTAATAAAACAAGAGCATTACAAAATAAAGAAAACAAATTAGAATATAATTCAATAATTTATAATACAAAAGAAATAACAGTGGTTTTTGCAATTACTTTTATTTACAACTACAATTACAACAATTTGTAAACAAAACTACTTTTATTACCGTAATAGTCTTGTTCATGGGAGGTGTTCCTCATGCCAGCAGATTTACTTACAGATTTTCATTAGGGTGGGAAGAAAACATCTTTGGGAAATTTAGATTTAATTCTAGGGTTTGTTGGGCCGTTTCTATTGAGATTGAAGATGTTTGTGGTTGAACATTGGCTTAGGTTACTTAAAAATTTTTTAGAGAGTTTAGATAGAAATTCAGATAGTGGAGGAATCTTTAGTTTATGATGAATTTGCTCGTTGGCAATATACCAAGGAGCTTTTATTGCCAGTCGAAAGAATTTGTTCTGAATAGTTTGTAATTTTTTGAGTGATGACTTGGAGTCTTCTCTCCAAACCGCACAAGCGTATGACATTGATGGTCTTACAATAGATTTATATATTGGTAGAGCAGTTTCTGTTCTCAAATGAGACTTTTTGTTGATAAGCGGGTACAGTTTGCCAATTTTTTGTTTTGTGGATTTTTCTATTTTAATTATATGTTCTTTCCATGATAATTTTGTATCAAAATGTAAGCCGAGGTATCTGATTGCTTACGATTTTTCTGTCCAGGCTACTGGATCTCTGGGTTTTGATATTTTGGGATTTGAGAGTCGGTCCGCATCGCCAGGCAAGGCCGCTTGTCTTGTGGCTCTCATGGCTACGCCTCCACGTGGAATCGGAGCGGTAGCTCAGTGCATCAACTGATGCCACTGCAGCGCCTCAGACCGGGAGGTCCTAGGTTCCCACTCCCCACGGCGGCAGGATTTTCGACACTTGCTTGTTAGCTAGGTCCAATTCAGTCGCTGTCTGGAGGAGAATTCTAGCGGCCGGCTGCTCTGATCGGTAGTTTTCCGTGGTTTCTCCGATCATCACCAGGCGAATGCCGGAGCAGTACCCTAACAAACGGGCCACGGGCAGCGCGCGATCTGTCCTTCCCCTTCCTTGTCCTATCCTCTCCCCTTACACACACACTTACACTAACATGCACTACACTATCACATATTCCGGGAGACCGGTCGGGAGCTTAGAGCTTGTCCCGACTGGGGCGGTGCTCCACTGGTGGGAGAGTGCTGGTTAGTGGGAAATCCCACTAGCCGACGGTAGGTCGGCGCCGGATCTCGCCATCAAGCGGGGTAAGATCACCGCCATCTCCTGAGAAAAAATAATGCACTACACTTACGTGACTAATGACCAAAGCAGTTGACGCGCCCGGAAACACGAAAAAGTCCATCAAACAATCAATCAATTACAGGTACATTTGGGGCGCAGGAAATTCATATGGAAAAGATTCGAGCGACTGAATATTTCGGGAACATCAACAATGGTAATGAGTTCCTTAAGTGTAGTGCCTATTCTTTATCTCGGCTGTGGCGGTGATATTCCTACGCTGAAACGAGACATCACGCGCCCAACTGCACCATCTTGCTGGTTTTTCACAACCAGGTATCTCCTGCAGTGGGCCTCCGTTCCGGCCGCGACAAGCTCTAATCTCCCCACGGGTCACTCTGAATGTGTGGTAGCGTATAGCATGTATATGTGTGGGCGAGTGTGTTAAATGGGATATGGGATAGGAAGAAAAGATTGTGTGCGGTCGTTTGTTAGGGTACTGCTCCGGCATTTGCCTAGTTTTTATGGAAGAAATCAC
This sequence comes from Teleogryllus oceanicus, assembly GCA_964035755.1. Classification (NCBI taxonomy): domain Eukaryota; kingdom Metazoa; phylum Arthropoda; class Insecta; order Orthoptera; family Gryllidae; genus Teleogryllus; species Teleogryllus oceanicus. The sequence goes on along the minus strand of CAXIVR010000013.1, from coordinate 83,388,475 downwards.
CAAAAACTACCGATCAGAGCAGCCGGCCACTAGAATTCTCCTCCATAAAGCGACTGAATTCGACCAAACTATATATCATTGGTCGAATATCCCTTACAGTCGAGTCTCGAGCCTTAGAATCTCCGGTCTGAGAGGCTGCTGTCACTGAGCCAGAAAATTCGAATTATGGAGGTCATAGTTCAGGGCATCTTTCAATGTGGAGCGACATTTCTTATTTGAAACGACCTACTTGGCTCACGTACTGGCTGCAAATCTCTGTGACTTTTCTACTCAAGACGTTTCAAGAGCAAGAATTGGTCTTCTGGCAGGTTTTTATTTTTTCACTTTTTTATATTCTCGTCAGCTACTTACTTACGTGCTAAACAGAAAGTATTTTAATGCTAGAGCGGAAAGTGGCGATTTACGTAACAAAAACTCGTATAGCGGGGGCCCTGATGTCGGAAAAGTGATAAATTTTGTTGCTCTATGTAGTACGTTATGTGGACAGAATTCACGTTTTGTTGGTCCCTATTACTTAGAAATTGGTTTGCGGAAAAATCTTTATTCGCCCGATAGTCTGTCTGCCTTCCTAACCGCCTGTGTGCCTGTCGCTCTGTCTGACTGTCGCTCTGTCTGACTGTCGCTCTGTCTGACTGTCGTTCTGTCTGACTGTCGTTCTGTCTGGCTGTCGTTCTGTCTGGCTGTCGGTCTGTCTGACTGTCGGTCTGTCTGGCTGTCGGTCTGTCTGACTGTCGTTCTGTCTGGCTGTCGGTCTGTCTGACTGTCGGTCTGTCTGGCTGTCGATCTGTCTGGCTGTCGGTCTGTCTGACTGTCGTCTGTCTGGCTGTCGTTCTGTCTGGCTGTCGATCTGTATGACTGTCGGTCTGTCTGACTGTCGGTCTGTCTGGCTGTCGTTCTGTCTGGCTGTCGGTCTGTATGACTGTCGGTCTGTCTGGCTGTCGGTCTGTCTGACTGTCGGTCTGTCTGGCTGTCGGTCTGTCTGACTGTCGCTCTGTCTGGCTGTCGGTCTGTCTGACTGTCGTTCTGTCTGGCTGTCGGTCTGTCTGACTGTCGTTCTGTCTGGCTGTCGGTCTGTCTGACTGTCGTTCTGTCTGGCTGTCGTTCTGTCTGGCTGTCGGTCTGTCTGACTGTCGTTCTGTCTGGCTGTCGGTCTGTCTGACTGTCGGTCTGTCTGACTGTCGGTCTGTCTGGCTGTCGGTCTGTCTGACTCTCGTTCTGTCTGGCTGTCGTTCTGTCTGGCTGTCGGTCTGTCTGACTGTCGGTCTGTCTGGCTGTCGATCTGTCTGACTGTCGGTCTGTCTGACTGTCGGTCTGTCTGACTGTCGGTCTGTCTGACTGTCGGTCTGTCTGCTGTCGGTCTGTCTGACTGTCGGTCTGTCTGGCTGTCGTTCTGTCTGGCTGTCGGTCTGTCTGACTGTCGGTCTGTCTGGCTGTCGTTCTGTCTGGCTGTCGGTCTGTCTGACTGTCGGTCTGTCTGGCTGTCGGTCTGTCTGACTGTCGTTCTGTCTGCTGTCGGTCTGTCTGACTGTCGGTCTGTCTGGCTGTCGGTCTGTCTGCTGTCGTTCTGTCTGGCTGTCGGTCTGTCTGACTGTCGGTCTGTCTGACTGTCGGTCTGTCTGGCTGTCGGTCTGTCTGACTGTCGTTCTGTCTGGCTGTCGTTCTGTCTGGCTGTCGGTCTGTCTGACTGTCGTTCTGTCTGGCTGTCGGTCTGTCTGGCTGTCGGTCTGTCTGACTGTCGTTCTGTCTGACTGTCGTTCTGTCTGGCTGTCGTTCTGTCTGGCTGTCGGTCTGTCTGACTGTCGTTCTGTCTGGCTGTCGGTCTGTCTGACTGTCGGTCTGTCTGACTGTCGGTCTGTCTGGCTGTCGGTCTGTCTGACTGTCGTTCTGTCTGGCTGTCGTTCTGCCTGGCTGTCGGTCTGTCTGACTGTCGGTCTGTCTGGCTGTCGATCTGTCTGACTGTCGATCTGTCTGACTGTCGGTCTGTCTGACTGTCGGTCTGTCTGACTGTCGGTCTGTCTGACTGTCGGTCTGTCTGACTGTCGGTCTGTCTGTCTGTCGGTCTGTCTGACTGTCAGTCTGTAGTCTGCTAGCGCCTACCCTGTTTGGACGATTTTTTCCAAAATCCCTAAACGATATGTCCGAACTCAAAGCCCTACGAATTTGTAAAGTATATTTTGATATTTGACGATGATTGTTTACATGAAATCCTAACATTTTCAAAATGTTCTCATAAATGTCTCCAAACTTTTTATTAATTTTTTTCACCTCGAATTGAGCAAAAGTCACAAAAAATGGCGTAGATTTAATTTTCGCTGGAGCATTTAAAGTTAAGTTCAAAATCTTGAATATATCAATAAATGGGAAGCGAGAAGTAAGAGGGTTAGACAGGCCGTGTTGAAGTTAGTGTGGAGGCTGGGAGAGATTGATTGATTGATTGATCGATTGGTTGGTGATTCCAGCGGCGTCACCTGCTAAGGTAATTAGTTCCGTAAATGCAGTGCATGTTTTATCGCAGGAGGTGGCAATGCTGGTGTGGTTTTATTTATTAATTTTTGTTTATTTATTTATATATTTATGTATTTATATTACAACTATTGTACTACAGCTTCCGGGTCAATGACCCCCATCTCGATCAGGTTTTTTGTCCAGTTTCCCTGATCCATTGAGCAAATGCTAAGATGGCCCCTTGTTTTGCTTCTGGACATAAATGTAACTTCATTTTCTGTGCACGTCTTCTAGAATTCAGTGGGGAATACAATTATTCAAATTATCGTTTCCATATTGTCGCGGCAGGAAGTATTATTCCGAAGGACAACATGAATAAGAGCCAAAATTTATTGCTTATTTATCCTTGAAAATAGATTTTATTACATGGGAGTTTTTTTGTTGTTTTTTTTCTCCCTTTCAAAATTCAAAATTTATTGCTATTTATCCTTGAAAATAGATTTTATTACATGGGAGTTTTTTGTTTTTTTTCTCCCTTTCAAAGTTCAAAATTTATTGCTTGTTTATCCTTGAAAATAGATTTTATTACATGGGAGTTTTTGTTTTTTTCTCTCTTTCAAAAATTCAAAATTTAAGTAGTATATTACTTAGTGTAGGGATCACAGAATTTTGAAAATGTGCACACAATTCACTTTTTCCCCATAGCACGTCATACGCAGTTTTTAACTGTTTTTTTTGACGTAAAATAAATAAATAAATAAATAAATATTTAGACATTTATATATTTATTTATTTATTTAAAGACAGTGTGCGGCGTGGGATGCGCCAGCTTTAAGGTCGTGTTGTTTACTGCCCGAGCACTGACCCTTGGCCAGCTAGGCGGCGGAGGCGACAGCGTGCGAGGTCTTCGCTCGCGGCCTTCCGATTATAGCGCGACAGCACGCGAGGGGGGGGGGGGTGATGAGCGTCTTTAGCAAGCTGGCCCTGCGCTCCCGGGTTTAGACTCGCGAGCAGGCAGGCGAGGCTTCGGAAATGCGGAAGTAAACGAAATCGGGCGGGAGGTTAGTCCTTCAGTGTGATTATTTCATTTCACTTTCTCGCACTTGGCAACGTCAGAAGAGATCGTGCGTCGGAAAACGGCGAATTTTCGACACAAAAACTGTTACTGCTGGGTACGAAGTAACTTTATCGAAGAATCGATTGGCGACAAAACGTCTGTCTGTTTCTGTCTGTACACAACGCTAGCGCATATAAACCGTTCAGCCGATTTTCTCCAAAATTGATATTCCCCATTCGTTATGTAGCGGCCCCGAGAATTTCGAAACCGATATTTTAATTCTGGATGGTGCTTTATATGAAGCCCCTCGGACATTTTCAACAACAACAAAAAAAAAAGGCTCTAAAGGTTTTGACTAAATGTAGTTGTTGATTAGTGCCTACTTTTAAGAGAATGTTACAGGTCTGATTTTCGTTAAAATCCCTGATTTTTCGAAAATTACAAAAATCCAATTTTTTCGTAGTCTTCATACAACTATAATAATGATGATAGAGGTTTCGTCTAAATAAAATCTGATCCTTAAAGGTGAAGTTCAACTTTTCGTAAATATGTATCATTTTGCGCGAAATAGAGGATATTTTAAAGTTTTTTTTCTAAAAAACAGCTAAAAATTGTTTCTTTATATTTTCTCAGCATATGTAATAAGGGACAGTAAAAAATATGGTGCTAGTCGCATTTTCGGATGTTGCTCGGTTTTTCGAAAATTGCAAAAAAATTCAAAACTACATTATTTTTTTATTTATTTCTTGTTCGACAATAGTCTTTCAAGGATAAACTACATTATTGAAGATAGATATTTTTCCCTCAGACAAAGTCTGTTTTAAAATATCAGCTATTTAAAAAGGTCATGTACAATTTTTTTTTAAGTTAGCATTTTTGCGTAATTTCTGTTTGAAATTATTGAAACATATTTAGGTGTGACGCCGACTATAGGCCACAAAAAAAGTTGCAGAACAGGAATGGATCAAGAGAATATTTAAAATAATTAATGTTATTTTAATTATATTTTTCAATTGAAAATCCCAATATTAATTTGATTTTACTTTTTTCTGCAATTTCTATTCTCAATGTATTGATGTATTTTCTTTCAACTAATTGGCAACCGTTATTTAAATTACATCAATTACGATTATATGCATTTAAATTAATTAATTTTGTTTCACGTTCAGAAAATACTATATTTTAATACTATTTAAAAACCTACAGTTGACTTGTTTCTGACAATGCCCCTTTCCCGTCCAATTGGTGAAATTTCGGTCAATACGGCTTCCCTGCATTTACGATGCATTTCGAAATTACGAAAGAATAGAAACCGGTGACATTTGTTGTGTTGTTTACGACTTAATATTTTGGGCGTATTTAAGTTTTTTTGTATTTAAAGAATGTTATGAACGCTATCTCCAGAACAAGACATTATTTGTCAGAAACTATGTTTTCTGAAATTTAAAATAGTTTTTATATGTTAACTTAGCAATTGGGTATGGTATTGAAGTAATTGAATTAGGTGGGTTCGGTGGTTATCATTATTTCTAATACTTAACATGAAAGAAAAATTGAGTTTTTTTTGTTGAAAATATCGTAGAAACATTATGAGCCTTTGTTTCATTGATTTTTTATATATTTTTTTAACATCAAAAGATGGAAGCGAAATTTTTTTTAGGTTTGAAAACGTATAGAACATTGCACTTGTTCAGACAAGGAGTTCATTCGTGCAAAAGAAACATATTTAGAGAATATTACAATACTATAATATTTTATAATTACTATTATATATTTTTCGAACAATTTGTATTTGCTCGCAAAAGCAATCAGTGTTACTGTGTTGTAAAATGTATTTTCCAAATAAACTGGCAACAACGCGCTATAGCGAAAGCAGCCTCAAGCTCCTGCCTCCGCCGCCGATATTATTTATTAACTTTTCATTATTTTACTTTCTCGCGTAGTGCTTACGCAGAAAATATTTAAAAGCTAAAATACGAAATATGTTATAGTTCTGAATACTCTGAATACCTTATATACTGAATTCAATGTCAGAAATATATTTTCACTTAAAATTGAATAAAAATAATTCATTTCCATTATTTTCCACAGTATTAGATAATTTTCTCTAAACCACATACGTAAATACGTACTTATATGAGAAACAATAAAACAAATAGACCTTTAAATCAGATTATGTTTTAAATCAGATCATACAATTATTTGAAATACAAGTATTTTTCACGTAATTTTACTCGATGTTAATGTACCACTCCAACATTTTTGTACATTTTTGCTCCCGTATTAAGGATGGGGCCCTTAGAAAAACGAGCGTAATTTTCATGGCTCTCTCTGTATTTTCGAAAGGTTGGAAATAATACGAAAAAGTGTGCGATTAAAAATTCGAGTTCAGTTGTAGCATTACTTGGGTGTGTCTAATAAAAATATGTTACAATTCTAATGGATCTACGTAATTTTATTAAGGGCAGATTTTCTGTATATTTTGTAAACATTTTATTTTAGACTTGACAGAGATCATACAGGTTCTAAGATAATTTTGACACAAAAATGTCAGATAGAATTTGGTTACTCATTTCCTGCCCAATTATCAAAATTACTAATTTCCAATTTGCGCGTGTTTTCAAAGAAAATTATGTCGCCGCCATACATTTAAAAGGTACCTCGGGTTTCTTTAGATATCCAGGAACCCGGAGAAAAATACAAAACAATGAAACAGTTCCGATTTGGCCTGAAAAATGCAAATATTTCATAATGTGTATTCCTTGTGTTCTCGTTTTATGCGTACCGTCCAAATTCTGATACTCAATGCCACTGTTAAGGATACTGGTGACGTCATGATAGCAAGGAACCAAGGTTTAGGCCACCTGGCATTATATGTTTGCTATTCAATTGTTGTGGATTAGCTTTTTTATATTCTTGATATGTAAAGAACTGTTAGACTGTTCATACATTATACTATGTTATTGTAATATTTGTGAAGATTGCTTCTGTTTAAAAATTTAATTTATTTCAGTTTTATAAGAGAGTTTTTATTTTTTGATTTTGAGCAGTGTGCGTGCTAATTAAAAAAAAACAAAAAAAAAACAAAAAAACAACAGTTTGTGTGGTTTTGTTTTTTTCTACTGCAAGCCACGAGTGTTTCGTAATTTGTCGGAGGTTCGCGTCACGCCAAGATGCATTCGAGGTGTGAGAAGGCCTTGGAGCATGCAGGCACCGCCTCCTCCTGACTCCGAGTGCAGGACGTGGCCGCTGCGACCGTGCGAGTGCGTCAAACGCAGCAAGTCAGCACTCGCAAATAGCCCTAGCTGCTCCACTGGCCCTGGCTGCAACTGGGAGGGCGTGTATTTAGGGCCGGCAATGAACGCCGCAGGAGAGCAAGCACGAGGCAGTCGCCGCATCACACGTTGGCAAACGAACCAGCTGCCTGCCGCACACCAGCCCTTCCTGGTTGATGAATACGGAGCGGAATTTGTTGTAATAAAAAAACAGAATATGTACTGTATATGTTCTTATTTTTTTTTCTAAAATATTGTAACGTATTGTACGCTCCACTCAAAATGGCGGCGCCAAAGGGATTAGACGCAAGGGCCAGGCAGGATGTAAGAACAATGCGGTATTGGGAGAATTCCGAGAGCTAGGGAAAGGGATGCCAAAATACGGGACAGCGTATTTTTGCCGCGTGCCGCGTGCAAAATTCTTAGAATCCAGGGAAAGGGATGCCCAAAATGCCTGGCAACGCGACTAGCGCGGGCCGTGTGAAAAACCCAGTGACGTTTCAGGTCACGTGGGTGGGAGCTATATAAGAGCGAACGCAGAGCGCGGGGGTGGGGTTTTGCCGAGCTGAGTGGAACCCTCGTGCGAACGCACAAAACTTGCGCCCAGGGCGGCGCGGAGCCGAGCGAGGCTCGTACGGCAACCCATGTGTTGGGACGCCGGGGTGGAGATTTTCCACGGGTGACCTACGTCACGGGAGCCACGTGCTGTGTGCATAAGGTAAAAGTAACTTAAATATGTATGTACATATTGTGAATAAACCTGTAGATATTTATCATTGAAGCTCGTGTCTGTGTTATTGTGTATTCCCACGACGTCACAATATGTAAGAAAAAGTAGAAAATATGTGAAATAAAAATTCGTTACAATATTTAAAATTCCACCCTTCAAGCGTTTACCTGAGCATAGTACGTTGCCGATCAGATCTTAACATGGATTCAAAGAACCGAAAGAATGTTCTACGGAGGCAATTATTCGCTAGTTTTATCCGAAATGTATAATACTTTCGTAGTATATACAATATTGTTTACGAGGAGCCGGCGCTCAAGTGAATAGTACCGTATGGCAAAATGATAAAAAGAGAGGTGTAAAGGGAGTATAGCCCCCCTCCCAATGCCAGAAGAGCGATAAGACAATAATTTGAAAGATATTTGTTTTTATCGAGTTACGTATGGGGGTCTATGAAATATGAGTAAGCACGTGGTTGAAGGTACTTCTGCTTCACACACATCTGCTCATCCTTAATCCGAAATACCCACTTTAGAAGATGCAGAAGGGGCGATAAGTAAGTATGATTAATAACGAAGGTTCGGCGTTAATACACGCGCATTGCGTGGTTTTGTAAGTATTTCAGTAACAAAGCTAGTTTTCAATTAACATATTGTAACGAATATTGCGTCACCGGCACCGGCACGGCGATAGATTGTCTTTTTTCCGTGCACGTCAATTGATGCGGGCATTAATCCCGTAAGTGTGGAGCATGTTATACCAGGGGAGGTGACGATCTTCCCCCACTGGATAGCGATATCCGGCGCCGATCTATCAGTCGGCTAGGGAGATTTACCTACCCAGGTATCTCCTACCTGCGGGACACCGCTCCAGCCGAGACAAGGTCCCCGTCCGGTCATTCGGCATGTGTGGTAGTGTAGTGCATGTTAGTGTGTGTAAGGGGAGAGGATAGAAGAAGGAAGGGGTAGGAAAGATCGCGCGCGGTCCGTGGCTCTTTTGTTAGTTACAGCTTCGCCAATTGCCTGATAACGGACTGGAAACACCCCCTTAAAGTCAACAATTTTTTGGTTGCAATATTTGAAACTGCATTAAAACACCTGAGTTTTCTGTTAAAAACTAGTAATGATAGAAGAAAAAGTAGAAAACTGCATATCAGACCAGCCTCTGTAGAATTTTTCAGACAATTCGGTCTGAAGTATCATGAATTTTATCCAGCCCTGTAACGCCATTGTCGGACTCAGATTCTAGGACGTCGTGGTCAACAATGCTGAAGAGTTGTCGCTAAGTTACCGCATGTGCTTGCACTTATCTTATTTATTTATTTATTTATTTTACGTCAAAAACAGTTAAAAACTGTGTATGACGTGCTCTGGGAAAAAGTGAATTGTGTGCACATTTTCAAAATTCTGTGATCCCTACACTAAGTCATATACTACTTAAATTTTGAATTTTGAAAGGGAGAAAAAAAACTCCCATGTAATAACATCTATTTTCAAGGATAAACAAGCGATAAATTTTGAATTTTATCGTTGAATTTTCGATTATCGTTCTATTGAGTGTCTTAGTTAATGTTGCAGCAATCTAATAATTCTGAACTACATTCTAATGTTAGAATCCCATGTTTGGACAAGCTATTCAGATCGAATTTACCGCAATCAGGAGAATTGTAGCAACCGCCTGCGGTCATTTATAGTTTTCCGTTGGCCCCTTGTTTTGCTTCTGGACATAAATGCAACTTCACTTTCTGTGCACATCTTCTAGAATTCAGTGGGAAATACAATTATTCAAATTATCGTTTCCATGTTGTCACGGCAGGAAGTAATAAGAGCCAAAATTTATTGCTTATTTATCCTTGAAAATATATTTTATTACATGGGAGTCTTTGGTCTTTTTCTCCTTTCAAATTCAAAATTTTTTGCTTATTATCCTTGAAAATAGATTTTATTACATGGGAGTTTTTTGTTTTTTCTCCTTTCAAAATTCAAAATTTATTGCTTGTTTATCCTTGAAAATAGATTTTATTACATGGGAGTTTTTGTTGTTGTTTTTCTTCCTTTCAAAATTCAAAATTTAAGTAGTATATGACTTAGTGTAGGGATCACAGAATTTTGAAAATGTGCACACAATTCACTTTTCCCCATAGCACGTCATACGCAGTTTTAACTGTTTTTTTGACGTAAAATAAAAAAAAATAAAAGATCCTCCGATCAACACCAGTTTTAAATGGAAACTCGTGTTTTTTCACTCACTTTTAACAACCACCACAATAACAACAACCACAAGTAAAACCTTCACACGCCGCATCACATGAGACAAACGATCGCCGTTGCGCGACGAAAACTGCAGTCATTGGAGAGCTGCCCGAGATCATCTGACGTTCGGCCTCAGCATTTGCAGTCGCAAGGCCACCGCTCACATTAATCATGAGATGATGCATCGGCGACCCCTAGACGAGGAGAACTAGGAGCTACAAACGGCACTTTCCCGTCAGCGGCACCCACCAGGCAACGCAATTCGATTCAGCGTTTAACGTCTAGGGCGCGGAGTTTGATGACCTAAAACATTGCAATAAGGATTCACACCGAAACTTAGATGTGTGGAATGTGCCTGCAGAGAAGTTAAAATGTTCTACATATTCACTGAACGGAAAATAGTATAACACCCCAACAATATTGTTTCATGTCGTTCTGTAGTAAGACTCATATACAAATGAAATATGGGTAATTTCTACATTCTGAAACAATACAATGACTTTTGACTGTGAAACCAGAGTTCAACATCTTTCAGAAAATATAATGGAAATGTTTATTTTTTCCAAAATATCTACATGTATGCGGTAGGGAAATATTGCAAAGAAATCCTGCTGTCCAACTTACCTTAAAAACCAAATAATTATAAGCAGCGACAATTTTTTGAGAAAATACATATTTGTCACACGATTGCGAATACATACACTCACAAAGTTTTGTATTTAAAACACTTTTCGAACTTCATGAAACTCGCTATTTTAGCTTTTCCAACAACAACTTTACCCTCAAATGTTTTCTCGAAGAGCAAATGTCGAACGCTTTCTTCCTCCACCATCCACCCAGCCACCAAGTATCCGGGTCAATGACCCCCATCTCGATCAGGTTTTTCGTCCAGTTTCCCTGATCCATTGAGCAAATGCTGAGATGGCACCTTGTTTTGCTTCTGGACATAAATGTAACTTCATTTTATGTGCACGTCTTCTAGAATTCAGTGGGAAATACAATTATTCAAATTATCGTTTCCATGTTGTCGCGACAGGAAGTAATAAGAGCCAAAATTTATTGCTTATTTATCCTTGAAAATAGATTTTATTACATGGGAGTTTCTTTTGTTGTTTTTTTTCTCCCTTTCAAAAATTCAAAATTTAAGTAGTATATGACTAAGTGTAGGGATCACAGAATTTTGAAAATGTGCACCCAATTCACTTTTCCCCATAGCACGTCATACGCAGTTTTTAACTGTTTTTTTTACGTAAAATAAATTTTAAAAAAAAGTATGGATTCCGATTTTCGAACACAAAATTGCGTGTATCTCCTGCATCAATCTTACTCGTTTTTGAAACAGCTTTAAACGACCTTGGTGCGATTTAAGGTCTTTAAGAAACCCCTAAGCCCTCGCTCGTAGGTCAGCGTGCTAGCTTTCCACGTTGCGACCCCGGGTTCGATTCCCGGTCGGGAAGGATTATAATGTGCGTTTTCCTTGCACTGTCCCAGTACATGTTGCTGTGGGGCGATAAGAAAACCTACTTCTCAGGTTGATAAGACCAGAAGAGGGGTTGTGGGAATTCTGATTGGATGTTGTTGACGTTCTTACAAGAAGAAATAAAAGAAGTCATCTTCGTCAACATATCAGTCAGTATCATATAAGAACGTCAACAACATCCAATCAGAATTCCCACAATTCATGGACGCAAATCTAGCGCATCTGACACTCTCTTCTCTCTTTCCAAAAAATTCACTTTCTACGGGCTGAATATCTGGTTCCTTTCAAAATACGCAAAAATGCATATCATGCCGGATTTCATCAAAGTTTCGACAAATCTTCACACTAAGGCCGCCTCTAAAGCTGTGGATGCAGCCAAATCAACGTTTTTACTGATATGTTGACGAAGATGACTTCTTTTATTTCTTCCCAGAAGAGGGTGTTAATGTCTTCGTACTAACCACACTACCCCCTTAACCCATGGCCGGGACGCTGCTGGTAGACCATGGCCCTTACGCGGACTCTCGCGCCAAGTATAAACATACAGAAGAGACCCCTGATTTGTGTGGCGTGTGAGTTACAACTCAAAAAGACATAGATTTTACGGTCAAACATTCGAGGTAGTATTCTTCATGGTTGATTGATTAGTGCTTCCAGGCGCGTCAACTGCTCAGGTGATTAGTTAGTAAGTATAGTGCTTGTTTTCTCCGGAAGGTGTTAATCTTCCCTCGATGAATGGTGACCTGCTAGCGAGGATTTTCCCCATCAGGAATATCCCACCTGCGGGGCACCGCCCCAGCCGGGACAAGCTCTAAGCTCCCGACCGGTCTCCCGGAATATGTAGTGCATGTTAAAAGCTCTAAGCTCCGACCGGTCTCCCGGAATATGGAATGTAGTGCATGTTAGTGTAGTGTGTGTGTGTGTGTGTAAGGGGGAGAAGATAGGACAAGGAAGAAGCTCTAAGCTCCCGACCGGTCTCCCGGAATATGTGGTAGTGTCGTGCATGTTAGTGTAAGTGTGTGTGTGTGTAAGGGGGAGAAGATAGGACAAGGAAGAGGAAGGAAAATCGTGCGCGTTCCGTGGCCCGTTTGGTAGGGTACTGCTCCGGCATTTGCCTGGTGTTGAGCGGAGAAACCACGGAATACCTATCAGAGTAGCCGGTCGTTAGAATTCTCCTCCAGACAGCGACTGAATTCGGCCTAGCTGAAAAGCTAGTTTCGAAAATCCTGCCGCCGTGGGGAGTGGGAACCTAGGACCTCCCGGTCAGAAGCGCTGCAGTGACATCAGTTGATGCACTGAGCCACCGCTCCCGGTGCAGTGCCATTTGAAGGCGCATCGTATCTGATTAGAGAAGGCCATTAGTCACGTGGATAAACTTCCGCTTGGTGGCTTTATTCATGAGGCGCCGCCGATTTGCAGATCCCGTTGACCTTTCTCTTGTGCTGGTGAATCGAGTGGCGGAAGTCGCAACTCACTGACCCAATAGGAGTGGCAAGGCCTGCTCTGGAAATAAAACACAGTCCGTAAGTGAAGCTTGGAACACTGGGAGGTCCACCAGTGTTCGTCTGCGGTTGAATAACTAACACTAAACATTCTTCACGAGTGAGAAAGAAAAAGAGAGAGAAAGTGAAAGACAAGAAAGGGAAAGAAAGAAAGAAAGAGGGACAGAAAGAGTGGACAGAAAAAGAGACGTAGAGAACGAGCGGAGAGAGAGAGAGAGAGAGAGAGAGAGAGAGAGAGAGAGAGAGAGAGAGAGAATAAGTTAAAACACCTGCTTCACAAGTCCAGAGTTGCAAGGTTTTAATATTGTCTTAATTAAACGTCACGTTAATCATACAGTCCACATGCATATCAAATCCGAGCCAATTTCAATACATCCATCGATTTCTGAATATTACGAAACTTCTCCAAGGAGAACTTGACCGGTTAGTAATAGTGTCAACATTGCATTCTTGGGTGACAACTTTTTTTAAGCAGTGCATTTAGCCCATCAATGACATTCAGTGGTTGAGCAGTGCTAACAAGTTGCAAATTTCGGAGGTCAGCAACCTCTCCAAGGACACTGGAGACTCTCAGAACTCGCCGGCCTTGCGACTAGTGTCAGTGTTGAAAAGGCCCGGATGCAAACCTGAGCTTTCGCAATTTTTCTTGCACACTGACACAAGGTTTCGATGTGATCATTCCACTACTCAGCGAATATTATTCAGTACTTATATGCCGGAAGCGCACGATGGAATAGAAGATGAATACTTTGCTTTTATTCCTTCCTTCCCGTGGATATACGGCTCTTGTCAAATGTTTGGACCGGGAGCGGTAGCTCAGTGCATCAACTGATGTCACTGCAGCGCTTCTGACCGGGAGGTCCTAGGTTCCCACTCCCCACGGCGGCAGGATTTTCGACACTGGCTTTTCAGCTAGGTCGAATTCAGTCGCTGCCTGGAGGAGAATTCTAGCGGCCGGCTGCTCTCATCGATAGTTTTCCGTGGTTTCTCCGATCAACACCAGGCGAATGCCGGAGCAGTACCCTATCAAACGGGCCACGGACCGCGCGCGATCTGTCCTTCCTCTTCCTTGTCCTATCCTCTCCCCTTACACACTCACTTACACTACACTACCACATATCCCGAGAGACCTGTCGGGAGCTTAGATCTTGTCCCGGCTGGGGCGGTGCCCCGCTGGTGGGTGAGTTCTGGTGAGGGGGAAACCCCACTAGCCGACGGTAGGTCGGTGCCGTATCTCGCCATCCATCGGGGGAAGATCACTGCCATCTCCCGAGAAAAAAACATGAACTACACTTTTGGGACTAATGACCATAGCAGTTGACGCGTCCGGAAATATGAATAAATCAATCAAATGTTTGGCCGATATTTGAGAATTCGGGAAATTGTGGAAGAATATTGAATGATTCTTGATTCCGGGCACGTCAACTGCTGACGTCATTATTTTCGTAAGTAGAGGGTATGTTTTTCTCAAGAGAGATGGTCGTGATCTTCCCCAACTGGATGGCGAGATCTGGTGGCGACCTACCAATCGGCTGGCGTTATTTTTCCTGAACTAGGTATCACCCACCAATGAGGCACCGGCCAAATCGGGACAAGCTCTAAACTCCCGACAACATGTGAAGTAGTGCAGTGCATATAAGTGTGTGTGTGGGGGGGGGTGAAGATAGGACAAGGAAGAGGAAGGAAAGATCGCGCGCGGTCCCTGGCCCGTTTGTTAGGGTACTGCTCCGGCGTTTTCCTGATATTGATCGGAGAAACCACGGAAAACTACCGATCAGAGCAGCCGGCCTCTAGAATTCTCCTCCAAGCAGCGGCTGAACTTGATCTAGCTTCTAGCTAGAGTGGGAAATCTTGTCACCGAGGGGAGTGGAACCCTAAGACCTCCTTCAGAGGCACTGCAGTGACATCAGGTGATGCCCTGAGCCACCTAATCCAGCACCGCAGTATTTAATGGAGATCGCTTCATCGATCACTCCTGGGATTATGTGCGTTTGCAGGATGTACAAGAAAATATCGCGAGTGACCTGTGGACCGTTGCTTAGGGTTAAGCAGCACGCAATCGGGAACTCTTTGTAGGCTGATTGTGCCGATTCAGTGTTGTCGAAAGAACCCAAATAGATTGTGAGGGTTCTTTTACATGCTGTATAATCGCATGATATTTATTTTGAGTTCAGCGTCCGAAAAATTCATCGGTTTTCTTTGAGTTTGGAACCCGCTTTGGTCTTCTGCCCTGCCATTACGAGAAAGTGCAATCAGATCCTCTACGGCAGATGTATTTCGGAAGCCAACTGATTGAAGATATGAGCTATTTTCGAAATTTGATGGTGAGGATATTTTAATAGTTGTATAATTGTTGTAGATAATTTGTAGTTTTCTTTGTAATTTTTTCTAAGTAGTAGGAGTTTGGATATATTTCAGTCGCATGGTGTTTGTCAGATATATTGAATGAATGAATTGCTTTATTTTACGTGGCGAGACTCAGGCCATAAGGCCTGCTCTTCCGTCTGACAACGCAAATTTCGTTACGCCCCTTTCACCTACTAGGGGTGAAAGAAGGTATTACTTGGGCGTCGAAACAGGCAATTTGAATTTTGCTCAGAGGTTTCATTTAGGCTTGATCTTTTTACATGCAGTAAATCTACTACATAAGACAGCCGGTTTACTTTTTCTCTGAAGGAAGGCGTACGAAGGATTTTTTCGCCCTTAAAATATTGGTTAATTTTTTTGAGAGTTTTTTAAAATTAGTTTTGAAAATACTGTTTATCAGTCTTTGAGCTTAAACCTGTTTCTTACTATAGAACGTTTAGAGTTTTCGTGATTTTTCACACTCATTTATACAAAACACTAAGTCATTTGCTATTCCTAGAGAGAATATACTATGCAGTTGACTTTAATATTTGAAGTGTAAAGTCTTTGTCGTGTTTTTCACTTCTTAATTTAATTTTTTGATTGGAGCGAGAGCAACGTTTTTCATTCGGAGGAGACGTTTAAAGAAAAAGGTTGTGCAGAATTGAAGATTCGCGACAGAAATCCAGCAATATAATTCAAAACAGTTACGGAATTTCATGCTAGTTTATAATCTGCTAAATATTTGAAATACCAAACCATTATTTTAGAGTTTTGTGTCAAAATATTTTCTTTTTTTCTTCTAGAATTCTATGTTTACTCGCAGGTTACCTACCTCGTATTGTATTTTGAATTTTTTTTTTGTAATGCCGAAAGCAATTGAATCAACAAAAAATTTGGGGAAAACTTCAATTATTACCAATAAACGTTGTAGGTGTTATCAATCGGAAATGAGAGACAGTGAAAGCAACGTCAGACGCCAGGTGGGTAAACAAACGAGGCGCGACTGGAGCCGCTGGTTCCTTTCGCCGCTGCACAGCCGCGCCACCAGCGCTTCGCGACTGCGCGCGGAGGTCCGCCACGTGACAGGAGAGCGCGCGCGGCTCAGCGGCTGCAACACACACACGCACACACACACACACACATGCAAACACACACACACACATGCAAACATACACACACACACACAACACACACACACACACACACATGCAAAACACGACACACACAGACACGACAACACATGCAACACCACACACACAGCACATGCAAACAACACACAACACATCACACAGACACTCACAGCAACACATACAACACACACAACATACACACACGCAACACACACACAACACACAACAAACACACACACGCACACACACACAAACACAACACACACACACACACATGCAAACACACACAGACACGCACACACACACAGACACGCACACACCAAATACACAATGCAAGTACACGCACACACACACAGCACACACTGCAACACACAACACACACACACACACGCAAACACACACAGACACGCGCACCCGTACACACACGCAAACACACACGCAAACACGCACAACACACACACACACATGCAAACACACACACAAACGCAAACACACACACGCAAACACGACACACATGCAAACACACACACGCAAACACACACACACATGTAAACACACGCAAACAGACACACACAGTGACACACAGACACACACACGCTCTGTGCCCATGGATTGACGATGTAAATGACAAGTGATGATAAAAACAACAAAAGCAACAACAACAATGATGATGAAGATAATAATAATAATAATAATAATAATAATAATAATAATACAAAGATACTTAAAATAGAACTACAAAGATAATTAAAAGAAAATATCAAATTAACTTTATAATCAACCGTTCTCGACTATTGAATGGACAATGTTCAGAAGTATGTAGAGGATACAAACTCGCGTGGAACTATTAAAAGAAAAAAAGAGTGTATATCAACTAACCGGCATAGGTGGTTCAGTGGAACAATGGATGCCCCTGATCCTAGAGTTCCACTCAGTTCCATCAGTGAATTAGAGGACGGTCATTAAATTTACATTTTTTTAAGGATTACTGCAGTGAGAGCTAGGGTTCGGTCGTGTTCCAAGGCCCCCTGAATAGTGATACGACATCGATATCAAAATATTAATGTTACATCGATGTTAATAATATATTGCCAAAAAAACATGGATGTTTTAAACACGTTAAATATATCGATGAATTCATAAAAGTTAAAAACATCGGATTCACTATATCGATGCATCGATGACTTTACAAAAATATCGATGCAAAAATATTGGATTCAAAATATCGATGTTAAATTCATCGTTGACTATAAAAACATCGATGTTAAAGAAAAAAAAAGATCGATGTTTTGAATGCATCGATGTTACATACATCCATGATAGATCATCGATGTTAAATATCCTTAAATCATCGTGACTTTATAAAAACATCGAAGTAAAACCATGTAAATATCGAGATTAAATACATCGGCTTCAAAATATCGACGAGTTTATAAGAACATCGCTGTTAAAATACATCGGCTTCAAAATATCTATGATAAATATATCGATGACTTTATAAATACATCGATGTTTAAAAACATCGGTTTGAAAATATCTGTTAAAGACGTCGATGACTTTATAAAAACATCAGCTTGAAAATATCCGTTAAAAACCGATGACTTTATAAAAACATCGGCTTGTAAATAAATATCTGTTAAAAACATCGAAGACTTTATAAAAACTTCGGCTTGTAAATATCTGTTACAGACATCGAAGACTTTATAAAAACATCGGCTTGTAAATATCTGTTAAAGACATCGATGACTTTATAAAAACATCACCTTGAAAATATCCGTTAAAACATCGAAGACTTTATAAAAACATCGGCTTGTAAATATCTGTTAAAGACATCGAAGACTTTATAAAAAACATCGGCTTGTAAATATCTGTTAAAGACGTCGATAACTTTATAAAAACATCGGCTTGTAAATATCCGTTAAAAATTTAAAAAGGTTAAATTAAAGACATCGATGACTGTAAAAGCATCGGCTTCAAAATACGGATGCAAACCCAAATTGAAAGGCGGGTGATTTGGGGGGCCCCCAAAACATCGAGGACTTTATAAAAACACCAGCTTGCAAATATAGGTTAAAGACATCGGGAGGAGGTCAGCGGAAAATTCCGCGCGTTTCACTTCTCCTGGAGAGCGCGACTGTGTGTTACGGCGCGGTGGGGCGGCGTCGCGACGCCGTCTCCACATTCCGCGTACGAGGAAAACCGGACAAAAGTGCGATGCATAGAATCCACGCACGTTTTCTTGAACCTATTACATGGGAGTTTTTTTTTTTTTTTCTCCCTTTCAAAATTCAAAATTTAAGTAGTATATGACTTAGTGTAGAGATCACAGAATTTTGAAAATGTGCACATAATTCACTTTTCCCCATAGCTCGTCATACGCAGTTTTTAACTGTTTGTTTGACGTAAAATAAATAAATAAATAAATAAACCCTCGCTTCGCCTGTTGAAAGATGAGTGGGGAGATGGGTTATTTTCGCGAAAGGAATTCTAAATCACATTTATAGATCGTTTTTCGATGCAAAATGGTTTTTATTACAAGAGAGCGAACATTTGTTATTAGCAGATTTAGTTTACAACGCTCGTTTTACCATTTACTTTTAACTCAACTAATGGTAGCAAGGGAGTGGGGGGAGGTATTCTGGGGGTCAAGAAAACATGCGCATATAATACACGGAGATGGGTTTTTTCCATTAATAAATTTACTTGATTTGATTTACTTCGTCAAAAAAAATTAAAAGAGTTTATTGAGTACAAGAATCCCATCCCAACATTTCAAATATAATTTGTTCAAAGGTGAATGAAAGTTTAATTAATAATAATAATAATAATAATAATAATAATAATATGTAAAACAGCACGAGATTAACAACATTTGAAAAACTAGACTTTTCGTTCCAGAGTTATAGAAAACCCTTTTGCAACGGTAAACGAACTGCAGATTAGATTGTTTTGGGTTGCTAACTATATAGTACCTCACCCTCAGCTCTAGTCCTACCACCACATGCAAAAGGAGAGCTGAACAAAACGTGCTCGTACGTAATGGGGGGATGTGAAAATATCCATGTTATTATTTATTAGGTGCCGATAAATCTGTGGCATACATACATCATATATTTGAATTACGTAACTTCCTAAAATATTAAATCAAAATTCTTTCAAATTCAAAAGAAAAGAGAACATTTAATCATAATAATAACAAAAGAACTGTGCACAATATTATATGTAAACTGAAAATATCAATACAACATTTAATTTATTTAACAATTTTCAATAATGATACATGGGTTTAATTTCTTTACCTTTAATAAAAGTCCTTTCTTTAGGTCCAGTTTCGTATGTACACTTCACTATATCGACTCTTTCAAATATTCTAGACCGTTTACTTTATATAATAGTGTCCTCAATCAAATATACCGCCAATATGACATTGCATTTCTTTCATCCAAATTCTCTATTGAATTACGGCACTCTGATTGCAGTGCTCTATTAATCATTTACATCTTCACTCCAGAACGTACATTTTCTCGCTGGTTGTTGATTCAGGCCATCTTTTCAAGTTGACAGTCCTCATGGCATCATGGCATTGCCAACCTGTGATTTTATTCCAGTAGGCCGTGTCTATGCATATTGCCTTCATGTCAAATATGGACAAAATATAGCATCCAATTTCGACTCGCTACAATTCTTAAGGTATATATAAATAAATTACTCCTTGCCGAAGGGACATGTAGTGAAGTGATGGATGGGTACAGATTAGTGATGGGCACTCTGAACCTAGTTTTTATTCTTGTCTATTTGTTTTTTTATTTTATTTCAATGTTGTTTCTTTATTTTTAATATTTATCTTTTTTAATATTTATGTGTATTGTTTCTTTTTATTTTATTCCCCTTATTAATTTTTCTTAACTTCCACTGGGCGTACGCTCATTTGCAGTAATAAATTATTATTATTATTATTATTATTATTATTATTATAAATATTATATTTTTAGCGCACAAGGCTCCCGTGCAAATAGAACACAAACAACTTCTCAAGAAATTTCAGTCTATTGGGAGTGTGTAATTCATAATATACTTGTTACGAAAGTTTATTAGAACGCACATGAATTATTAATGAACTCAATTCTGAGAAGTATCCATTCCACATCTTATGCATGGAAACTAGTTCATAACTTCACTGTTTGTCGATTGGCAAGTATTACTTTGCCGTATGTGTATGCCAAAGAAACTATGGCCACATGAAACAATTTAGTGTTGCACAGTAAACAAAACACTTGGTGGACATGAATGAACAAGGTTCCCGCCTCTAATATTGAATATAATCCCAAGAATATGTACTTGTAAGTTTCCATGAATTCGTAATAAAAAATAATGTACGCAACTTGCTCGAAAGTGTCTTGTAGTGCTCATTTCGGAACATTATATTCGTACGTCAATTACTCAATATCTGTGCTAATTACGGGCTTGATTTCTGGCGGAACGCGATGAAACGGCGTTCCGAGACCTCGAGAACTATTATTATTATTATTATTATTATTATTATTATTATTATTATTATTATTATTATTTTCTCACTAGTATGCCATCTTGAACCACGCAGGACAAGCATTTGCACGGGCTCAGTATCATTTTATCACGTTGCAAGTCTGGCATGTAACTAAACTGGGGGATCAGCATTAGGCTAAATCGGATTTTTATACCCCAAGGTTGTTAGTCCTGGGGGGATGGAAGATAGAATGATGACGATAATGAAGAATGAATGGACAGCACACACACCCATGCCCGAGGCGGGACTCGAACCCGCGATCCTCCCGTCCGAGATCGCAACAGCAGTATTATCTTAGGATCTCGGCTATCCGGAGGGGCAATTATTAAATTATATTATAAATATATTACTATTTCTATTAATTAACACTAGATATTTTCGGGCTCGTTCCGGGACCTAAAATTTTAGAAATCAAACATTGCGTATATATATATATATATATATATATATATATATATATATATATCGGAAACTCATTGACGAGCAATTTTGTATTAGTAGTTAGCTATTGTATGTCCCATAAAGGGCAATTGGGCTCGGCCCCGTTAAATCCTGGGATTTCTAGTCGGTCACCCAACCAGGAACCCGCGATGTCTGGAATTCGCTTAACCTTCGTGACTTCTTGTAGTTAACGAAATCGCCCAGCCACGCCGGTTTTGCGGTCGTGGTCTTTCAGTAGGAGCATCTTGGCATTCGTCTGGATGTCCGAGGGAAACCACGAAAACCCCGATGAGGATGGCCGGCAGGGGAATTGAACTCGCGTCTACCCAATGCGAAGTCAGCGCGCTATGCCCTGAACCACTTAGAATAGTAGACTAAGAATAGAAAACTAAGAATTTCACTAGTACTTACAATGTTTTGTAAATCTATAATTCACAATACAACTGTTATAAAAATCTTTATTAGAACCAACTTTATTTGTTGCAAAGTGAGAGGTTGAAGTTATTTTGCAAGCAGAACTCTAAAATCGTGGGTACAGTTCGTTTGTCAATGCAAACACATGACTACGATCACATTGAAGCTCAGGACTGACATTTTTGGTTCACTATGACACAGGCTCACTACATTCGATAATGCGAAAATGAACTACTTTGTCCCCGGTTTGATTTTGTTATTTTAGAGAGACTGTAAAATATTCTATCGAAGCGAAATCAAAATTTCAAAATATTCGTGTTTTCCTCCCAGTTTATAGTACATTGTTCGCGCACTCTAAATATCTTTCTGCAATCTTAACACCCTTCAATGCTTCTTGCACCGTTGGAGCACTTTCTTAACTTTTATATCCTTTCCGTCATCACAAACATTTTCTTCTGTTCTGAAAACTCCTTTCACCGCGTGCACATTCTACGTGTAGATCGCATTTCAGTAGCTCTCAACTTTCTGACCGTGTCGATAGTCTTCAGGTTGGACACAACTGCCACTGATGAAATCAAGCAATTCACATTCCAGCAAGCGATTTACCGCTGTGGATGTCACACATATGTGTAATAGTTATATCTATTGTTCATTCCCGTGATAAATAAAGGGTGCCTTGACGTGATCTTTGTAGAGCACAAAATCTCTCAATCTGTTTGATTTTCCATAAATGTTACAGAAGTAACTGTAGAGAACTCTATCTATACCATTAGTATTTTACGAATTCGCAGTACTGAGAAGAAAGTATTAATATGATCACAGTAGAGAGTTCACTATAACCAAATCTTCTAGTGAGTTTTCGTTATGTATGTGAATTGGGCCAAATAACTTCACTTTATTATGACAGAAATCTCACTACACTGAGAGTTGACCGTAATATCTTTTACTGTAGAGTAAATATTTCTGTTACCAAACGCCAGTTCAACCATTCAACGGTCGGTGCTACCTTTATTCACGATTCAACTTAATTAGCAGAGTAAATACAAGACAGAGCCGACGACTTCGTGACACAAGGTCTTGAGGGAAGTACGCCAAAGTAATGGCCAGAAAGGCCGAGGCTCCAAGAGCAGCGTAAGGCATAGATGTTGCAGGTATCTATGTTGTATGAGACACATTCGCTGACCTTCGACTATCACATGAATACCCCAATTCGACTATAATCCGTTGCCCTGAGCGGTAAATGTCTATGGGAATTGTATCCCAACGCTCAGAACAAACGCATAATCACCGAGTTGGCTCTGCGATCTACCACTGTGTCATATGCATTGTTCAGGTCCGCGGTAAATAAAGCATACCTTGACTTAATGCTTGTAGAGCACAAGGAAGTTCTTCGTTGGAGATTGTCATAGGAAAAGGTAAGTAGGTACCGAGGAAGTTCAGGTAGCAGCTCAGGCGCCCTACACAATCAAAGGGGCGTACCCGAAACGCACCCCCAACTGAAATGAAAAGGAAACCAGTCAAAGAGAGGGGATAGTGATTTCGGAACTGTAATTGGTAGATTGTACTCCCTTCACTTATACCACAGAATTGTTCGTTTTTTATATAAAGTAATAAAAAATAAAATAAAGATAAATCTAGGATACAATTGGCATGATAGGTTGAAGAACGAAGATGAACGAAACAGAAAAAGATAATTGGATCAGACCTGTTTTGTCTTGGAAACCAATTGCTGTCTAGAAGGACATTGCATTTCGTTCATTTTTACCTTTCATCCCAATTGTATCAATATGAATACTGATAGCTAAGACTTGCGGTAATTGACACGAATGTCATGTTTGATTATCGGTCGATCATCTACTATCAGACGGTCCCAAGGTCTGATCCCAGTTGGATCAAATCGTAGCACTTCGTGAAAATCCACGAAACGAAACGAAAATGACGAAAACGAAAAAGGATGGAAACGGAATAAAGAAAGAAACGAGAAAAAAAGAAAAGGAAAAACGAAAACGCGAAAAAAAAGAAAACGCGGAAAATCGGAAAAAGGAGAAAAACGAATACGCGGAAAAAAAGGAAATGCAAAGAAACTAAAATGCGAAGAATGAAAACGCGAAATAAAACGAAAAAAAAAACGCCAAAAAAAAACAAAAAAAAAAAAAAAAAAAAAAAAAAAAAAATAAAAAAACAAAAAATAAAAAAACAAAAAAATAATAAAAAAATTTAAAAAAATAAAATTAAAGAAAAGCGTCAATAGGGAAACTAGCGTGTGCAGCGATGGCGGGGCGGGCCCGAGTGGGAAGTGGCCGGGGGCGGCCTTCCGAACAGCTGGGCGGCGGCGGCGGCGGCGGGGCGGGAGCAGGAGGCCGTGGCGGCGGTCGCCGGGGGGGCGGCGGCTAAAAATACGCGGCAAGGCCGAGCCCCGCGGCGGCGTGGGGGCCCTGGTCGGGGAAGCAGCCGCCTGCCCAACGGGAGACGGAGGGGAGGGGAGGCGGCGGGTATTATGGCGAGCACGCGGGACGAGGAGGTTCCGCAAACCGTTCGCCCCAAGGGCTGCCAAGCCAGCGGCTTGCAGGCAGGCCTTTATTTTTCTCATCCCCCCTCCTCACCATCGCCATGGTGGATCATTTATGAGCATATGCGCCGCAGATCATTGGCTTTTGCCAAGATAGATTAATTGATTACTAGTGATTCCGCGCGCGTCCACGGTTAAGATATTTAGTCCCGTAAGTGTTGGGCATGTTTTTTCATCGGGAGATGGCGGTGATCTTCCCCCACTGGGTGGCGAGATCCGGCGCCGACCTATCGTCGGCTAGTGGGGTTTCCCCCTAACCAGGACTCTCCCACCAGCGGGGCACCGCCCCAGCCGGGACAAGTTCTAAACTCCCGACCGGACTCCCGGAATATGTGGTAGTGTAGTGCATGTTAGTGTAAGTGTGTGTGTGTGTGTCTGTGTGTGTGTGTGTGTGTGTGTGTGTGTGTGTAAGGGGACAGGATAGGACAAGGAAGAGGAAGGACAGATCGCGCGGTTTATTAGGGTACTGCTCCGGCATTCGCCTGGAGTTGATCGCAGAAATCACGGAGAATTACCGATCAAAGCAACCGGCCTGCAGAATTCATATCCACGCATTTCTTGGAATAAATAGTTGTCCACCGTTGTGGCGAAACCAATACAGTATCTGATTATTAGAATACGGACAGTTTATATTGTTTAATAATAATAATCCTATGGTTTGTAACAATTCTTAATTAATTTGAAACTTTATTATGTTTTACCTTAAATGATATATTCAAATGGTTTAATTTATTGTAGTATCATGTAATTTAAGAACCTGATGATGACAATTCAGAGTAATTGTCGAAACGTTGTGTAGAAATGAATAAAAATCAGGGATTTAAACAACATTTTCCCATATTTATATATCTGGATATTTAAAGTTTTTATTAAACCAACAGAGATCATATGTTTACTTATCAAAACACGTTGGCTAATAATAAAAAGAACCTGACATGTTCTAACCTATGAATTGTGGGAATTCTGATGTGATGTTGTTGATATTATTGATATTATATTATTAACATATGTATAACAACATATTAATATGTTGGCGAAGATGACCTCTTTTATTTCTTCTGTTCTAACCTAACCTACGGAAGTAGTCGGTTAGGTTGCCGACCTAAGGTTTACATACACGGGATATTATTTTTTCGGTCTTATTATAGTTTTTTTTCTTTACTCAGCCGTGCAGTTTTTTGTCTATACATTCATATTTATGTCCATTTACATTTATTTACAACACTCATTACAATCACTCTCACTTGCCAGCAGACAAGATATGTGGAAGGGGGCGAGTCGCGAGCGGTCGTCAAATGAAATGTGCTTCTTTCTAACTGTTCCGTCTTTCACCCCAAAAAATACTTCTCTTGTTTTCGCAGAACTAATTACCGGATAATATTCCTGAGAGGATCAATGTTTCTGGTTAACAAAGACTTCCACAACTTCAAGAAGTGTAGATGCCAGATGTTTCCAAATCTTGAAGAAGAAATCAACAAAGACTTCCTCCTCTTTCTTCAAGCTTCAGTGCAAGATTCTAGGAACTAAAAGTACAGTCGACTCTGCTTATAATGAACTTCTTGTCCACTATATCCGACGATGTCAAAATTCAACAGAATTTTTTTATATACCAAAATTCATTTAAAGCACGAGCTCAAAATTTCAATATATTTATTTGTACGTAAAAAATCAATAATTTTCAACTTCGACAATTTTTCATTTGATCCTCCAGAGTTCGTGCTCTCTCCATATTTGATTCTGCCTTGTCTTCTGCCTCTAAGCATGGTAATGCAATCTTGGCACCTTTCAATGCCTCTTGCACTATGGAAACACCGTTCCACTCTCCGATGACCCTTTATTTATTTATTTATTTATTTATTTATTTATTTATTTATTTATTTATTTATTTACTTATTTATTTATTAAAAACAGTTAAAAACTTGCGTATGACGTGTTATGGGGAAAAGTGAATTGTGTGCACATTTTCAAAATTCTGTGATCCCTACACTAAGTCATATACTACTTAAATTTTGAATTTTTGAAAGGGAGAAAAAAAAAACCCTCTTACTAGCCTACTAACATGCGACACGCAATTAACTTCCAGGACGTTGTATTTGATACATTCACTATAGCCGAGGTTCAGGTTCACTATAGCCTAATTTTCTTATGCATATTTGTAATGTAAGTGAAACGGAGCCAGTGACTTAAGTTTACTATGACCGAGTGTTCACTATCCGAGTTCAATACAACCGGAGTCGACTCTATCTCTGTCAGTTTATTCTCGGAACACACGGGGAAGTGGAAAATCCTGCCACCGTCGGGAGTGGAACCTAAGACTTCCCGGACAGGTGCACTGCAGTGACATCAGTTGATGCACTGAGCCAGCTAAGTCGGAATGGAAAAGGGAAAGGGTAAAAGAAAGAAAAGGGGATTCAGTTAAATTTTCCCGTCCGTGTCCACACCCGTCACTTTTACCTGTGCCTGTTGATTGATTGATTTTTTCGTGTTTCCGGGCACGTCCACTGCTTTAGTCATTATTCCCGTTAGTGTAGATCATGTTTTTTCTCGGGAGATGGCGGTGATCATCCCCCGCCGGATGGCGAGACCCGGCACCGACCTACCGTCAGCTAGTAGGGTTTCACACAAACCAGGACTCTTCCACCAGCGGGGCGCCGCCCCAGTCGGGACAAGCTCTAAGCTCCCGACCGGCCTCCCAGAATATGTGGAAGTGTAGTGTGTGTTAGTGTAAGTGTGTGTGTAAGGGGAGATGTTAGGACAAGGAAGAGAAAGGAAAGATGTTGATCGGAGAAACCACGAAAAACTACCGATCAGAGTAGCCGGCCGCTAGAATTCTCCTCCAGGCACCGACTGAATTCGACCTACCTGAAAAGCTAGTGTCGAAAATCCTGCCGCCGTCAGGACTCGAACCTAGAACTTCCCGTTCAGAGGCGTTGCAGTGACATCATTTGATACCCTGAGCCACCTCTCCCAGTCGAGAGGTCCTGGCGCCCCGATGGTGTTGAATTTTCGATACTATCTTTATAGCTATGACGACATCAGCCGCTGCTGTGTTTGAAAGAGATTTTACTCTTTATCTCATACTTTTATCTATCATCTTGCATGTAATATGGACTTCATCGCTGTGCTGCCTATTCAGGTAACTGAGGGTAGCCCAGAATCTTGCACACAGTCAGGGTTAATGTGTGTGTGTGTGTGTGTGTGTTGGGGGTAGTGAAGTGACGCCGGGGGTAAGGGGTGGGCTGATGCTCCCCCAAAGGGGAAGTTTCTCACCTCATCAATCCTCATTCATCACTCTCTAATTGGCCAGGAAAACCACCTGACAGTTCGGCGGATTTGGATTCTGCCACCACGCTAGGGATATTAAGGCACCAGAAGAAGAGAGCAAAGAGGAGAACAAAGAAAAGGAGGAGGAGATGGAGAGAAGGCGAGAGATGAGAAGATAAAAATGGAGATAAAGAGATAGCGATGAAGAAATGAAGAGGAGAGAAAGATAGAATGGAAACAAAGGAAGACGCGTAGGATGATAAGATGAAAGAAGAAAAGGAGGAGAACGACGACGATACCTGGTTGGGGAAAACATCGTCGTAGGTCTGGGCCGCAACTCTCCATCCAGCGGTAGATCACAGTCGTCGCGCGATAAAAACATGCACGACACATACGGGAATAAAGACATGAGCAGTTGACGCGCCCAAATTTAATATTTAATTAATCTTGCATTTTGCTGTCGCATTTTCTTGTATTCACAACTGTTAGGAGGTTGATACTAAGCTGCTAAGATGCAAGCAAAAACAATTTAAGCTATAAAATTTTTTGTAGATGAAATGTAGATATGGGTGAAGATTATAATTTATTGAATATTTGAAACGTGAGAGAAGAGATGGCGAAGAAAGTGCAGATGAATAGAAGAAATGCAGACAATCACGACTGATCCTGGCTTGGATAACATCGTTATCATGACCCATTTCATCCAGCGGTAGATCGACATCGTCGACGCACGATAACACAGATTCTATCACATCCATTACGGATTAAATCATCCATTGCCTGCCCATTCCTAATATTTACATTACATCATTCCATTTAGCATTCGCATTTAATCGTAATCATTCCAACTATTGTAAGCTCCTAATTCTCCATTGTATCCGCATCAGACCATCTACTCTATCCATTGTCTCAGTTCATTTATCATTGAACTTCCATCTTTTCGTCGACCATCCTTGTTTCCATCTCATTATCAGTTTACAATCCAATCAGTATAGCCACAAATCGCATATTCCATCTCTCTTTGTATCCTTTTCCCTTCTCTATCTCCATCCTCCATCCTTTCACTCCATCATCTTAAAATCCTCCCATTCATCCATTCCATCCATCCTTCTCCATCAATCTCATTTATCCATCCTATTCATTCAATCATTCACCATCCTTTCATCTTATCCATTCCATTAGTCTATCCATCCATTTATCGAATCCATTCCACACATACTCCAATCATCCATTTATTCCATCCATCCTTCAGTCATCCATTCCATCAATCCATTCTCAATCCATCTCATTTTCCCATCCCATTTTCCATCTCAGTGATCCCATCCATTTCATTCCAATCATATTCCCACATCATCCAATCCATCCCATGTATCCATTCCATCTCAACCTATCCATCGCATCTTCATCAATCCATTCATCCATCACTTCCCAATCCATTTCATTCCTATCCATGTATCCATCCCATTTTCCCAATCCATTCCATCACATCACTTCCCAATCCATCTCATTTATCCCATCCATCCATTCTCATGCATCTATTCATCACACCCTTTCCCAACCATCCAATATCCATTCCATCCACCATCCATCATTCCTATCCTCACCAATCCATCCATCATTTATCCCTTTCCTTCATTCATCACATCATTCCATCCACATGCATTCCATCCATCAAATCCATTCCATTCATTCTATCCATCCCTTCCATTCCATCACACATCACTCCAATCCATCCATGGCCATTCCATCCAGCCTATCCATCCATTTCATTCAATCCTTTCCATCACATCACTTCCCAATCCATCCATGGATCCTTTTCCATCCAACCATTATGCATCATTCCACATCCTTCCCATTCCATCACATCACTTCCCAATCCATCCCATGGCATTCCTATCCCACACCAATCCATCCTATGGCATTCTATCTCACATCCTTCATTCCATCACATCACTTCCCAATCCATCCCATGGCATTCCTATCCCACACCAATCCATCCTATGGCATTCTATCTCACATCCTTCATTCCATCACATCACTTCCAATCCATCCCATGGCATTCTCTATCCCACACCAATCCATCCTATGGCATTCTATCCACATCCTTCATTCCATCACATCACTTCCAATCCACCCCATGGCATTCCTATCCCACCCCAATCCATCCTATGGCATTCTATCCCACATCCTTCATTCCATCACATCACTTCCCAATCCACCCCATGGCACTCCTATCCCACACCAATCCATCCTATGGCATTCTATCCCACATCCTTCATTCCATCACATCACTTCCCTATGGCATTCTATCCCATCCTCATCCATCACATCCTTCCCAACCACCCCATGGCATTCCTATCCCACACCAATCCATCCTATGGCATTCTATCCCATCTCCTTCATTCCATCACATCTCTTCCCAATCCACCCCATGGCATTCCTATCCCACACCAATCCATCCTATGGCATTCTATCCCATCATCCTTCATTCCATCACATCACTTCCCAATCCACCCCATGGCATCCTATCCCACACAATCCATCCTATGGCATTCTATCCCATCCTTCATTCCATCACATCACTTCCAATCCACCCCATGGCATTCCTATCCCAACCAATCCATCCTATGGCATTCTATCCCATCCTTCATTCCATCACATCACTTCCCAATCCACCCCATGGCATTCTCTATCCCACCAATCCATCCTATGGCATTCTATCCCATATCCTTCATTCCATCACATCATTTCCCAATCCACCCATGGCATTCCTATCCACACCAATCCATCCTATGGCATTCTATCCCACTCCTTCATTCCATCACATCACTTCCAATCCACCCCATGGCATTCCTATCCACACCAATCCATCCTATGGCATTCTATCCCACATCCTTCATTCCATCACATCACTTCCCAATCCACCCCATGGCATTCCTATCCCACACCAATCCATCCTATGGCATTCTATCCCATCCTCCACATCCTTCATTCCATCACATCACTTCCCAATCCACCCCATGGCATTCCTATCCCACACCAATCCATCCTATGGCATTCTATCCCACATCCTTCA
This sequence comes from Teleogryllus oceanicus, assembly GCA_964035755.1. NCBI lineage: Eukaryota > Metazoa > Arthropoda > Insecta > Orthoptera > Gryllidae > Teleogryllus > Teleogryllus oceanicus. Next base: position 83,357,948 of record CAXIVR010000013.1, on the reverse strand, counting down.
TTCCATCACATCACTTCCCAATCCACCCCATGGCATTCCTATCCCACACCAATCCATTCTATGGCATTCTATCCCACATCCTTCATTCCATCACATCACTTCCCAATCCACCCCATGGCATTCCTATCCCACACCAATCCATCCTATGGCATTCTATCCCACATCCTTCATTCCATCACATCACTTCCCAATCCACCCCATGGCATTCCTATCCCACACCAATCCATCCTATGGCATTCTATCCCACATCCTTCATTCCATCACATCACTTCCCAATCCACCCCATGGCATTCCTATCCCACACCAATCCATCCTATGGCATTCTATCCCACTCCTTCATTCCATCACATCACTTCCCAATCCACCCCATGGCATTCCTATCCCACACCAATCCATCCTATGGCATTCTATCCCACATCCTTCATCCCATCCATCACTCCCAACCACCATGGCATTCTATCCACAATCCTCTATGGCATTCTATCCCAATCCTTCATTCATCACATCACTCAATCTACCCATGCATCTTCCACATCAATCATCCATGGCATTCTATCCCATCCTTCATTCCATCACATCACTTCCAATCCACCATGGCACTCTATCACTCAATCCATCCTATGGCATTCTATCCCATCTCCTTCATTCCATCACATCACTTCCCAATCCACCCCATGGCACTCCTATCCCACACCAATCCATCCTATGGCATTCTATCCCACATCCTTCATTCCATCACATCACTTCTCAGTCCACCCCATGGCCTTCCTATCCCACACCAATCCATCCTATGGCATTCTATCCCACATCCTTCATTCCATCACATCACTTCTCAATCCACCCCATGGCCTTCCTATCCCACACCAATCCATCCTATGGCATTCTATCCCACATCCTTCATTCCATCACATCACTTCCCAATCCACCCCATGGCCTTCCTATCCCACACCAATCCATCCCATCTCCTTCCTTCCGAAGCGAGTGACCAAAGTGGCTGGCCGCTGGGACGGCCTGTGGGAGCTGGAGGGGGCGTGGCCGGCGGGAACCGGTTCCTGTGCTGTGCTGCGCGGCGTCGCGAGGCTTCGCGCCGTATTTAGCAGCGCTGGCCGCTGCGCCTCAGCGGCGGCCTCCGCTGCGCGCGCGCACACAGACGCGCAGAGCGCATGCGCGCGCGACTGGCCCAGCGCAGCGCAGCGCAGCGGAGATTTCAACGGAAGCGCGCGGTTTGCGTGGCGACAACGGGCGGTGGCTTTCGTTCGAAACGTTCGTTCGTTCGGCTGCTCGGCTGTCCGTCTTCGCTTCTTATCGTCAGCCCGTCTGCTCGCCTGCCCTTCCGCCCTTTTGGTAGTCTGACCGTTTGTCCGCTTGTCCGTCAGCCCGTCTACCCGTATGACTGTCTGTCCTTTCCCCCGCGTGTTCGCCTGTTCGTTTGTCGACCTTCCCGTCAACTACACTGGCACATAAATTATTCGGAGGATATTTTCCAACAACAATAGTCCTTGGTCTATCTGTCCCGACGCAAAGCTCTGCGATTTTGGAAAACATTTTTTAAAAATGTTGAGTGTTCTTAATACGAAGCATCTAGAACATTTTCAAAATTTTCTCAAAGTGGTTCCAAATTTTTTTCTTTAAATTTCTTGTAAGAATAGAGTGAAATACACTTACAAAAATGAAATTGACAAGATTTTTACTGTTAACTCTGAATTTTCGACAATTTCACAAGTTTGCATTTCTGTGGCGTCTACCTACAAGTTCAATATTGAACATAAATAGTTTTCTTCAAACAAAATTTGTTCACGACAATTAATCATTTCATTATTGTCATGTACATGTTTTGAAAATGTTAGAAGTTTTCAAGCAATTGTGACTGTAATGTGAACATTATTAAAAATATTTTTCTCTATAATGGCTCAACATTTTTTCTTTAAACCTTATGAACTGATAGCGACAAATGCACTGCCCTAAGATGACATAAACGTCATTACGTTGTTATCTTTTGTTTTTCTCACAAATTACATGAAATCGTTTTTTAAACATCTCTCGTGATTAGTATTTACTTTACGGGCATTTTTGTACATTATAGCATTTGCGAGTTCTATTGCTTGAAACGATTTCTTACAAGATGAAGTTTCTCTAAAACTAAAAAGTTATCGGCGAAAATGAGCTTCAAAATGCGCATTTCTAAAAACACTCAAACATTTTCCCAAAAGTGGCCCAAATTTTTCAAAATTGGCTCAAGTTTTGCGTACAAGACCAGAATTTATTATTTTTTACTTTTTTTCAAGTCATATTTCAATTGTTTCATTTCTCGACCGGAAAATTAAAAAAAAAATCCTTTAGGCGCCTGTAGCAGCTAGGAAGAGGACAGGGCAAAACTGAAAAGATAGTTCAGACTGAAGGGATATGAAAACTAATTCGTACGAGATATTCTGTATCATTCTGAAGCATCACTAGTTTGAAGTTAGCTTCTTGGTTTTACAAACATCATTATTGAAAATTATATTTCTTATCATTTGACCAAAAGTCTTTCGAGTACTTTCAACATTACATTCACATATTTTGGTTTCTGCATACATGTATGCTCTCTGAGTCTATATAGGTCTAGTTGATGGATGTGTCCTGATTAACACACTGAAATAACGAGTGTCATTTCTTAGTTCAAATTATGAACTCGGTTTTTCCTCGAAGAGCTATCAAGAAAGGCGAGATCACCGAGTTCATGTAGATAAATCCTTGTGTGTAAACATATTCATATCTGAGTCATCTTGTGAGGTCTTCATCCTTTCAAGATTCACATTGCATAAGTGGCTGCAGAAATAATACGTTTTATGCAAACAAATACATAGCCACGAGTGGCAGGATGTTTGTAAACTGATAACTCCGAAGGGAAAATGTTACATAATGATAATCAACTAGACGTTGTTTCTCCCACAATGCTAATACTAGTGCTAATATGTATTGTCATGTCATATGTCTGGCAAGTTTTCCAGAATACTCTTTTCGTTTCCATGAAATATATATCTTGCTAATTGAAAGAAAACGATGCAACCTTCGATGATGTGATAGAAGTCTGTTGTCTTGTTCAATACCAGCAACCCGGAAAAATGCAAACAGTCAAAAAGATTGAATTTTGACTGATAAATGCTATTATTTGATTGTGTTAATCCGCCTATTGTGAAGCAGTGTGTATCGAACCACGTGATTCTCTGCTTGCGAAACAGCAGATTACATAAGACAGCAAGGCTCCAAGGAAGAGGCCGTTCCCCGTGAAAATTTGCTTTTCATGTAGTGCGCTAGGGAAAAACATTTTTGTTGATGATGTAAAGAATTGTTGCAATGTATGTATCAGCATATACTCGACTACGTCATTTCAGTATTCGCGAAAACTGTTTTGATAAAATCATTAATTTGTTGCAGTGTTATTCGACAGTATTTTGTTTGTTGTTGTTAAGGAGCGTGCGTGCCGATCTGGATAGCCGAGGTGGCTAAGAGCGGGTACTGACTCAGCGCTTCGGTCCGAAGGGTCGCGGGTTCGAGTCTCTCATTGGGAATGGTTGTTTTCCCTTTTCCCACGTATGTGTAGCCTCGGAGGACCTCGCGTTGTGTTGACCTCAGATCAGAGGAACCCTGAAGTGTGACCGGTAGCGGTAGCTCAGTGCATCAACTGCACCGCCTCTGACCGGGAGGTCCTAGGTTCGAATCCTAACGGCGGCAGGATTTTTGGCACTATCTTCTCAGCTAGGTCGAATTCAGTCGCTGTCTGGAGGAGAATTCCAGCGGCCGGCTGCTTTGATCGGTAGTTTTCTGTGGTTTCTCCGATCAACACCAGGCGAATGTCGCAGCAGTTACCAAACAAAAGGGCCACGGACCGCGCGCAATCTTTCCTTCCTCTTCCGTGTCCTATCCTCTCCCCTTACACGTTAATATTTAACGAATTAAGAAGTAAAAATTACCAAAAGACTTCATAAAAATTATAACAATGAACATAATTCAAATTTTTTTTTTGGAGCTCCATCAGTGTGACAGACCAAGAACAGCTGTGTATAATTTCACTGCGTAGCGCATAAGCCCTGACTCAGTTCGGGAATCCGTTTCATTCGTAGCTGCCCTTCACGCGTGTGGGGCAGCACTGTTGCGGAGCGATGATGTTTTTGCCCTGCGGTAGGGTGGGTTTCAGTGCAACGAATGGAAAACGCTATAAAATATTTAAGATAGAGATTTATTCCCTTAATGAAATCTATTTCCTAAATATATAGATTTTGAAATAAGGTCATGTACAATTATTTGAAATTTGCATGAAAATTCGGGCAAGTGTATCTCCTAAATCTATAGCAAAATCTATTTCCTAAAGATAGATTTTGATAAGGTCAACTATAGCAAATCTATTTCCTAAAGATAGATTTTGAGTAAGGTCATGTACAATTATTTGAAAATTTGCGTGAAAATTCGCTGAGTGCTTTTTTACCACCACTAGTTTAGCTATTTTGCTCAGTCGCCGTTTCCCTTCCAGAGTCGGCCTTAAACTTCCTCTTCTCCGCAGCACCGCATTCATTACCCGATTGAGAATTTCCCCCCCGCTCTGGCCAGCCCTGGTGAGTGCGCGATGCTGTGGAGCAGAAATAAATGAAAGTGACGCAACGCCCAGCGCGCAGTCTGTCGGCGCGCGTCAGAGGCGCGACGCGTGTGTTGCAGGGGCCTTTGACGGCGTCCACCGCCTTCCTCGCTCGGCTGGACGCGCGCACCGCATTTAGAAGGCGGTGGACGGCACTGACTGACGTTTGGTCGTTAGACGAGGGCAGCCAGGGGCTGACGTCACGGGAGAGCCAGAGATCGTGTGACGGGCGGACTGAGGGGAAAAGAAAACTATCGAAATAGTGCTTACACCCTTCAGTCCGCTCAAATTTGTTTAGCGGTTTAGCTGGTTGAGGGATGAATTGATATCAGTGCAGTACCTCTGACGGGGAGGTCCTATGATTTGACTCCCGATAGTTGGACGATTTTACATACTGGCTAGGTCGAATTCAACCGGTGTCTGGAGGATATTTCTAGCGGCCGGCTGATCTGATCGGAAGTTTTCAGTGGTTTGTGCGATCAACACCAAGCGAATGCCGGAGCAGTACCCTACCAAACGGGCCACGGACCGCGCGCGATCTGTCGTTACTCTTCCTTCTCTATCCTCTCCTCTTAGCCTAAAACAAGCCATGGACGCGCGTAATCTTTCCTGCCTCTTCCTGTTCTATCCTCAACAATTACTTACACTAACATGCACTCCACTGACAGACATGCTGGGAGGCTGGAGTTTGTCCGGCTGGGCAGAGTCTCACTAGTGGGAGATACCTGGTTATGGAAAACCCCACTAGTCGAGACGTACGTCGGCGTGGGATCTCACCATCTAGCAGAGGAAGATCACCGCCACCTCCCGTGATAAAAATGTAATACACTTACGGGATCTTAGCAGTTGACGCGCCGGAAATACCAATCAACCAACATTAGTGGTATCGTAGGCTTCGGGGCCAGAGTCATGATCTGGGCTGTCCGGGTGACGCCGCGTCGAAGGCTGGTGCCGACGTTTCGACCGACATATCGCGGTCCGGGCAGTACAGCCCTGAAAAGGACCGCGATATATCGGTCGAAACGTCTCCTTTCAAAATTCAAAATTTAAGTAGTATATGACTTGGTGTAGGATCACAGAATTTTGAAAATGTGCACACAATTCACTTTTCCCATAGCACGTCATACGCAGTTTTTTAAATGTTTTTTTACGTAAAATAAATAAATAAATAAACGTCGGCACCCAGCCTTCGACGCGGCGTCACCGGACAGCCCAGATCTCAACCAACATTAGTGTTTTCAGCCCTTGCCTGTCCTCACCCTCTGCCTTGCAGTGCAGGGCTGCCTCATTGCGCTGTCGAGAGTGCGTCCATGAAGATTATGTTGTAAATTTCAAACTAAATACAATCTAAGACGCAGCCTCTGTCAGGCGGAAACCTGCAATCCCAGACAGTCTTAGAACGGAACGGTTTTATATGTAAAATAATCTCCATAAGCCGGAAACCTGTGTACAGCGGAAACAGGCTGTTTGTCAGAGAACGTTAATATATTATTACTTACTAAGATGGAAATTTATTTATAAATTTCCTTTACTATCTTTGGAATGGCGTAGTGCGAAGTGTCACATGCTGAGCAATTAGAGTAAAATAATTCATCTTTTGTCTGCTGTCACCGGGAGCGGTATCTCAGTGCATCAGCTGATATCACTGTAGCACCTCTAACCGGGAGGTCCTAGTTTTGAGTCCTGACGGCGGCAGGATTTTCGACACTAGCTTTCAGCTAGGTCGAATTAAGTCGCTGTCTGGAGGAGAATTCTAGCGGCCGGCAACTCTGATCGGTAGTTTTCCGTGGTTTCTTCGATCAACACCAGGCGGATGCCGGAGCAGTACCTTAACAAACGGGCCACGGACCGCGCTCGATCTGTCCTTCCTCTTCCTTGTCCCTTTCCTCTCCCTTACACACACACACACACACACTAACATGCTACTACATATTCCGAGAGACCGGTCGGGAGCTTAGAGCTTGTCCCGGCTGGGGCGGTGCCCGCTGGTGGGAGAGTCCTGGTTAGGGGAAACCCTACTAGCCCACGGTAGGTCGGTGCCGGATCTCGCCATCGAGCGGGATACATCACCCCATCTCCATAGAAAAATGCACTACACTACCGGGACTAATGACCAAAGCAGTTGACACGCCTGGAAAACCGAAAATCAATCAATCAATGAATCAATGTCGTCGTAGGCTTCCGCGGCCAGAGTCATGTAAATGATCTTGGCTGTCCAGGTGACGCCGCGTCGAAGGCTGTTGTCGTCGAAGGCTTCATTGTTCACAGATAAGGTATTACAGGTATAAATGATGATAAAACTAGGATTATTGCTTTGAAGTGTGATAAGTAATAGCTCTCTTTGGTCATATTTATACGAATGTTCCTTGCATCATGGTCTCTCTATTTAGCAACATTTTCAAAAATAAAAAGCAAATGAGGCAAATGGCAATAAAATTCACTTGAATTATATGACTTGTACACAGAATATCATGTAGATGGTAGTCTCAAATTGAATTTTCTTCTGAAACATGAAATTAAGTTCTCTCAAATGTCAATTAATACTACTTACTATGTCCAAACGCCTCAAATGGTAATTTTTGTAAAGAAAAACATTGAAGTTGTTAGGCTTTAAGATAAAGGTATTTTCCGAATTTGTGCTTGAAAAACTCGTGCTGGTCCCATTTCCGGCGAACTCTGTATTTTCAAAATTGCAGAACATTTAAATTGCCAAAATGCTACATTGGTGATATATTGTTTTTTGAAATTATTCTAGAAATTAAACTTGCTATGTACAAGGTTTTTAAAAGAAACAAGTAGTTTTTGCTATTTTTTCTTGAAGTTAATGAATAATTTTTTTATACAAGATGCGCAATATTTTTAATAAACTTTGAAAAACGGATAGAGCAAAGTGTGCTTAAAAATGGTGCAGGACTCTATTTTGTTGAACTCTCTTAATTTTTGAAATGGCAATAGTTAGAAATAAAGCGAGAAAGAATGTGCAGTTGTAGTTTCACTACTTACTTAATCTGTACCCTGATAACCTTCCTTCCTTCACACTCGCTAAGTACTTGAGGAAGCTGAGTGCATGAGTAATAATTTTGGAACGAGAGGTCGAGGATGTTTGTTGGCGTAATCGAAAAGCTCGAAAAACAGTAGGCTGTTTGTAAACAAGATTGTAAAGTTCTATGGCTTCGCGGCCTTTGTTGTTTTCATTGACTAACTCCTACCATTGCAGGAATGGCTGCCAGGATTGCTGGAGTGCAAATACTTCTAAGGTAAACGATCTGACGCGAAACCAACGGAGATTCTTTATATGTAAAAGACGAAACGTTTTCGTATAGAAAGAAAGTTGAGCTTTCTTCTTAACCAAATTTCATGGCCTGTAAATTAACATTAGTGGACCCTAGATGTATTATTACTTCCTCTTATTTACTGGATTAACAGCGAAAACACGAAATATAATAACATTTTAAAATTAATAGAATGGATGCTATTCCTCGTATATTTTTTCATTATGTGTTTTCAACTACAATAGAATTGATTGTAGTTGCTCTTGGTGGATTTGTTTTGCAGTTTCAATCATCCTTTACGAATGCAGTCAACATTTTGTCATTAGCACGAGCAAGGTCTGAATGAAAGTGCGAAGATTGACCGTTTGTAAATGCAAAGAATAGTTAGGGTTGAAACGCATTGATCGCAATCGTCTAACACATGTCCTTTCACCAAACATCGGTGATTATAATTATACGTGATGTAATGTATTTTAAGGTTTAGGTGGACTGCAGGATATTCTCCAATACTCCAGCTCTCGGTATAGGGAATACATTTCAATTAAGTTTCAGAAACCTGATTTACTCAGTGTTGAATGTACTGCTCCAGATTTTGTAAATCGACTTTATTTCATCAGTTAGGAAAATAAGTATTGAACGGTAGGACAAAATTGTTTGGATTTTCTATGTTCGGTATAGCGCAAATATTGTCATATTTTTCAATTGTAACTTTTCTAGAGTTCTTCTTGTTGTGTGACGTACACTCAATGGTACAGCTACTACATATAATTTAATATTTTGCACGTTATTCCATCAAAGGTTTACGGAGCCGTGGCTCAGGGCATCATCTGATGCCACTGCAGTGCCTCTGGAAGTCCTGAATTGAGTCCCAACAGTGGCGTGATTTTCGACAGTAGCTAGATAGCTAGGTCGAGTCCAGTCGCCGTCTGGAAGAGAAATCAGCGACCGGCTCCACTGATTGGTAGTTTTCCATGGTTTCTCCGATGTATACAAGCTGGAGCAGTACCCTAACAAACGGCTTCGCGCGATCTTTTCTTTCCTTCCTTGTACTATCCCCATCCTTTATTTACACCTACACACTAACATGGTCTACACTACCGCACATTTCGGGAGAGCGGTCGGGTGCTTAGAGCTTGTCCGGCTGGGGTGGTTCCCGCTGGAGGAGATACCTGGTTAGCGAAAATTCCGCTAGCTGACGGTAGATCGGCGCCGGATCTCGCCATCCCGCGGGGAAGATCACCGCCACTTCCCGAGCTAAAACATGTTCTATACTTACGGGACTAGTTGTTGAGGCGCCCGAATCACTAGTAATCGATCGTCGATCAAGTTGACGTAACTTATAAAAGTAGAGGAGACCATCCCTGGAAAATTCGATGTAGAAAGCAAAGAACTGATATAGGCAAGTTCTCGTTTGTGAATCGTACTATAGTAGATTGGAACAAACTGCCTGCAAAAGCACTAGAGGCTCTTCCTTCTAATGTAGTGAAATTTAAAATATACTTAATTCTATGTAGGTCATTAATAATACTGGGACTTTTATCATTATATTATTATTATTATTATTATTATTAGTTTCATTATTATAATCGTTAGTATTATTAATAATATAGTCATGTCTCTTATTCAGTGAAGTGAAGTGAAGTGTAGTGTGGCGGGCACGGAAGGAGGGATGTAGTGTAGTGCAGCGCAGTGAAATGAAGTGAAGTGAAGTCGAGTGAAGTGTTAGAAAAGCTATAAGTCAACATATAGATTACTCAAAATTAATTATAACTAGGATATTAATCTCTAATTCTAATTGTAATTATATTTGTAAATATTCTTAATAGTTTTATAATTGTCGCATATCTAGTTGTAATAATGTTTGCCACCGAGCATTAGCTCAAAGCGAACTTTAATAAATCTATCTATCTATCTATCTATCTATCTATCTATCTATCTATCTATCTATCTTTCTATCTATCTATCTATCTATCTATCTATCTATCTAACTTAAAAGTTACAGGTTGAAAGGCAGTGCTCCACCTTGTTATTAGTCTGAGGCACCCCAGTTGGACTCCGAAAGGGTTGACAGTCGCTGCGTCTGCAAGGGCGGCGGGCGAGGCGCGTTGCCAAAGAGTGGCCCACGCCCTCGCCATCGCCCTCGCCATCGCCCACGAGACCGCCCGAATCGCCCCGAGGCCGCTTCCGGTTGCCCAGCGGTCGCGCAGCAAACGCAACCCACTTTTTCCTCCTTCCAAGCAGTCGGTTGGGATAGTCGTGGCGCACTAATGATTCAATACGACCATTCATTGTTGTATACACAGAAATCCCGCCACTTTCGCGCGACTTGGTAGTAGGAAAGAAATTAAAATATAATAAAATAAAAAAATAAAACAAAGAAAGCACCGGGAGAGATGTCGTGAGCGCATCAACTGATGTCACTGTAGTGCCTCTGACCGGGAGGTGCTAGGTTCGAGTCCTGATGGCGGCAGGATTTTCGACACTAGCTCTTCAGCTAGGTCGAATTCAGTCGCTGTCTTGAGGAGAATTCTAGCGGCCGGCTGCTCTGATCGATAGTTTTCCGTGGTTTCTCCGATCAACACCAGGCGTATGCTGGAACAGTACCGTAACAAACGAGCCACGGACCGCGCAATCTTTTCTTCCTCTTCCTTGTCCTGTCCTCTCCCTTACACACACACACACTTACACTAACATGCACTACACTGCCTCACAGGTCGGGAGACCGGTCGGGTTAGAGTTTGTCCGGCTGGGTGCTGCCCGTTGGTGGGAGATACCTGGTTGGGGAAATACCTGCTTGCCGACCCAATTCGGCGCGTGATCTCGCCATCCAGCGGAGGAAGATCTCCGCCACTTCCTGCGATCAGAAACAGGCACGCACTTGCGGACCTTAGCAGTTGACGAACTCGGAATAACTGATCAATCAATGATTCAAAATAGACATCGTGAATGTTAAAGCGTGAATATAAGAGCCTATCTTTTGATGAAGTATGGTGGGTTCCTCGATATCGAAAATCTGTGTAAAATAGAAAGAAAAAATGAGTAACACTACAATATTGAAGAAGGAGATTTTTCATTAATGAAATAAGTTCTTTAGAGGTAGATCTTGAAAAATGCTATGTATAGTTTTTCCAAAATATTAGTTCTTTTGCAAAATTTGCATAAGTTTAGACAATTAAAAAATATTTTCTAAAAAGTGTTCAATTTTTGTTTAAACTGTCTTCTTTATTTATTTATTTATTTTACGTCAAAAGATTAAAACTGCGTATGACGTGCTATGGGGAAAAGTGAATTGTGTGCACATTTTCAAAATTCTGTGATCCATACACTAAGTCATATACTCCTTAAATTTTGAATTTTGAAAGGAAAAAACAACAAAAACTCCCATGTAATAAAATCTATTTTCAAGGATAAATAAGCAATAAATTTTGGCTCTTATTACTTCCTGCCGCGACAACATGGAAACGATAATTTGAATAATTGTATTTCCACTGAATTCTAGAAGACGTGCACAGAAAATGAAGTTACATTTATGTCCAGAAGCAAACAAGGGCCATCTCAGCATTTGCTCAATGGATCAGGAAACTGGACGAAAAACCTGATCGAGATTCATAAAAGCTGTAAAACAAAGTGCCTGCAAAGTGGCAAAGTCACAGCTGGACGTCGTGCGATATCAAAGATGCAAGGAAGAGGCCTCCTGCCACGAAATATTTGCTATTTGCGTTATAAAACAGCTACCATGATGGAGTTTTCGCACGTTCTAATGTTGAAGCAATCGTCAGCACTTTCGATCTTCTGCGCACTCGCAGTTGAAGTTTGCGTTACTTTTGTCCATCTGTGCACGCGCAGATGGTCGACACTGCAGTCGATTGCCGACTCTAAAGCGTCAAAACACCGTATTCGAAATTCTTTGAACCTAAGAAATTGTTGAACTGTTTATTCGTATTTTGTCATTGTCATGACTCGTCATGTCTTGGTATAGATATAGACAGAAATTTATTCTACAAATGAGCTGATGATGCCGGGGCAGAATGAAGAAATACGAAAGTATCGTTACAATTACAAATGCAATTAAAAATAAAACAATAATGTACAAAAATTAATAAAAAAAACAAATTGTCCATTTCTAGATATGCAGGTGCATTTACATTCCTATACTACAAATGAAAACATATATACTAACATATAGATAAATAAACTTCCACAGTACACAAATATACATACAAACGTACATAGTACACAAATATATATACATACATGAAGGTGTAGATACATAGACCAAGGACCCTCGCATACACACTAACCTGCATCTATTCATTCACATTCATAGTAATTTGGGATAAACATTTTTACCTAACTCCACAGTGCAATAATATATAGTACTTATACTAATGATTACATTTCTAATACGTAAAACACTCGTTACTATAAACAAATAAATGAAAAATACCGCTCCTCAGAATAGCCGTAGAAAGACGTTTTCGACTAGCGAAACAAACAGACAACAAACAAAATGAAATTCCATCCTTTCCCTTCCTTCCCTTCCCTTCCTTCCCCTTTCATTTCATTTCTTTTTCCTTTCCTTTTCCTTTCCTTTCCTTGCCTTGCCTTGTGTTGCCTTACCCTCCCTTACCTTACCTTACCTTACCATACCTTCCGTTCACTTCACTTCACTGCACTACTATAACTTATCTGAATATTAACTGTTCAATACTTTTACAGTAGACTACGCATAATCGCACCCTTCACTTCACTTCACTGTACATTTTCACCCTATTCACTAATTTCCTATATATATTTCTAACCCTCGCGCTGAACAAGGTAAGGGCTCAAAATTGCTGCAAATGCGTGTCACATCACAGTGTGTTCCATATTATGTTATGTCAGTATTTGTAAAGACTGTTTTATTAAAATATTAAATTTATTGTAGTGTGATTCGAGAATATTTCATTTGTTGTTTTGGAGCAGTGTGCATGCTACTTTGAGGAAATCATTTCGTGTTGTTTTGTTCAGCCCCAAAGTAAAAATACCTGTTTGCTGACGCCTCCAGCGCAGTCTCCGATGCGGGGTGAGACGGATGTGCGAGGCGCGGATGGGCATGCGTCATGTGTGGTTCCTGGCAGCGCCGCTAGGGTGTCCGAAATAGCGTGAAGCGACAGGAGGCACCGCCACACCCCTCATACAGAGGCTGCCCGCTGCCCCTCCTCCTGTCGTTTCTCGCCTCCCCTCTGGTTCTCGGCTCACTCATCTCTTCCAGACTCGACTTAAATCAAGTCCCTCGTCGCTTCCGATTGGTCGATTATTTTCTGCGGGCACAATCTGTTACGGATATTAGCAGGGCTCGGAAAAATGACCTATAAAATGACTTAAAAAGAAGAGAAAATTTTCTACAAAATATAAGGGGAAAATGACCCACTTCTCAAAAAATACTACCGGAACAATTTTCGACTCTAGCTTTTCAGCTAGGCTGGCTTCCGATGGTGTCTGGAGGAGAATTCTAGCGCCCGGATAGAATGAACGGTAGTTTTCCGTGGTTTCTCCGATCAAATGCCGGAGCACTACCCTAACAAACGGGCCACGGACCGCACGCCATCTATCCATCCTCTTCCTTGTCTTATTCTCTCCCCTTACACACACACTTACACTAACATGCACTACACCACCACATATTCTGGGAGACCGGTCGGGAGCTTAGAGCTTGTCCCGGCTGGGGCGGTGCCCGCTGGTGGAGAGTCCTGGTTAGGTGAAATCCCACTAGTCGACGGTAGGTCGGCGCCGGATCTCCTATCCAGCGGGAAAGATCACCGTCATCTCCGCGAAAAACATGCACTACACTAACGCGACTAATGACCGAAGCAGTTGACGCGCCCGGAAACACGAAAATCAGTCAATCAAACGACGCCAATAACAATGGTTGATGCACTGAGCCACCTCTCCCGGTCCACATCTGGGAACGTAACATGCTCTACACTTATGGGACTAGTGCGCATGGCACACCGGGCGTTGACGTGTCTGGGAACATCAATCAATGAGTCAATGCACACCAACGCACATCGCCCTCACCACACACACACCCCTCCCCGCCTCTCCGAATGACGTGTCAGATAGACTGCGATATTTATTGCCACGTTCCTTCCTCGCAGTCCCGCTGCCTCGCCGACGCGCTTGCCGCACTTTTTTGGGCGCTGCCCACGTGAGTCTCGAGACTCTTGGAGTTCCGCAAGGCTCGGATTTCCAGTATCGCCCCATGGTTTCCCCCAAAGTATCGCCCCATGGTTTCCGTATATCAAATTGCATATCACTTAAGTATAAATGTTTCCATTTTTTTTGCATAAATGGGAAAATGTTATTTGCGAATATTTTCATCGAAACAATTGTACATAAATATCTACATTTATATGATTCAAAGAATATTTTGAGTATTTGGATGCTAAAAGACGTGCGAATATTTTGAGTATTTGGATGCTAAAAGACGTGCCAGTTTGGAAATAACTGGATGGTAAAAGACGGGCCAGTTTGGAAAGCAGCAACATTCACTGTTATTGTGATGGAGGTCAAAATTTAATCATAATTGTTGGTGCCGTTTTGGAGAAAAAAATGTTTAAACAAACTTAAAAACTACATACATTTCACGCACAGTTACGCAAAAAGGACCAAATTTCACTCCTATATGACCTTTTTACAAAATCGATCTTTAAGGAACAGATTTAATTAAGTGAAAAAAGTTCTATCTTCATAATTGTAGTTGAAAGAAGAAACCAAAAAATTTTTAATTTTTGCAATTTTCGAAAACAGAAAATTTTCAACGAACATGTAACCTGTACCTCTTAAATGTTCTAGACACCATCCAACAACAAAATTTAATCAAACACGATAAAGCCAATTTTCTGAAAATTTTCAAATTGACTGACGGGCATCATTAAAGACCCCCTAAAATTAAAATATAGATTTCAAATTCAAATAGCCTGGACGTCAGCCAGATGTATTGAGGAATATAAATTTTGGAGAAAGTCGGTACAATGGTTTAGCGACTAGCGTCGTAGACAGACGGACTGACAAACATGTTTAGTCGTCAATTTTCGGCGTGAAGGACGTAAAAAACATGGAGTCTGGCTACATCACGTGTTAGAGGATTTTTTGCTAAATTTAGCAACTGGATTTATCCACTTTTTCCTTGCCAGAGGACCGGGAGCGGTGGCTCAGTGAATCAACTAATTTCACTGCAGCGTGTTTGACCGGGAGGTCCTAGGTTCGAGTCCTGACGGCGGCAGGATTTTCGACACTAGCTTTTCAGCTAGATCGAAACCAGTCGCTGTCTGGAGGAGAATTCTAGCGACCGGCTGTTCTGATCGGTAGTATTTCGTGATTTCTTCGGTCAACACCAGGCGAATGCCGGAGCAGCACCCTACCAAACGCGCCACGGACCGCGCGCGATCTGTCCTTCCTCTTCCTTGTCCTATCCTCACCCCTTACACACACACGCACACACATACACACACACACACACACACACACTAACATGCACTATACTACCACACATGAATGCGACCTAGTGAAACGGAAATAGAAGACACCACCTTCCTTCACCACAGAACAAATTCCGGGTCGTACAGCGTTACCACACTCAATATGGCGACCGTGCGCTTCGTATGGGCGCACGGATTGTGGGTAGCTTTCCTTTCTGTGCAGTACCTATTCCATGACCGCGGGGTGCGCCTTTTGGAATTGGACTTTGGACGAGGCTTAGCGTCACGCAGCACGCTGCCGCCGCGGCTGTTGCGCGGCGCGGCCACCGGGAGCGCTGGGGGAGGGGGCGTGGGTGCAGGAGGCCTTGGGCCGGACCGTCCATAGGCCACGCCGACGGGGGCCCGCCGACCCGCCCTCAGCAAGGAGCGGTGAAGAGGCAACATTTATAGTACACAGACCTCCGCCCAACTCCAGTGGGGGACCGGCTCAGCGTACCAGCTGATGGCACTGCAGTGCTTCTGACCGGGAGGTCCTAGGGTTACACTCCCCGCGGTGGCAGCGTTTCCTATGTTAACTCTACCGGGGGGCCAGCTGATGTCACTGCAGCGCCTCTGACCGGGAGGTCCTAGGGTTCCACTCCCATGGCAGCATTTTCTATATTAACTCTACCGGGAGAGTGGCCAAGTGCACAACTGATGTCTCTGCAGCGCCTCGACCGAGTCCTGTTCACCACGGGCAGCATTTTCATATTAACCTACCGAGGTGGCTCAGGGCATTAACTGATGGCACTGGTCTCTGACCGGAGGTCGAGTTCAATTTGAGTGTCTGAGGAGTCGGTCGTGCATCGGAGTTTCTCGTTTCTCAATCAACCAGCGAATGCCGAGCAGATGAAGCGGGCCACGGACCGCGCAATCTATCCTTCCTCTTCCTTGTCCTATCCTACCTTTGACTTACACATTTACACTAACATGCTCTACCACATATGCAGGGAAACCGGTCGGGCGCTTCGAAGTTGGCCCGGCTGGGGCGGTGCCCCGTAGGTGGGAGATACCTTGTTGGGGGAAACCGCGAGCCGACTGGTAGCTCGGCGCCGGATCTCGCCATCCAGTAGAAGTCCACAGCTTCTCTCTAGAAAAAAACATGCACCACACTTACGGGACTAATGACCTTAGCAGGTGACGCGTCTAGAATCATCAATCGATCACATTATACATCTGATAAAAGAGAAAATTGAAATTTAAAAAAATGAATTACGATCGAATGTTGACCACTGGGCAGCCACTTCGTAGATCATTGCCAATTACTAGCGCCTTCCACGTTGCTGGCCTTTGGCTCCTCTGTTTGAGGACACAGTGCGAGGCCTGTTACGTAAGACATGCAGGGTCTGGCTGCTCGCTGCGTAGAGAGCCATGACATTCCCGCGGCTATTTTAGGCTCAATCCCGCATTCAAATGAGGGGCGTCGCAGACACGCGCTCACTCTATGGTCTACGCCAACTTCTATCTATATATTTATCATGTAGACGATATAGGGTTTTGATGGATTGATTTTTTCGTGTTTCCGGGCGCGTCAACTGCTTTAGTCATTAGTCCCGTTAGTGTAGTGCATATTTTTTTCGCGGGAGATGGCGGTGATCTTCCCCCGCTGGATGGCGAGATCCGGCGCCGACCTACCGTCGGCTAGTGGGGTTTGCCCCTAACCAGGACTCTCCCACCAGCTGGGCACCGCCCCAGTCGGGACAAGCTCTAAGCTCCTGACAGGTCTCCCGGAATATGTGGTAGTGTAGTGCACGTTAGTGTAAGTGTGTGTGTGTAAGGGGAGAGGATAGGACAAGGAAGAGGAAGGAAAGATCGCGCGCGGTTCGTGGCCCGTTTGGTAGGGTACTGCTCCGGGATTCGCCTGGTGTTGATCGGAGAAACCACGGAAAACTACCCATCAGAGCAGCCGGCCGCTAGAATTCTCCTCCAGGCAGCGACTGAATTCGACCTAGCTGAAAGGCTGAGCTACCGCCCCCGGTACGACATAGGGCAAAAGACACTTATGTCCGTTGTTTGCATTATCGACCAGGAGCCTTTCGATACTTTTCATAAAACAATGTTCTGAAAAGAAAAAATATGTAAGAAGAAATACGTTTTTTTGAAGTGGGAGTACTCCTCGGGTATCATTTGTTTCAATTGTTCTCAATGAACGGTGGAATATACGACTCATTCGTTTCAATTGTTCCTCATGAACGGTGGAATGTAAAATTCTTAAATGACAAAAAACGGCTTTTCATTCTTGTATATGGTTGTGTTTAGTCGATATTGCAGAACAGTGGTGTGAAACTAGTGGGGATATAAGCACGTAGTGTCTGGCCCATATTTTAACGGCAAATTACGCTAAGAGTACTCAAATTGTCGAAAAATTGTACATTAACTTATTTTAAAATTCTTTAAGTCTTTAAGGAACAGATTTCATTAAGGAAAAAGTCTCTATCTTTAATATTTTTGTTCTAGGAAGATACTGAGACTAACGTCCTTAATTCCAACAAAGAAATTTAATAAAAAAGGATGGAGCCATTTTTTTCAAAATTTTGAGATTGTTCCTGGAGTTTTATGTAAAGTACCCACCAAAAATTAAAATATCAGCTTCAAATTTAAGGGCCCGAGGTATCAGCCAGATCGATTTGGGAATATCAATGTTGGAGAAAATCGGCTGAATGGTGACTGTGTATTTCACAGATGGACAGACAGGCTGTCGAACAGTGGGACGTTTTGCGGCATTCGATTTTTCAGCATCCAGAACTCACAGAACATGGTTTCTGTCTATACCACGTGTTAGAGGATATTTTTAAATATAGCAACTGAATATATCCACTTTTTCGCTATCAGGACTTCGTAATAAGAGTTTTACTGCCGAAAATTCGCTGGTTTTTCGCTCATCATAACATAACTTTCTCTCTGCTGCGTAAGCGGCAGCAAGGAAACTAAAATACGAATTTTGAGTTAATGCACTGTTTAAAATTGCAGATTGGTCTACTTTTCAGTAGCAACAGCGGCATATCCGACAGTACAATATTTCACCAACAAATGGCAGAAGTGTGAATGCAAGAATTCAATACAAAGTGATAACTTCGAACTCATTTATCTAAACACTTTTTGACTTGTACCGCTATTGCAGTCCATGAGCGATGTGTCCCATAGTCATATTTTGGAGACCTCTTTTTAACTAATAATCTTTTTTAAAAAAATATTCTGTATGGGTATAGAGTGATTAATTAACTATACGATTACATTAAAAAGCACTTGGTCGTGACAAAACTCACCGTCACACGTCACAGTAGATTGTCACTTTCTCATTACTGGAGCTATTTCTTTCTCATTGTAGTGATAATTCAAGTAGATTATTACCAGACATTTCTACAGCTTAAAAATACCCGTTTGGCAGCTTTTTATTGGTAGAAATGATTGCCAGAAGTAGTTTTATTCTTGCTTATCGTTATTCTTGTCCATTCTGAAAATAGACAAACGACTTTGTTTGCTACATTTTATGCACATAACCTCTTTGACATCAAGTTTTTATTGCTCTTCGTTTCTTATCGTGGAAGTGACCTTCGAATGCAATTGCAAGCTCCCAGAGTATTCGTCCTGAGAGCTGTTATGAACTGATATGCAAGTCATGCCGTTTTTCTATTCTCGATAATGCACTACGGAAACCATGTTCAAGTGGAAATAGACGGGAAAATTCTTAATATTTTCTAATATAATACGTAGTACAGAAGAACAATGCCACATAAATAATCGAAATATTTGTAATGTAGGAAAATAACGACAAAGTAGTTGTATGCGTTCAAAAAGTTTATATTGTGTTAAAAGAGGGAAGATTCGCCAAGATTTCAGTTTCGAAAACGGTAAGTAGAAAGACAAAAAAATATAATTTCATAGAAATCCACCGAGAGCTGGTAGCTCAGGGCATCAACTGATGTCGCTGCAGCGCCTCTGGCCGGGAGGTCCTAGATTCGAGTCCTGACGGCAACAGGATTTTCGACACTAGCTTTTCAGCGAGGTCGAATTCAGTCGTTGTCTAGAGTAGAATTCTAGCGGCCGGCTGCTCTGATCGTTGGTTTTTCGTGGTTTCTCTGATCAACATCAGGCGAATGCCGGAGCAGTACCTTAACAAACGGGCCACGGACCGCGCGCGATCTGTCCTTCCCCTTCCTTGTCCTATCCTCTCCCCTTACACACGCACTTACACTATTATGTACTACACTACTACATATTCCGGGAGGCCGGTCGGGAGCTTAGAGCTTGTCCCGGCTGGGGGAGAGTCCCGGTTAGGGGGAAACCCCACTAGCCGACGGTAGGTCGTAGCCGGGTCTTGCCATCCAGCGGGGGAAGGTTACCGTCATCTCCCGAGAAAAAACATGCACTGCACTTACGGGAATAATGACCGAAGCAATTGACGTGCCCGGAAACACGACAAAATCAATCAATCATACAAATCCTGTCTCTAGTGCTGAGCGCGTTCATGTGCGAGTCGTATAACATGAAGTGACGGAATAAGTCACCGTCAGAGACAGTGAGTTCTCATTTCGATGCGCTAATACTGGCGAATCCTTGGCGCTGTCTCACAGCTATTTCCTAGCTGTGTTTTACCGCTAAAATATCCGTAGATATTTACTAATCTTCGAGTCAATGATGTTCGTGTAAAGGTTGTTAAGTCATTGTTTTTGTGGAGTTAGAGATGTTACTAAGTGAGTTCAACCAATGAAGAATATTTTCAACTTTTTTCTAGAGAATTTAGTTGTTATTTTACTCCATTTTTAGCTTAAATTTTAACACTAAAATACACTTTATTCGATAATTCTGTTCAACATATGTAAAAGAAAAAGGAGATGGTGCATTCGAATATTTGGTAGATGAATTTTCTTCTGATGGGTCGACATTGTGTTCCAAAATTTTAAAATGTGAAAAGAAAAATCTTTTGAAGAAATATTTTTGTGGAGAACGTAATTAAGATCCAACTCCTATGAATTGGAGGAATAGTAAAAAGAAAGTAAATCTATTTTGATAAATACTTAACAGGAAATTGTACTGTAACGTTTTACTGCAGTAGCTTCATCATTTGGAGTGGAACGTATTTTTTTAGCATTTGGTTTTGTTTATTCTAATTTAAAAAGTAAGTTAGACTCTAGAAAATCAGCAAAATTGTTGATTTTTATATTAATAGATGAGTACTAATTTGTGATTGCAGAAAGTCCTTTCATTTTCAACCACTAACCGTCACATCTTTATACGCTATTGAATTACCGTTCCAAACTCGCTGTATCTCCCACATCCTGTATACTTTTCTTCATTCTTAAGGATTTGTTAATGACAAAAAACTTACAACTTACTTGAAAAATCTACTATTGATTACTTTTGAAATATTCCCTGCTTCACAATAATCACACGAAAAGTTTATTTGCGCTATTCTTCAAATTTAACTTACGAATTAATACTGCTTATGACTTTTATGAATCAACTTCCTTTACACGAATGCCATGGAATTTTTCTCTAAAATCCTGAAAATGAATTTTGTTTTGTCTTCGCCGCATCTATAGGCAACCGGGCGCCACGCTTCTGGTTGATGAATTAACTTTAAAATAATTATTTTTCGCCAGTGATGCCCTGCAAGAGAAAATAACTTTTATAAGTGATGGCTGAAATGTTTTAATGACGACAGAAATTGCGTATTGAAATACAATGAAATCTCACGACAAGAACATCTCTTTAAGCATACCACTCCTCTTTGAGACCGGTTTTCTTTGCAACGGAATAATTATTTCATAAGACCAATGTACTTTTTGACCCTTTTAGTCGACCACCCCTTTTTCTAACCAACGACCGCGAATTTTTGTCGTAATGTAACAGCGCATCCCCTTTAAGACGACCAGAAAACCTCGAGAGTGAGTAATAAATCCTAGAATTCTCGTACTACTGTGAGCCAAGCCATATCCGGTGTTTTTTCAGATAAGCAACACCGCTCCGGATCCTGAGATTTCACGATAACTCCGAAGGAGACCTTCCAGGGGCTGTAAAGAAACTATAGCGTTGTAAAGTTGAAAGATAATTTCAGAGAAGCAAGATAAAATCCCTGGATAACGATAATCCGGAGACCTAATATCAATAACGAATATCTGAAGAAGGACAGTTCTTAAAGAACACTGTACTATCATATAATTAAATAGAGTTGATAAAAGTAATTTAATGGCGCAATACATTTAAGTTTTTATTTGAAACAAGAATGCGTATCGATGCTATCGAATTTTATCGATGCGTATCGCAGCAGAGGTGTTTAATAGTGCGATGTCCCCATCAGGAAGACTACCCTTCTCCGAGACCAATTTTAAGATATTAATCACGTGGTCGACTTAAAGAGGTTTCACTGCATTACGTAACCGTTACTAAAGTGAGAAAATACGTGCTCTTGTAGCACCGTCAGTTAATTTCTAACCAAAGTCATACTCAACAATATTATTCAGAGAATAAATTACAGCATAAACTGCTTCCACTAAGTAGCTCTTTTCTGAAGATCTTAGCTACTTGAAAAAAGCATCTGAGAAGTACTAAACGTGCCCTTAAATTCCAGAAAGTGACATAAAAGTCGAAATAAGCCAAACGTTTGTGTCCAGAACTTTACTGTTTACCTATTCGTTTTCTCAGTAGATGAGGGTCTTGAAATTTCCGGAACCAGTAAAACGTGATGACACAGCTTGAGCATTTAGAATTCATTGCTCTTCTTCGTTTTCAATACTTCTGAAAGAGCATATTATCCAGTGCCCGTACTGAGTAATTTTTACGTGATTAACAAGGAAAGAAAAAGACGTAGAAATGAAAGAATTATTAAAATATGTGAGGAAAAGAGTAGGCTACTGTACCAATATGTTTATCGTATGCTCTTAATCATGGTTAATGTCCATTCCTATTAAACATTACGAAATACACGACTAAAAGTAAGTCTTCTCGACCATAACCCTGCTTGGTGTACAATGTGCTCTTGAAGGCTAATTTCCTAAGATTTTTTCTTAAATAAATTCGTTCTGCTCTGCACTAAAATTGTGAAAGCACAATACTGTACAAAAATCCCCAATGTATTTGCAGGAGTTTTTTGAGTTCAACAGTTTTTTTAAAGAATGTGTAAGTGATAATAGGAATTTAAAGGATGATCAATAATTTCGTTTTATGGTAGTCTAATTTTTTTTTGGTAAATGTGATCGGTTACGTATGTGTTCATCTCTTTTTTACGTAAATTTGCGAATAATGATATTTGTAAACTTAATTTATTTAGTAAGTTAAGCTTGTGACAACAGTTATTATTTGATTATTGTTGCAATTTTTATTGCTTTTATTATTATTACGATAATTACTATTAAATGCGTTGCTTTATTAAATTTATAGTTATATTCAAAGTAGTATTGTATTGAAGTGTGTTGACGTGTTGTGAAGTGTAGTGAAGTAAAAAGGTAATTAAAAAGTCGTAGTCTTGTATTAAATAGTTTAAAATAACTGTGAAGGTCAGCCATAAAATGTAGTTAAAGCTATTATTATTATTATTATTATTATTATTATTATTATTATTATTATTATTATTATGTCTTAAAATAATCGAAAGTTACATTGTGCTAATATTCCTAATTGTGATATGTAAATTGTAGTGCTCTGACACCAGGTTGTATAAACCTACCTGCAGAAACAATAAGTATCGATATAAATAATAGAGAATATGCATATGTCTGTCGCACATACACGCAAAAACTACCACCAATTTTGCTAACATGTTCACAATTGTTCTTATTAGTATCGGAACTGCTTGATGTGTGGTTGAAATCAAATCGTAGGGGCGTTGTTCAATGATGGTTTACGCACCATTGGCTCAAGCGCCCCTGAATAGAAACTGAATGCAATCCGCATCACTGTCATGTATTAAGTGAGTCTGTGGCTGCTTTTTCTACCCCTGCGATTGTGAAATATCCGCCGCATTGTTATATCGGGCAAAGTAAATGAAATTTCTCCAAGGCAGTGTCTTAGTGAACGCAAGTTAAAACTTGAGGGATAACTTTTTAGCAATAGGATACTCGACCAAAACGGGACATGTTACAAAACCATTTTCGCGCGAAGGTTTATCATCTATTAAAATTGTTGATGCGAGTAGCGTGAAACGTGATTAACAATCATGTGACCAGTAGCGTGTAAAGTGTTATACACACAAATAGCGACGCATTGTCGGGTCCAATTGTTGGAAATTAACCATGCTTTTCAGCGCCCTTCTTGTAAGCAAATTACATTAATTTCCAATATACACATAAATGGGTGGAAAATTAAACACCGTCTAACCGTGTCCAAAGTGATAGTGGTTTCTTTGGATACCAAGAAAGACTGGAGAAATACCAACGCTAGGTTTGGTTGCTCGATTAATAATTTCGGGCACGTCAACTGCTAAGATAATTAGTCCCGCAATTTTAGTGCATGATTTATCGCAGGAAGTGGCGGAGATCTTCCCTCGCTGGATGGTGGGATCCGGCACCAACCAACCGTCAGCTTCCGAGGAAAATTCCCCAACCTGGTATGTGTGTTTGTGTGAGGATGTACCGGGAGCGATAGCTCAGTGCATCAACTGATGTAACTTCAGCGCCTCTGACCGGGAGGTCCTAGGTTCCCACTCCCCACGGCGGCAGGATTTTTGACACTGGCTTTTCAGCTACGTCCAATTCAGTCGCTGTCTGGAGGAGCGGCGCCGGATCTCGCCATCCAGCAGGGGAAGATCACCACCATCTCCCGGTAAAACATGCACTACACTTACGGGAATAATGACCAACGCCGTTGACGCGCCCGGAAACACGAAAAAAATCAACCAATCAGTGTGTGGGTGTATGTGGAAGAGGTGATAATAGGACAATAAATCGGGAAGATAGCGCGTGATGCGTTTGTTCAGATACTACCCCGGTATTCGCCTCGTATTGATAAGGAAAATCGTAGAAAACTACCGAGTTGATGCCCTGACCCACCTCTCCCGGTCACAAAAGCTAAGGAAAACTTTCAATTCTAACTGAAAAATACAAATATTTGATTTTGATAATCAGCAATTTCCCATAACAGATGTCACAAATATATTCTGATACGTCTCATCAGTGCGTCACTGTTTGCAATAATTGACATCATGAGTATAGGGAAAAGAGCTTCGGTAGTGACGTGTGCGGTTTCAGAACAGCACTTCTGGCTGCTCTAGGATCCACACTCCGAAAGCTGCATTGTGGCTGCTGCAGGTCACAGAACACTAAGAGTCTGTGCGACCAAATGTGGGAAGATTTTCGATACTAGCTTGTCAGGTCGCATTCAGCCGTTGTCTAGCAGCCGGATGCTTTGATCGGTAGTTTTCCGTGGTTTCTCCGATCAACACCAGGCGAATGCCGGAGCAGGACCCTAACAAACGAGTCATGGACCGCGTGCGATCTTTCCTTTCTCTTTCTTGTCCTCTCGCTTTACACACACACACACACACACTAACTTGCACTACCACGCATGCCAGGAGACCAGTCGGTAGCTTAGAGCTTGCTCCGGCTAGGGCGGTACCCCGCTGGTTGGAGATACCTGGTTGGGGAAACCCCGCTAGCTAACAGGCCGATTCTTATCATCCAGCCGAGGAAGATAACCGCCACATCTGTGGTAAAATCATGCAACATACGTATATGATTAATGAACATAGGAGTAGACGCACCCGAAAACACGAAATAATCAATTAATTGAAGTTTGCTATTTTTTAATAAATATGAAAGTAGCGGTAATTGACGAGTAACATCTTGAAGTCTCATCCGATATGACTGTTGTTAAGAGGTAAATAGAGCTCAACCAACTTCAGAAGTTATCATTTCACCTTAGTGAGCGGCTATCAATCGGCGTTTGGGCGTTGACCTATAAATTACGTAAATCGCGCGACCTATAAATTACGTAAAAAAAACTACCGATCAGAGCAGTCAACCCCCTAAAATCAGCCCACAACCCCAAAGATACCTCCTGATGTTCAATGCATCAACGAGCATCTAGTCGCAACTAAACCCACAATCTCGCAGTTATCCGCAGTCTCAGGGCCGTATTAGGTACTCAGTACCTCACATACAAAACGTGGTAAGACCCCTCCTCGGAAAAAAAAAATCCACCAAATTTATCATAAAAACACTAATTATATTACAATAAGTTTTTATAGAACACAAATGTAAATTAACATTGTTTATAAATGTGTACATATCATTTATGTAAGTACGTTATTAATTATTATAATTAATTATATTAAATTAATACATTAATTTACAAATACAAACTTATTTGATGTCTTTTCGATTGTTTTATACATGTTTTCTGGGAGCGCGTTCCTACTCTGTGACAGTGAGCATGGTTGGGTGCTGGCTTTCGCTTCACTGCTGACGTCACGGCTACGTTGCTGTCGCTTGTCTCCCATATGTGCCAAGTGTCTGGCAGTGAAAGGCTGAAAGAGAGACTGAGATATCTCGAAGGCCCGTTAGCTCAGTTGGTTAGAGCGTCGTGCTAATAACGCGAAGGTCGTGGGTTCGATCCCCCCACGGGCCAATCATTTTATCCACGCAGATTCTCACGGAAGACAAGCACACGAGGGGATGATCAGGATGTAAATGATGAAAGAGGAAAAGGGCGTGTGTGAGTATCGAAATTAATAAAATACTGCATATTGTGTGAAGTGTGAGTGTGAAAGAAATGCGTCACAGTTAAGTGTTGTGCAGTGAAGTGAAGTGGAGTAAGGTTTGCGTGGTGATTTTATGTACTATGTACTATTTATTATTATTATTATTATTATTATTATTATTATTATTATTATTTTTTATTTAACTCCTTTTTTGTAACTTTTTGTTAATGAATGTAAGTTTAATGTATGTAAGGTCAAGATATTCTGCCACCAAGTTACTACACTTAATTGCAGAATTAACAATAAATCTAATCTAATTACGAAGTGACATAGTAAATACTCGGAGTTGGACGGGAAACAATTTCTATTTTGGTCGGAATTCAGGTCTCCTACACAACTGCTCAAGAAACTCGTGCACACCACGAATATAAAAGCAGTAAGATAATGAAATAATAATTTCAGGGTATAAAATGGCCATTTTATGTTAATAACGGGAGGGTTGAGAGTTCGATTCCCCATGAGCCATTCATTTAACCCACGCAGATTCTCATGGAAGCCAAGGCACGGGTCCTGGAGTTGAGTCCCGACAGTGGCAGGAATTTTGACACAAACCAGAGAGCTAGGTCGAATTCAGTCGCTGTCTGGAAGAGAATTCTAACGGACGCCTGCTCTGATCGGTAGTTTTCCGTGGTTTCTCCGATCAACACCAGGCGAATGCCCGAGCAGGACCCTAACAAACAGACCACGAACCGCGCGCGATCTTTCCTTCCTCTTCCTTGTCCTATACTCTCCCCTTACACACACACTAACACTAACATGCACTACACTACCACATATTCCGGTCGGGGGCTTAGAGCTTGTCGAGGATGGGGGGGAGGACTCCGCTGGTGGGAGATACCTAGTTGGGAGGAACCCCGGAAGCCGACGGTAGGTCGGCGCCAGATCTCGCCATCCAGCGGGGAAAGATTACCGCCACCTTTCAATGAAAACGCATGCACTACCCTTAAGGGACATCTGTAGTTGACGTGACTGGAACCACCTATAGCCAACCACCTACACTTCTGACCGGGAGGTCCTAGGTTCGAGTCCTGACGGCGGCAGGATTTTCGGCACTAGCTTTTCAGCTAGGTGGTATTCAGTCGCTATCTGGAGGAGAATGCTAGAGGCCGGCTGCTCTGATCGGTAGTTTTCCCTTGTTTCTCCGATCAACACCAGGCGAATGCCGGAGTAGTACCCTACCAAACGGGCCATGGATCGCGCTCTCTTCTGCGTAGCGAGAAAGTAAAATCCATGAATACACAAAATCTATGAGTGTTACGTTTGCACATCGCATAGGCTTGCACATGACCAACTATCTTATACGTTTCTCATTTTCTTAAAATTCCCGAAAGACACTGGTCGAGCAAGAAGTCAATAAATAATATAAAAAAAAGAAAACTATGAGATTTGTTTCTCGTTTTGTGACAATAGTGGCGCTGCAGTGCATTTTCTGTCTGGTCCTGATATGTCGTATCATTATTTATACCTGAATATCTCAATTAGATTAATTTGTATTTCGTTATTGAAATGAAACTTCTTTTCTCGAGGTGCAGAAACTTGACACATTGGCATGAGTCAAACGAAATGTGTGACGCTTATTTTCTGACTAAGCTGTTCGTCGCAGACGAAAAAAACTTCTGACACTTTATATTTGTCTTGGCAATATGCTTCTGGGCGTTTTTTTGGGGTGGGGGCTGGGGTTGACGGAGTAGGAGAAACAATAATGTTTACGCTTACAGAACCGGAAGCCTTCTTAGACTTCTTATTGCTTACGAAAGCGAAAAAAAATAGCAGTAGGTGGAGTGACGTATAATCTAAATATTGGTGAAATCACAACTCGATATATCCGGTAAGATTAGAAAATTGTGTAGTGATCTAACTTGATTGATTGATTTTTTCGTGTTTCCGAGCGCGTCAACGGCATTGGTCATTAGTCTCGTAAGTGTAGTGGATGTTTTCTTTTCGGGAGATGGCGGTGATCTTCCCCCACTGGATGGCGAGATCCGGCACCGATCTATCGTCGGCTACCGGGGTTTCCCCCTAAACAGGACTCTCCCACCAGCGGGACACCGCCCCAGCCGGGACAAGCTCTAAGCTCCCGACCGGTCTCCCGGAATATGTGATAGTGTAGTGCATGTCAGTGTAAGTGTGTGTAAAGGAAGAGGTTAGGACAAGGAAAAGGAAGGAAAGATCGCGCGCGGTCCGTGGCCCGTTTGGTAGGGTACTGCTCCGCCATTTGCCTGTTGTTGATCGGAGAAACCACGGAAAACTACCGATCAGAGCAGCCGACCGCTAGAATTCTCGCTCGAAAATCCTGTCGCCGTCAGGACTCGAACCTAGGACCTCCCGGGCAGAGGCGCTGCAGTGACATCAGTACTTAGTTCCGGCGGCGCTCACCTGCAGCGTGAAGTGCCACTGGCGGGATTTCTGTTTTTTTCTGAAATAGTTTAAAAGCCCAGCGAAAACTTTAAATGAACCCTCAACGAAGTGTAAAATAGAACAAATGGCGGAGTAGTACCATCATCACTGGTCTCATACCGCATATTATCTTTTTTTCCACTTCCTTGCCCCCTCCACACACACACTTACGCTAACATGTACTTCACTACATGTTAAAACCGGTGGAATACTAAAAGTGCTACGGGGAAAACACAATTCGCTCGGTAGATTCTGGTTGCCAGCAGTAGTATTGACGTACGCATGCGAGAGAGAGAGAGAGAGAGAGAGAGAGAGAGAGAGGAGACAGACAGGGAGAGCAGAGAGAGAAGAGACAGAGAAAAGCGGGGAGAGAAAGCAGAGAGGGAGAGAGACAGAGAGACAGAGGGAGAGAGACAGACAGAGAGAGAGACAGAGGGAGACAGAGAGAGGACAGAGAGAAGACAGAGAGAGACAGAGAGAAAAACAGAGGGAGAGAGAGACAGAGGGAGAGAAAGCAGAGGAGGAAAGACAAGACAGAGAGAGACAAGAGAGATGGAGAGACGAGAAGAGACAGAAAGAGACAGAAAGAGACAGAGAGAGACAAAGAGAAAGACAGAGAGACAAAGAGAGAGACAGAGTGAGACAGAGGGAGATAGAGAGAGATAGAGACAGAAAGAGACAGAGAGAGACAGAGAGAGCGACGCAGAAGAGCATGAGAGCGTGGGCGCGGTGTATCAAGCGTGGGAGGCGATGCGCCGTGAGCGTGCAGGAGAGTCACGTGGCGGCGTGTGCGCATGCGCGGCGCTCAGCCGCCAAGGCGCTATTTTCTCCTGCCACTCCCGCGCACGCCACTGGCTCACCGCGCAATCCGAACCCTGGAAGGCAGGGCCACACTGCCTGGGCTGTCAAATGTTTCAGCGCCCTTTTAATTTCCTTTTTTAAACATTAAAGCTTCCGGGTCAATGACCCCCATCTCGGTCGGGTTTTTGTCGAGTTTCCCTGATCCATTCAGCAAATGCTGAGATGGCCCCTTGCTTTGCTTCTGGACGTAAATGTAACTTCACTATGCGCACGTTTTGTTGAGCTTTCCTTTTGCTTGTAGTGGTAGTAGAGCTTAGGGTGAGTTTCTATTTTGTTAACAATACAGAAAAATCAAATTTGTTCGTTCGTTTACCGTTACAAATAAGTTTTCTATAATTCAGCAACGGAAATATCTAGTTTTTGAAATGTTAATCTCTCGCTTTGTAAAATTTATTATTATTATTATTATTATTATTATTATTATTATTATTATTATTATTATTACTAATATTTTTTCATCTTTCAACTGTTAATAGTTAAATTGTTGGGAAGGGACTCTGGAACTCAAGAAAGCGGGCGCAGATGATTTTCTCCCCCATACGTCACATACAGTTTTTAACTAAATAAATATATAAATATCTAAAGCTATTTATAATATTTTAAATTTAAAAAAATGCTGTACGATATTTGTAACAGATGCAAATATTGTGTAGGTGTGAATAATTGATTATACGTATACGTATAAATAATTCTCACCAACACATTGATTAAATAAATATACGGTATTTTTGAATTCATTTTATCTGTATATATGTATGTATATATATTTGATTAATTAAGGCGTAATTTTTTTTCAAATATGGCAAGAAATATTTCTATGTAAAACATTCAAAACTTTACGTTATGAAATTTTGAATCCGGTGAAATTCGTTCGCCCCCAAAAATTGCGCGCCCCAGGCTGTAGCCCACTTAGCCTGCTCGTAATCTGGCACTGCGCTCACTGTCAATTTCCTCTAGGGGGAGTGGCTGAGATGCATCAGGGCGGTGACTGTCTCTGACGAGGGTTCCAATTTTGGAATTAATTAATAATTGTTTAAAAATTGACTTATAGATGCCTCGCAATTCATTAACACAGTAATAAATTGATTATCATAATTTTTTTCTATAAAAATGTGAACCAAAATTTCATTTTTTTAATAAAATTGACCTACTTCCTAAACATCCAAAAGGATTTTCAGATAGTGCTACTTATGAAATGTAGACAATTTCATATGCTTTTGAGTACTCTAACAGGCAAATGTCTAGGATTTGATTTACGACCTGACGGACCGATTTCGCAATAATAATCTCAATTCTTTTATTGCCTTCTAATAAACAACAAAATAATTAAAGAAGATATTTTACATAAAACATTTTCATATAATATAAATCTCAATAACAGATCATTAAATGAACAAAATCGAATAGATAGTCGAAGAATTGCATTGTTAAAGTTCAAAAGTTTTGAAACTTAATATTTGACTTTTTTTATTTAATAATTTAATTAATTTAATTAATTAATTAATTTAATTAATTTAATTAATTTAATTAATTTAATTAATTAATTAATTAATTAATTAATTAATTAATTAATTAAATTATTAATTGGTTTATTACTAATCAATTTATTATTTATTATTATGAAATAATTGATATTTATTATTATTATTATTATTATTATTATTATTATTATTATTATTAATTTGAATTAATTATTTTAAATCGAGCTAAAACTCGGAAAAACTACTCGAAGTGTCACACTTTAATCGGTGTAAAAATAATCGATTTTAATTTTTCGATTAATCGTCATCGCTTGTTTTATTTATTTATTTATTTATTATTTTTTGTCTATTTTTATATTTATTTTATTAATTATTTTTTATTTCTTTTATTTATTGTTGTACTAATGTCGCGATTAAATCGCCCACCCATCTCCTTGCCCCTTGGCCCCCTGTCATCCGGTTGGCGCAGCACCGGCTATTTCGCGCGTGCCACCTCAGCGGCGACCGAGGCGCGCGAGCCCTGCGTGGGCGGAGACGGAATTAAAAGCCAAGCGTCTGCGAGGACCAGCGCCGTGGCCGCCTTCCAAACGCCTCGCTTCGCTGCTTCTCTCCTCTCCTCTTCGGTGCTTCATTTGAAACGAGATACTCATGTTACGTAACAGTCGAAGAACGCCTCGCCGGCTTAGGTGGCGCTGTCACTGCGGTAACTCTGACTCGGAGGTCCTAGGTTCGAGTCCTGACAGCGGCAGGATTTTCGACACTAGCTTTTCAGCTAGGTGGTATTCAGTCGCTGTCTGGAGGAGAATTCTAGCGGCCGGCTGCTCTGATCGGTAGTTTTCCGTGGTTTCTCCGATCAACACCAGGCGAATGCCGGAGCAGTTCCCTAACAAACGGGCCACGGAGCGCGCGCGATCTTTCCTTCCTCTTCCTTGTCCTATCCTCTCCCCTTACACACACACACTTACACTAACATGCACTACACTGCCTCACAGGTCGGGAGTTTGGAGCTGTCCCGGTTGCAGCGGGGGTTTGGGAAAACCCCTCGTGTAGGACTGCTCCGGATCTCACTATTAAGTGGGGGATGACCACCGTACCATCCCGAGGGAAACATCCAATACGCTTACGGGACTAATGACTTAGCAGGTGACGCGCCTGCAATCACTACTTAATGAATATAGGTATTTCGTAGTTTGTTCCTCATGCCCAGAGCTGCTCAAATCCCCATTCTTGTGATTGATTTGATTTTTTTTTCGTGTTTCCGGGGCGTCAACCGCTTTGGTGGGTCAATATTCTAACCAGGACTCTCCCACCAGCGGGCACCGCCCAGCCGGACAAGCTCTAAGCTCCCGACCGGTCTCCCGGAATATGTGGTAGTGTAGTGCATGTTAGTGTAAGTGTGTCTAAGGGGTGAGGATAGGACAAGGAAGAGGAAGGAAAGATCGCGCGCGGTCCGTGGCCCGTTTGTTAGGGTACTGCTCCGGCATTCGCCTGGTGTGGATTGTAGAAACCCCCGGAAAACTACTGACCCGTGCAGCCGGCCGCTAGAATTCTCCTCCAGACAGGGACTGAATCTCCTGCCGCCGGGGACTTAAAATCCTGCCGCCGTGGGGAGTGGGAATCAAGGCCCTCCCGGTCAGAGGCGCTGCAGTGACATCAGTTGATGCACTGAGCTACCGCTCCCGGTCCCATGCTTGTGGGTAAGAGTTCTCCGTAATGGGCAAACTCCGTCTTTGCGAGTTTTTTCGTCTTACACGTACAGAAACAGCCGATTTTAAAAGGAAAGCTATAACTCTGTGCACCGATATGTTTGTGTATGTGATCTCGTATGAGTGTATGCCATCATGTGTATGTAAGCGTGCATTTTCACAAATACTTCTGAACCACTGATGCGATTGCTCGTGCAATTTACCGGAATACTATTGAGTGGGCAAGAAAATATATGCTTAGTAATTCAATATATCCCTCCTCCCAAAAAAAGTGCTTTAAATAAGTTAGGGCTTTAGAGTTGCGATGCTTCCGACAGCCTTGGTGCGGTGGGTTGTGACGGTCATAGTGGGTCGAGGGAGCGGTTATGGATGTGGGCGGAGTAAGGCCTGCGTCACACGAGCGTTCCGTTGACGCGCGTTAAGTAACGCTATTTTAGATTAACACTATCTCATGCGGAACAGCGGAAGCGCTTGTGTGTCGTTTTGCATAAGATACAGTGTTTTTTTATAATTAATTGCTTTATTTTGGGTATATAGGTGTGCTTAATATCTAACTTTTCCGAAAACTATTAATTTACGACTATTATTAACTACGCTTAATTCTAATATGATATTTGCGTGACTACGACACGTGTTATTTAACGCTCGTATGCAGGAGCTTTAAGAGGTCCAGCTCAGATGTTTCAGGATTGAATTTCCTGGAGATTTATTCTGAGAGTTTGGTCTGTAACGTATTACACATCGCGTTGTAAGTAAACGTAGATGTTCAACTACAGTGATACTGCATATAGCAAGGAACATCGAAAGGTTTTCAAAGAAAAGAATTACAATTCTGTATATAAATTAAAAATAATATCTTAAAAGAAATATAACTGTCTATAATCAACATCAAAACAACAACAAAGTAATTTCAACACTGTACAATAATGAAATTTTGTTCTTAACAATGATATAAAAAAGTGTGTGTCAAATTCTATAAAGACCAGAAGAAATAAAATAAATTTTAGAAGTATTTTGTAGGAAAAATTTCCTGTTCGTTTTCATACGGACACAAACCTTGACATACTTCGAGTATGACGTCATGACGCCTGACATCTCTGGAGCGCTCGCCTTCGTGACATGGGTGCAGCACGTTGTCTCGAAATGTCTGCGGTAGAGAAAAGCCTTCTACAACGGGGTTTCGCTGGACACGAATTTTCCGAGCCTCTGAGTAAGGGCACTTGAAACGTCTGTACCAGAACGTGCATTCAGAGAGCCAATTTGAAAAATTCTAAAACGTTAAGTTAAAATTCAAAAATTCTATAATTTAAAAAACAGCGAAAGGTGCTAACGTAACTGTAGTTACAAAGTGCTGTTGAGTTTTAATCATTATATTCTTTATTATTGCATTTAAAAGTGTTTAAAACCCAACCGATTTTTACAAAGCAGAAGAAATGAATGTTTAATATTTCTACAAATCTTGGGTCGAAAAACTGGAAATTTTCAACAGAAAAGTCTTACTGGCGGACCCTGTAACAGAAGAGAGTTTAAATCTTGTTTTTATCCTCTATCCATTTTAAAATATTTTTTTACAGGAAATAAAGGCAATAATATTATTTATTAACATTTCTGTGCATATATTTAAAGCTTTTAAACACATTAAAATAAGGAAGAAATTGAAATTGTGAAAATAAGAACTCTTCTCTTTTTCTAAGCTTTAGAAACGATCATTAAAAGAATCTGCACGATATAATCGGATGATTTTCTGTAGGTGTTGTGCAATCTTCTTGTTTACATTCAGATTCAGTGATAATAATTTTCGTAGATAAAAACACAATCAAAACAAAATCTCGAATCAATCCAAATAGTGTCGATTTTTAAGAGCTATGAATCCACGAAGATGGAGATAACAAATGTAATCAATCAATTTCGATTATCAAGTTTTTTTAATAATTGAAATATAAATAAAACATTAATGGGATATGGATCACGGATCGGTCAATTAATGAGATAACATTAGTTTGCCAACGTTTCGAAATATTTAATTCCTTCATCAGGGCTTACTAATACATTCACTGGTCAAACATCATGTTTGCTTCCAGCCCAATTCCAAAATAGAGTTGCTGAAGCATACACGTCCATTTCCAGTCAGACCAGGGCCACGACACGAAAGAGTCACGACCACGTCGGCTAGCGGGGTTTCCTAACCAGGACTCTCCCACCAGCGGGGCACCGTCCCAGCCGGGACAAGCTCTAAGCTCCGACCTGTCTCCCGGAATATGTGGTAGTGTAGTGCATGATAGTGTAAGTGTGTGTGAAGGGAAGAGGATAGGACAAGGAAGAGGAAGGACACATCGCGCGCGGTCCGTGGCCCCTTTGCTAAGGTACTGTTCCGGCATTCGCCTGGTGTTGATCGGAGAAACCACGGCAAAGTACCGATCAGAGCAGCTGGCTGCTAGAATTCTCCTCCAGACAGCGACTGAATTCGACCTAGCTGATAAGCTAGTGTCGGAAATCCTGCCTCCGTCAGGACTCGAACCTAGGACCTCCCGGTCAGAGGCGCCGCAGGGATATCAGTTGATGCACTGAGCTACCGCTCTCGGTCCCCCAAATTTCTTTCTAAGCAAAAACTCTTAATAAATATCTATATAGATTGCATGAGTACATGTTCTTGAACAGATAATGTAGAAATGCAATAAAACAACGTTATAAACGAATTATGTTGCCACATAAAGGCATTTTGGCGCCAGATCGCTGATACACCTGTTATAAGTCCTCTTTGAACCTAATTGAATCTAATCTCGTGCATTTTTGATTCGCGCGTATTGAAGATAGTACGTTAAATCTCCCAAAATCGCACGGATTAACTAACAAAGTCGGGTTAGTTGCAGCAAGTATAACTCAAGAACGGGTGTACCAATTTTAATTATGTTTAGTTTGTTGGATTCCTCTCCAACACGAATTGCGAAAAGTTCACAAGATGGCGCTGTAGAACAAAAGAGCATTTTCATGTCTAATGCAACCGCAACACACTGGGCAGAATTATTTGAATCTATACCGTTAAATAACTCCTAAATAAAGCGTTCTAGGGCTTTAAAACCAAAATTTTGAGGCTGAACGTTTCTCACACTGTAATCCACAAGATGAGATCTTGAACGTTCTATTACATTTGTGCTGATCAGGCCCTTTTCGATATTACCCCACCTGCTTGGAGACGTGCAGAATCTGAAATTAAATGTGAATGAGAGGGACACACACAGAGACAGAGTCAGACAGGCTGGGACAGGGACAGAGAGAGAGGAGAGAGAACATACACAGTCAGACAGGCTGGGACAGGGACAGAGAGAGAGGGAGAGAGAGACATACACAGTCAGATAGGCTGGAGCAGGGACAGAGAGAGAGGGGAGAGAGGACATACACAGACAGACAGGCTGGGACAGGGACAGAGAGAGTGGGAGAGAGGACTCACACAGAGACAGACAGGCTGGGACAGGGACAGAGAGAGAGGAGAGAGAGACTCACACAGAGACAGACAGGCTGGGACAGGGACAGAGAGAGAGGGAGAGAGAGACTCACACAGAGACAGACAGGCTGGGACAGGGACGAGAGAGAGAGGAGGGGAGA
This sequence comes from Teleogryllus oceanicus, assembly GCA_964035755.1. Lineage (NCBI taxonomy): Eukaryota > Metazoa > Arthropoda > Insecta > Orthoptera > Gryllidae > Teleogryllus > Teleogryllus oceanicus. Next base: position 83,321,818 of record CAXIVR010000013.1, on the reverse strand, counting down.
AAAAGAGAGACACACAGAGACAGAGTCAGACAGGCTGGAGCAGGAGAGAGAGGGGAGACAGAGAGAGACACGCACATAGAGACAGTGTCAGACAGGCTGGGTCAGGGACAGAGAGAGAGAGAGAGGGAGACAGAGACACGCACATAGAGTCAGAGAGGCACAGACAGAGAGAGACCGAAGAGAGGCGGAGAGAAAGGGAGAGGAGAAAGAAGGAGTGGAAGGGCTGAACAACGTCTGTCGGGTTTCGCTAGTTTATAAACAGAATTGAACCAATTTTCAAAAACGTTTTCCTCAGGACAAAGTACCGTTGTTATGCAGCAAATCACATTCAACGGTTTGCTTCCGATTTCCCATTCGACAAAAATATTCTTTTCTTGTACAAAAGACGCGATGAATTTCTGGAATTTGCTATTACGAGGAAAAGAGGTTCTAGAAACTATGTGCTGCTACCTGTTGGCGATGCAACAAAACATGTGAAAGTCATATCAGTTGAATGGAGTACTGCCGGAGTTTCGTTGGCTTATTTCTTGTTATAAAATAAATAAATTATTAAAAATTAATCCACAGACAATAAATGAAAACGGGGACGTGTAGGGCCAGCTTAATATTGACTGTGTTCTATTACTGCAGTACCCTTACAGGAAACGTCACACACTCAGTGTGATTGCATCTACTATTTGCGTCGTTTCCTGTCTGAGCGAAAATTAATCTCGATAACCTGGATTATTACCCCAATGAGTTAATTTTGCTGTGCAATTGGGAGTGAGAGAAAGAATAAAAAAGGTGCAGGTGAATGAACAGATGGACGGATAGATGAATAGGAAGTTGTAGACAGCTAGATAGATGAATAGGAAGGAGGGATCAATAGGTAAGTAGTTGGGAAAAAGGATGAAGATGGTAGGAGGATATGGAAACGGGAAATAGTGATAGATGAGGCAGTGAGTGAGAAATAGACAATAGTAGAGAAAGAGAAACATAGAAATGCAGCTAGGTAGGTGAACAAATAGATAGAAATATGAATAGATAGGTAGACCCCTCGCTACCACGAAGAAATATCGTGGTGTCTTGTTAGGTAGATAGATGGACCGGAAGGTAGAATGATAGAAAGAGAGAGTGAGCGTTGGAGAAAGTTGGGAAAAGATCACACAAATACTGCACATAAGCCGCCTTTAACACACCACTATGGCCTGTCTCTGGCCTGTTATGTGGGCAGAGACCTCAGCCAATGAGGCGTGGCGCTTGGCGTCCCACAAGGCCTCTTGTTGCGGTTGGTCAGCATTTACGTAACAGTCAGAGCACTTAGTTGGTTACGCAACTCCCCAACCGTCTTTAGTTTTCCTCGAACATAAAAGTGAGTTATTATTCATGTGATAACGGCCGCTCGTTTTAAGGCATTCTTTACGTAATCTAGTCAATGTCGCGCCCCTTTGGCTTGGGAATTGTACTTCGTTGCCGGCAGAACAATTAATATTTCAGCACTCCTGCATGCAAACTTGAACTTATTATCGCTGCTTATTGATTGAGAAGTGTTACTTTTAGGTGCCGTACGGTAAAAGAAAGTTTACCGCACGAGTGCAGGAAAGATGTCAAGGTCTTAAAAAACTGGGTTCTGAAAAGTAAACAAAAGACTGGGGTGACATGTATTAACATGGCTGTCGACTTACATATTGAGAAAGATCCCAAGGGTATTTGTTTTTAAGTTTCCTTGAATTCGTTTTCAAAACTAATGTACGCAATTCGAACAAGAAATTTCTTTGGCGTGGTAATTTCAAAATGGCGGACTCGGCTCTTATCGTCACCTCGTACGTCTACATTTCATATGTACGCCAAAACGAACTTTCTGTGAGTTTTTGTGTGAATGTTTTTCTCAAAATACCAAAGAACATATGAAGCGTTCTGATTTCCAAACATCATATCTCGCATTGATGACCCACATGCGATCTCACACACATGCATGGTCGCACCCGTGCCTGCCAAAAATCAAACTTAGCCCATCTACGCTCCAACCCATCTACGTCTCTGCCCAACCCCGCCAACTCAAGCGCCTATGCGCGCACACGCCGGCTAGCTCACGTGCCCATTCGCTGGCATGCCCATTAGCTCTCGTGCTCATTCATTCACGTGCCCATTCACTCTCATGCTTCTTTTCTTCCTCGTGCCCAAATGCTCACGAACCCATTCGCCCATTTACCTATTAGTCCTCGTGCCCACTCACCCGCACATCTATTAGCACACCCACGTGCCAATGGGCACGTGCCCTCGCGCTCATACGCCCACATGCCTATTTTCTCACGAGCCTTTTCATGCTCACTCTCAAATCTTTCTCTCACACGCCCATTCGCCCAAGCTCCATTCGCCATAGAGCCCATTCACCCATGTGCCCTCTTGCCTAATCCCTCAAGCACCTCCACGTGCCCTCCCCTGAGCCCTTCGTTCACGTGCCCCCCCCTTACTTCATTCCCATGAGCCCATTCGCAGTGCATTCCCAGCCCATTTGCCCACTGCCCATTACGTCATTCCCCACTGCCCATTCAAGTCCATTCACCCACGTGCCCATTCCCTCATGCCCATTCGCCCACGTGCCCACACATCCCACACTCCCACTCGCTCACGTGCACAACTCGCTTGGGCACCGGCCCAGTGCCCCCTTCCGCTCCCCCCCCTGCACACACACACACACACACACACAGGCGAGCGCCCAGCCAAGCCACACCCCATCTCCACGGCCACACAAGGCCAAGGCCTGCCTTCGAGCAAGGCCTGCACACACACACACACACAGGCGAGCGCCCAGCCCAAGCCACACCCCCATCTCCACGGCCACACAAGGCCAAGGCCTGCCTTCGAGCTAGGCCTGCACACACACACACACATACACACACACAGGCGAGCGCCCAGCTCAAGCCACGCCCCCATCTCCACGGCCGCACAAGGCCAAGGCCTGCCTTCGAGCAAGGCCTGCACACACACACACACACAGGCGAGCGCCCAGCCCAAGCCACACCCCCACCTCCACGGCCACACAAGGCCAAGGCCTGCCTTCGAACAAGGCCTGCACACACACACACACACACACAGGCGAGCGCCCAGCCCAAGCCACGCCCCCATCTCCACGGCCACACAGGCCAAGGCCTGCCTTCGAACAAGGCCTGCACACACACACACAGGCGAGCGCCCAGCCCAAGCCACACCCCCATCTCCACGGCCACACAAGGCCAAGGCCTGCCTTCGAGCAAGGCCTGCACACACACACACACAGGCGAGCGCCCAGCCCAAGCCACACCCCCATCTCCACGGCCACACAAGGCCAAGGCCTGCCTTCGAGCAAGGCCTGCACACACACACACACACAGGCGAGCGCCCAGCCCAAGCCCACCCCCACTCCACGGCCACCAAGGCCAGGCCTGCCTCGACAAGGCCTGCACACACACACACACACAGGCGAGCGCCCAGCCCAAGCCACACCCCCATCTCCACGGCCACACAAGGCCAAGGCCTGCCTTCGAGCAAGGCCTGCACACACACACACAGGCGAGCGCCCAGCCCAAGCCACACCCCCATCTCCACGGCCACACAAGGCCAAGGCCTGCCTTCGAGCAAGGCTGTGTCGCAGGCGGTAATCTGTCTCTGGAAGCCCCTCGGCGCGTTACGCTCCCCCCCGCCAACACACACACACACACACACACACACACACACACACCACACACGGAGTAGGTAATCCACTAAAGCGCAGGCAATGCAATCAACCCTTGGTACATGGCTGTTCCACATATTCGTCTGCCTCTCATTAAAACGAAATTTCTTCTTCACCTTCCTCTTCCTTTTTAATTTCTCGCCTTATGAAGTACTTCGCAAGAAGAGGAAGTTATGTAATCGTGCGTCGGAACACGACCAATTTTCGGCAGAAAACCTTTTTTTCCTAGGGCTTTTATCCAGCCAACAGCCGGTTAGCCTTTACGTCCCGATGGGACGCATATTCGACCATACACTAGACACCAACACACTTGCGGGCTCCTCTGATCTGGGGTCAGCAGAACGCGAGGCCCTCCGCGACAACACATACATACAAAGACAAGGGACAAACAACCATGCCCAAGACGGGACTCGAACCCACTATTGCTTTTTATGAAATGGACACTGCAGCTCTTCTTGCATTGCTACTGCCATACACATTGGATTACACTCACTTGTAACTACTAAAAGACAAAAGTTAAACTTGTCAGGTTTATACCCCCTTTACAAATATTTATTAGCATTTTAATTCTTTCTTTCCTTTTGTAAAGTAATGATTAAACTGAAAATGCATTCTATTGTTACTTTCACCTGAAATCTCTTCCCCTCGATGAGCTTTCTCTTTCAATAAACATTTTATATATTTAAGGAGAGTGCTTTTTTTAACTTTAAATGTTCTCAGTAATTGAATTGGCATGAAAGGAAATTTCTTATACGTTTAATACGAAAAGTTTGTGTTTTGTGCAAAAATGTAAAGGTGGTCATGTAATGGGGTTAATAACGGAGGTTTTACCAACAAATACGCATCACTAATAATAAAAGTAATAATAATAATAATACTAATAATAAAACCATTACAAATTTTAGAATTTTAGAAATACTAATGTTTTGCGATTATTATCCTAACTATAGGTGCATGATTACATCAGTGAACAGAGTTTTATTAGTCTAAAAATGTTCGCAAATAATTGATACGAAATTTTTTAACATCTGGATAAGATTACAGTTTACTAAAAGTTGCGTAACGTGCGTTTCCAGAAATGTTACGTAATAAGCCTCGGTCCATTCAACCTTGAATATTATTTTTGTCAAATGTTTCCTCGTTGGCATCCTTCTGAAAGACAATTCAGGTTAAGGCTCAGAGCAAATGCGATTAGGTTTATAAAAATGATTATTTCCGCCGCATTTTTGGTCCTCGAAGATAAAATACGTTTGCAGTCCGCGCTTTGTAATATTTGTTTGAGAGTCTACTGGAAAAACGTCTTTGACCTAGAGGTCGACGCTCCGGGCCAAAGCACAAGTACTCCGACACGTGAGCTACAACGTGCTACTGTCTGAATAAAAGTTCTAGCAGCCTGCTGTTTTGATCGGTAATTTTCCGTGGTTTCTGTAATCAACACCAGGGAAATGCAGAACACTAAGCTTTCAAACGTATCGTTTTTCCTCCATCATTGTCCCAACATCTTCGAATTCTCGGGGCAACCTCTGTAAGAGAATCAAATCGCATTGAACAAGAGAGGACCGGGAGCAGTAGCTCAGTGCATCAACTGTCACTGCAGCGCCTCTGACCGGGAGGTCCTAGGTTCCCACTCCCCACGGCGTCAGGTTTTTCGACACTAGCTTTTCAGCTAGGTCGAATTCTGTCGCTATCTGGAGGAGAATTCTAGCGGCCGGCTGCTCTGATCGGGAGTTTTCCGTGGTTTCTCCGATCAACACCAGGCGAATGCCGGAGCAGTACCGTAACAAACGGGCCACAGACCGCGCGCGATCTGTCCTTCCCGTCCTTGTCCTATCCTCTCCCCCTTACACACACACGTACACTAACATGCACTACACTACCACATATTCCGGGAGACAGGTCGGGAGCTTAGAGCTTGTCCCGGCTGGGGCAGTGCCCCGCTGGTGGGAGAGTCCTGGTTAGGGGGAATTCCAGCTAGTCGACGGTAGGTCGGCGCCGGATCTCGCCATCCAGCGGGGTAAGATCACCGCTATCTCCCGAGAAAAAGACAGACACTACACTAACGGGACTAATGACCGAAGCAGTTGACGCGCACGGAAACACGAAAAAATCAATCAATCAGCAAGAGAGGTTATACACGACTGTTGAGAGGTGGTTGTGAGGTTTCAGGTAGTGAATTAATGATGAAATATGATCTGTTCCATTGAGCAAATGCTGAAATGTCTCTTTGTTTTGCTTCTGGACATAAATGTAACTTCATTATCTGTGCACGTCTTCTAGAATTCAGTGGGAAATATAGTCATTCAAATTATCGTTTCCATGTTGTTGCGGCAGGAAGTATTATTCCTTGACGAAGGACATCATGGGTAAGAGCCCAAAATTTATTGCTTATTTATCCTTGAGAATATATTTTATTACATGAGAGCGTTCTTTTTCAAAATTCATATAGTATATGACTTAGTGTAGGGATCACAGAATTTTGAAAATGTGCACAGAATTCACTTCTCCATATAGCACGTCATACGCAGTTTCAATTTTTTTTGGTAAAATAAATGAGTAAATATTTCCTACGAAATCACCAACAATACACATCAACTGTGCCTCTTAACCTAACACGGTGGACACCATCAGAAGCAAGCGCGCGGCGCCATGATGCAAAGGCCACACGCGACACACCTGCGCAAGGCGGAGTAGACTAGAGAAACAAATCAGACGACGATCGCAACAGATTAGTCACTGGGCAATTACTCAGAGAGAGAGAGACAGACAGACACACAGACATAATGACAGAGAGAGGGAAAAAGAGAAAGAGAGCGAGAGAGATAGCGAGAGAGTGACAGAAGAAAAGAGCGAGAAAGCGAGAGCGAAAGAGATAGCGAGAGAGAAGAGAGAAAAAGCGAGAGAGGAGAGAGAGGACAGACAGAGAAGAGAGAGAAAGGAGAGAGAGCGAAGAGATAGCGAGAGAGTAAGAGAGAGAAAAGCGAGAGAGGAGAGAGAGTGACAGACAGAGACAGAGAGAGAAAGTGAGAGAGAGCGAGAAAGCGAGAGCGAAAGAGATAGCGAGAGAGTGAGAGAGAGAAAGCGAGAGCGAGATACCGAGAGAGTGAGAGAGAGAGCGAAAGAGAGTAAAGAGAGAAAGTAAATGCTCCAAGTTCCACGAATCTTTTTATTCATATGAAATGAAGCAATTGCTTACGACAAGTAGTAAGTAGTTCCTATGTGTACTCGTGTGCAAGTGCTCTGGAGAATTTACTCATGTTTATTCGTATCACCCAATATCTAAACTGCGCGGCAGCGGCAACAGGATAAACACGTCTCCGCTGCGACAAGGTCGGTTCCGTGAGTCTTTTCTCTGTGGTTGAAACCGCCTTGAACCTGCTCTCCCCCACTTACTGGTTGATTTCATCCTCCAGAGGAGATCGATCGCGTATGACCCTGCAGAGAAGGTCGCGCTGAGAATCGAGAGCGCAGAAGCTAAATCGAGAACTCGTTATCACGTGCAACGCGGCAACCCTGACACGCAGGTACCGCACGTGACCATATTTAAATGATTGATTGATTGTTTTTTTTTGCTAGTGATCACGGGTGCGTCATCTAATAGGGTAATTAGTCCTGTAAATGTAGTGTATGTTTGGTTAATCGAAGTAGATGTGTTATTGTTCTGCTGGATGGCAAGATCCGGCACCGACCTACCGTCCGCTTGCGGGATTTTTATAGACATATCTTCCATCAGCGGGGCACCATCCTAGGCAAGTTCTAAGCTTCCGACTAGTCTCCCGGTATGTGTGGTAGTGTAGTTTGATTGATTGATTGATTCATGTTTCCGGGCGCGTCAACTGCTATGGTCATTAGTTCCGTTAGTGTAGTGCATGTTTTTTCTCGGGAGATGGCGGTGATCTTCCCCCGCTGGATGGCGAGATCCGGCGCCGACCTACCGTCGGCTAGTGGGGTTTCCCTCTAACCAGGACTCTCCCACCAGCGGGGCACCGCCCCAGCCGGGACAAGCTCTAAGCTCCCGACCGGTCTCCCGGAATATGTGGTAGTGTAGTGCGTGTTAGTGTAAGTGTGTGTGTGTAAGGGGAGAGGATAGGACAAGGAAGAGGAAGGAAAGATCGCGCGCGGCCTGTGGCCCGTTTGTTAGGGTACTGCTCCGGCATTCGCCTGGTGCTAATCAGAGAAACAATGCAAAAATACCGATCAGAGCAGCCGGCCGCTAGACTTATCTAGTGTGGAAAATCATGCTGACGTCGGCACTCCAACGCCAGGACCTCCTGGCGAGAGGAACTTCAGTGATATGCGATGCCCTGAGCCACCTCTGCTAGTGATTGATTTATTGATTAATTGATGGTGACCTCTGGCTTGCGATGCCTAAAACAAGAAAGAGACCCATTACTTTTTTGTTTCCCCTTTCTCTTTTCCGTCCATCCGTCCGTCTGTGAACTAGCGGCTAAACCGTTCCGCCGATTTTTTCCAAAATTGATATTCCTCAATCGATCTGGCTGATGTTTCGGACCCTGGAATTTGATAGCGATATTTTAATTTTGGTGTGCATGAATACTTTACATGAAGCCCGTGGGACATTTTCAATATGAAAAAAGGCTTCACCGTTTTTGATTAAATTTTGTTGCTGGATAGTCTAAAGGACGTTTAAGATAATCTTTTGATTTTCATTAAAAACTCATATTTTTCCAAAATTGCCTAATTTAATTATTTTTTTGCGCCTTCCTACAACTACAAATATGAAGAAAGAGGTTTTCTCCTTTCATGAATCAGTTTCACAAACATTGATGTTGAAATAAGAAAATAATAATCACGATTTTTTTAATATATTGAGTACATTTTGTGCAATTTGGCGTGAAAATGCGGGCCAGAAAGTTCGTGTTGTTTTAGAACAACTTGTTATTTCAATATGTTGGACAATATTCTGTCTGACGATTATGGTACTAATGCTATACTTAATCACTATCTCCTAGTTACCTATATATGATTTCTAAACTTGAAAACATAAACAATAACATTAGGCTAACTATTCTGTGCACGATACTTTAACACATTCCATTAAACTCTTTTTATATTTAAATATTCTACTAGTACAGTAATTAACGAACGAGTAGATAAAGAGCTGTATAAATGCGTGAGTGGTATCTTCGAGAAAACATGCGACGGTGGGAGTGAGTTTTCTTATTTATCCCGAGTGCAATGATACCCCTTTATTCACGTGTTACGTTCAATAATTTTTTGTTTGCATTTCAGTATAATTTAAATTTTGTTTCATGCACATGTTTACCATTCGAGGCATACTTTTGATGACGTCGTTTTGTTTCTGAAAAAGACCTATTTTAGTGAGCTTGCATTATGATCATTTGAAAGAAATGTTTACAAATTGAAGATATTGAACACATTCCGGATGAAATATTAGAAGGTGACAAGTCGCGAAAACATTACTTCCCAAGAAAAGAGAGGTATGGGAGGAGATCCAGCATGTAAAAATATTGGTTAGTAACAAAAGTGTGTCACTTCTGACTCACTTTTGCTGACGTACTTTTTAGAACTGGTAAACGCAATTGACGTTTACATTTGTAATATACTAAAACCACATTTTTACAAGAAAAATGGCAGCTTGCAAATATTGCAGTGCTGCTGACCTGGAGGCCCTAGGGTTCTATTCCCGACCGTGGCAAGATGTTAGACAGTTTCTTGAAAAGTAATTCGAATTCAGTCGCTGTCTGGAGGAGAATTCTAGTAGCCGGCTGCTCTGATCGGTAGTTTTCCGTAGCTTCTCCGATCAACACCAGGCGAATGTCGCAGCAGTTACCAAACAAAAGGGCCACGGACCGCGCGCAATCTTTCCTTCCTCTTCCTTGTCCTATCCTCTCTCTTTACACACACACTTACACTAACGTGCACTACACTACCACATATTCCAGGAGACCGGTCAGGGACTTAGAACTTGTCCCGGCTGGGGCGGTGCCCCGCTGGTGGGAGATCTTTGCATGCCGACGTATGGTCTGCGCCGGATGTTGCCTGCCAGCGGGGCTAGCCGAGCACAATAACTTCCGGCAGTAAAAACCTTGCACTACACTTACGGGACTCTTGCTCGTATCAGTTGACGGGATTGGAATCGCTAATCAATCAATCAAAAATCAAAAAGAGCAAATATTGTTCTTTTGCCGTAGAACGATCTCAACCTCAGTTAAGCCGTTTATTTCGCGGCTATGACCTATTTTACTTTAGGCTGTTCTTCTGACCTGTCTGTACGAAATTGTTCAAATAAAAATATACTTTTCTTAAATATTTTCCTTCAATTAATTGAAAAATAATGATGATTTGAAAGATAATGTCTTCTTTTGAATGTTCAGACGTCAAATTGCGTTCAAGTGATCGCAGGTACTTTTTTCTTACGTCAATTCGGTGTATTTGTAACTTGAAGCATTTACGGCAAATGATTTCGCCAAGAAATCTCGGGTTTCAAAATCTCGAATTTCTTTAAAATTCTAAAATGTAAAACGAATCTCAACATTCCAAAATATGCTTACTTGATATTTCAAACTCGTTTTCTTCTTTTACTGATTCCAGGAATCGATGATTTCCCTACTTCACTGCCGTCTTTCTATCTCTGTTTTTTCCTGGGTACTTCTCCATCTCTGTTTGATCACGACTCTATAAGTCTCTTTTCATGTATTCGCATTTATGATGTACTTCTTCCCCATGTCCAATTTTGTTTTTACTGTTTTTACGATAAATAAATACTCACATAAATACTGATAATTTATCTTATTGTCTGTGTTTATCTCTTTTTCTCGGTTTCTAACTACACGTGTGTTTCTCTTTGGTCGTCCATGTGACCTTCTGTAACTCATCCCTCGATATCCCTCAATCGCTCTATCTTCCAGTCTCCCACCCTCCCTTTCTTTCTTTCTTTCTTTCCCTCTCTCTCTCCCTCCCTCTCTCTCTCTCTCTCTCTCACTGGGAGCGTTAGCTCAGTGCATCAACTGATGTCACTGCAGCGCCTCTGACCGGGAGGTCCTAGGTTCCCACTCCCCACGGCGGCAGGATTTTCGACACTAGCTTTTCGGCTAGGTCGAATTCAGTCGCTGTCTGGAGGAGAATTCTAGCGGCCGACTGCTCTGATCGCTAGTTTTCCGTGGTTTCTCCGATCAACACCAGGCGAATGCCGGAGCAGTACCCTAACAAACGGGCCACGGACTGCGCGCGATTTGTCCTTCCTCTTTCTTGACCTATCCTCTCCCCTTACACACACACACACACACACACACTCACATGCACTACACTACCACATATTCCGGGAGACCGGTCGGGAGCTTAGAGCTTGTCCTGGCTGGGGTGGTGTCCCACTAGTGGGAGAGTCCTGGTTAGGGGGAAACCCCACTAGCCGACGGTAGGTCGGCGCCGGATCTCCCCATCCAGCGGGGGAAGATCAACGCCATCTCCCGAGAAAAAAACATGCATTACACTAACGGGACTAATGACCGAAGCAGTTGACGCGCCCGGATACACGAAAAAATCAATCAATCAATCAATTCTTTCTCTCTCTCTCTCTCTCTCTCTCTCTCTCTCTCTTGAATTTTCTGAGTGTCTACTTTCTGTACTACTTCTTAGTGTCTGTTTCTCTTTCACTCGTTTCCCTCGTTTCGTTTCTCTCTAAATGTCTGTCCTTCTCCCCCGTGAGCTACGTGTCTGCACGTGATGATGTAGAGCTTCTTTCTGTCGCAAGGTGATTAGGAAGCGATGATATCACCGCCGACGCCTCTGCACCTGAACCTCGTTGCCCTCAAGGCCGCCTGCTGCGTTATCAAGGCCCCACACACCGCACTGCGTCGTTGCGAAGTCTCTGCCGCAACAACACAATTGCTTACCGAACGTGCTTCCGCAAGCACTCCACCTGCTGGAGCAGTAAACGTAGCGTTGAACATACATAGACATTTTACTAAAACGTTTTTGTAATACTTTTGCCGTAATGTTTCACTAAAGCGCTCTCTCTCTCTCTCTCTCTCTCTCTCTCTCTCTCTCTCTCTCTCTCTCTAAATTATCATACTCACTCATTTACTATTCGTAGTTGAATGATGAATAAAACAACAAGGTCTGGTTAGCGACATTTGAAAACTAGATATTTTTGCTCGTGAGGTATACAAAATTCATGTGAAGCGGTACACAGACTAAAGATTTGATATTTACTTTTCTCTTGTATCTTTGTCCTATATACTGTATCTTTATAATATGTAAGATACGTAGCATAGAGAACGTTATATGACGATGCTGAAAAATGATTTCGAGATTTCAACGGCTATACAGGTTTTAGAGTCCGCTGACACCAAAAATGTTTTTTTCTCGAAACGTTCGTCCGTCTGACTCTGTGACCGTCCGTCTATCTGTCTGTCCGTCCGTCCGTCCGTCTGCGATCCAAACAATTGCGACACAGACGGACGGATAGACGGACAGACAGACAGGCGTTTTGCCGTTAATGGATTTTTCGGTTTCACAGACAAGAACAACATGGATTCTGGCTACACAATGTGTTGGAGGATTTTTTTTCTCAATTTAGCTTCTGGATGTATCACCTTTTTCGTTGCCAGTAGCGACAGCTCAGTGCATCAACTGATGTCACTGCAGCGCCTCTGACCGGGAGGTGCTAGGTTCCCACTCCCCACAGCGGCAGGATTTTCGACACTAGCTCTTCAGCTAGGTGGAATTCAGTCGCGGTCTGGAGGAGAATTCTAGCGGTCGGCTGCTCTGATCGGTATTTTTCCGTAGTTGCTTCGATCAACACCAGGCGAATGCCGGAGCAGTACCCTAACAAACGGGCTACGGACCGCGCGCGGTTGGTCCTTCCTCTTCCTTGTCATATCCTCTCCCCTTACACACACACACACACTTACACTAACATGCACTACACTACCACATTCCGGGAGACCGGTCGGGAATTTAGAGCTTATCCCGGCTGGGGCGGCACCCCGCTGGTGGGAGAGTCCTGGTTAGGGGGAAACCCCACTAGCCGACGGTATGTCGGCGCCGGATCTCCCCATCCAGCGGGGGATGATCACCGCCATCTCCCGAGAAAAGACATGCACTACACTAACGGGACTAATGACGGACGCAGTTGACGCGCCTGGAACCACGAAAAGTCAATTAATCAATCAATCGTTGCCAGTGCCTGGTAATAAGAGTTTTCTGACGGAAATTGGCCGTTTTCTTCGCGCAGCATTACGTAACTTTCTCTCTACACCGTTAGCGGTATCGAGAGAGTAAACACGATGTTTTTGTGTGTTTGGAGAGGGGGGCGAAAGTGCGTTGGCGGGAGCGCGTGATTGACAGAGTGGGGGGGCGGAGATAAGGCATCTAGAGGCCGAGCCCCTGGCGCCGTCTCAGAGGACACACACACACTCGACGCGTGGGCGAAGTCCATGTGGGCGTTGCCCCCGCCGCGCCCCCGGCGCGCACCAACGCCCATCGCCCATCGCCCAACTCCTCCCCACGTCACGCCTCGAAGGGTGACTGAATGCAGCCTTCCGCCACTCGCTTCACCAACCCAAGGAGGAAGTCAATGCGATTTGGGAATCTGCGGCTCCTCATGAATAAAGCCACCAAGCGGAAGGCGTTGTCTAATCAGAATACGACGCGCCTTCAAATGGCACTGCACCGGGAGCGGTGGCTCAGTGCATCGACTGATGTCACTGCAGCGCCTCTGACCGGGAGGTTCTAGATTTGAGTCCTGACAGCGGCAGGATTTTCGACACTAGCTTTTCAGCTAGGTCGAATTCAGTCGCTGTCTGGAGGAGAATTCGAGCGGCCGGCTGCTCTGGTCGGTAGTTTTACGTGGTTTCTCCGATCAACACCAGGCGAATGCCCGAGCAGTACCCTACCAAACAGGCCACGGACCGTGCGCGATCTGTCCTTCCTCTTCCTTGTCCTATTCTCTCCTCTTACACACACACACACACACTTACATGCACTACACTACCACATATTCCGGGAGACCGGTCGGAACTTGGAGCTTGTTCCGGCTGGGACGGTGCCCTGCTAGTGGTGCGACGAAAAACCTGACCGAGATGTGAGTCAATTTGAAAATTGAAACAATTAATTAGTATTAATACGAGTAACAATCCTAAATTTAACACATACGTAAAACAAATTAAACCTTTACGTAAAAATATTACTATAACTAAACAAATCAGCGAATTTCGAAAAGCAAAAAGCGAATTTCGGTACGCCACATAATAAAACTTGTGACGTATTTCGATTGAAAATAAAACAAAACAAACAGAATGGTTGTGAAATGAGTTCATATCCTTCATGGCGCAGGCGGTGTGCGCCTAGTTTTCAGTCCGTCACCGCGCCACCAGAGCGAGCGCGGGTCGTCGTATGGGCTGCGAACGTCACTTGTTTGTGCTGCGTCGACACCCACGCCGCTCCGCCCACACAAACTCATTGGTCGCCGATCGACACACGATGCGCTTGCTCTGCAAGTAGCCGACTCCGGTTATAGTGAACTTCAATGCTCTTGCTCTGCAAAAACTCCAGCAACACCCGGTTATAGTGAACTTCAATGCTCTTGCTCTGCAAAAAGTCCAGCAACACCCGGTTATAGTGAACTTCAATGCTCTTGCTCTGCAAAAACTCCAGCAACACCCAAGTACAGTCGACTGCGGTTGTAGTGAACTTCTGTGGACTGACATATTTGGTTCTCTATATCCGAGGTTCACTATATACGATGATGTCAAAATTAAATTAAATTTCTCCATAATATTTAATTTTATTAATATACAGAAAGATCATGCTCTCCATACTTGATTCTGCATGGTTCTCTGTTTCTAAGTATGGTAATGCAGTAATGGCACCTTTCAATGCCTCTTGCAGTATGGAAACACCGTTCCACTCTCCGATGACCCTTTTACTAGCCTACTAACATGCGACACGCAATTAACTTCCAGGGCATTGTATTTGATACATTCACTATAGCCGAGGTTCAGGTTCACTATTACTGAACCTTCTTATACATAATGGTATTGTAAGTAAAATGGGACCAGTAACTTAAGTTCAATTGCTCCACAATGATTAATTTCATAAATATTTCGCAAAATTGCGGTACGAACTGAAAACTTCAATATCTTTATGTGTACATGAGAAAGAAATTATTTTTAATTGTTTGCTTCGTAAAATTTTCATTAGATCCTTCTCTAGATTTCGTGCTCTCTCTATTCTTGATTCTGCATTGTCCTCTGTTTTTAAGTATCGTAATGCATTTATGACATTTTACAATGTCTCTTGCCTATTTGGACAACATGCTACTCCGAAGGCCGTTTTAATTTCCTAATGATATAAGAGATCCAATTAATTTCCTGGACTTATTCCCTACGTTCACTATAGCCGAGGTTCAGGTTCACTATAACCTAATATTCTTAATCGTATTTGCAATGTAAGTGAAACGGGACCAGTGACTTATGTTCACTATAACCGCGGGTTCACTATATCCCAGTTTACTATAACCGGAGTCGACTGTATAAATGCTCCCCTGAATTACCAAAAACGGGAAGCCTCCTCCACCCACACATTAAATTTTAATTTATTAATGTTTTCACGATTTTGATAAATGTACAAAAACTTATAGCGAATATATAAAAATCTGTGTTTGTATTTTATGGGGCATTGTTCTTCCAATTGCGATACAACTTTGTCAACTTTTGCTTGCACTTGCTCGAAGGATAAAGGCATAGTACAATGAGAAATGTGTATGTCTGTAGCACATAGACGCGAACAGGGGCGTCGTTGAAAATGATTTTGTGTTTATACTGAGTCAAGCGCCCCTGAACACCAGCTCTACGCAGCCCGCTGCACCCTCCTGTATTAAGCGGTTTTTCGCTGCATATTCTGCTCCTGCGACTGTGAAATATCGGCCGGAATTATTAGTTTATCGTTATCCTGGACAAGCAGATCAAATTTCTCCAAGACAGTATCATAGTGAATGCATGTCCAAACTTCAGGACGAAAGTTTTGACAACCATGTAGAAACAGGACGTAGAACAAACAGATACTCGCGAGAAAGACTTTCATATACTAAAAATTTGCAGAGCGTTGCGTAAAACGTGATTAACAATCATGTGACTGACATGTGTAGTTTAATACATTGCAATAGCGAAGCATTGCCGGGCCCATTAGTGATATAACTAATATTATACATCTGCTTTCATTTGAACCGTTGAACACTCAATTTCTGGATAAGTGAATAAAAAATATCGACTTTCTTGCATCAATATTTGAATTCAATGACAATATCTATTACTTTTTTATATCAAATAAAGATAGACATTTGATAACAAATACGTTTCTTCATTATATTTTTATAGTATTCGAGTAACCCGTCTCTATACGTCCAGTCACTTCGAGTCCAACAATCGAGGCAAATGAGATGACATTCAATGCATCTCTGGCTGATGGGAACAGATTATTTATTTGTGGATTCACCCAGAAGATTTTAAACATTTTTCCAAAACCTTTTTTTGTTTTACTTTTGCCAGAGCAACTAAAACGTGTTTTAAGCGACTTACGGCCCCTACTGAAGTGATGAATATCTCATTTGATTCTCCCCAATGAGGCAAATCGATTAACAATGTTTTTAGGAAGATACCTTTTGGTTTATTTTTTATTTCTAAAGATTTTATCCAACCGATAGCCGATTACCGTTTACGTCACGATGGGACGTATATTCAAGCATCCGGTAGACACCAACACGCTTGATTTGATTTGATGTTGATTTATTTCGTCAAAAACAGTAAAAACTGTGTATGACGTATGGGGGAGAAGATTATCTGCCCAAGTTTTCTTGAGTACTAGAATCCCATCCGAACATTTTAACGATAGTTGAAAGTTTAATGAAAGTTAAATAATAATAATAATAAATATTAATAAATAATAAAAAATAATAATAAATAATAATAAATAATAATAAATAATAATAAATAATAATAAATAATAATAAATAATAATAAATAATAATAAATAATAATAAATAATAATAAATAATAATAAATAATAATAAATAATAATAAATAATAATAAATAATAAAATTTCAAAAGCGCGAGGTTAGTGATATTTGAAAAGCTAAACATTTTCGTTCCCGAGTTAGAGAAAAACTACTTGCAACGGTAATGGAACTGCAGATATGATTTTTTTCATTGCTAACAAAATAGTAACTCACCCTCAGCTCTACTCCTAGCATCACCAACATATAATTATTGGATATCATGACATAGTTGAAATAATTGATATACGTAATATTAGTGATAGTCTGATTATTGCATCATCGGCTTGTACTATACTCCTTTATTATCATTGTTATTATTATTAATATTATTATTGTAATTATTGTTATTTAACTGCCACCGGCCCAATTAGTTCCAATAAAGTATGTTGAATTTTGTACTGTATTTCCTAACTTATATTCTATATTAGTGTATCTTCGATATTAAGGCAAGTTATTGGACGTTACTTGTTTTGAACATCATCAGGTACTGTGGCTCATTTGTAAGAATATTGTAGGAAACTAAGAATTAATGGGAACAAAGTTTTTCATGATATTACGCACAGGAAAAGCACATTCTCGAAGCGATAATAAAATGCACGACTAACAAGAAACACGGTTTCGCGCTTGTCAACCTTTGAACATGTCATTCGAAATCGCCACCGCCATGACAAGGAAGCGCCCACAGGGATTCACAATGCATATGATGACGGCTAAATGCGACGCCATTTAGACAGCTCCCGGCACCCAGGCGATGAATGGCACAGGTGCTAGAGAATGTTTCGCTCGGACGCCGCTGTTTTCAGAACGCGATGCACGAAGAGGCTACAGCAGTGGTTTTGTGGGATCTTGATCTCAAAAAATTGTTTTACGGCAAAACGCCTGCCCGTCTGTCTGTCCGGCCTTCACGCAGGGGGTTCACGATGGCGTAGGTTGTCCTGGTATCTGGTAGAGTGTCGTAGACGACTACCCGAACCCTGAGTCTCACTCACGTCGTTAGCCTGAAGGTGCAGGCAGTGAGAAGGCGATGCTAAGCTCCTGGTAGTTGGGTTCATCCGGCTACCCACCACTTGGGCCTATAGTGCGTCGACCTTTGGGCAGGATGCTTTTCGGAGTACTCCGGATCCCACTTTAAAGTCCGGCGGGAAACTAGATACCACCCGTCAAGTTTCCCGGTTTCCGGCGTTACCCACGTCGTGAGCTGGCGGTAAGCATTGGGGCTCCGAGTCGCCTGGATTTTAGTTTAGGTGGCCCCCAGTTGGGCTCTCGGATTCGTCGTGGCAGTGGCCTGATACTCTAGGCAAAGAGGAGGGAACTTGTTCCCGGCGCATGTGAGTGGCGCATTGTCGAGACTCCGGTAGTAGCCTCGAAAGCTAGGAGCTCTGAGCTAGCACGGCGGCCCCCACCCAGGCATTGTATGAGGAGGTTGCCGCGAGGGCAAACTGCGTTCCGGCTGTATCCGGCCATCAGCCTGTCGTTGTTAACGCGTCGGCGGGGGTGCGGATTAGATCCCAAAGAGGCCAAGATGTCCACCCGGGGACTTGTTCCCCTGATGAAGAGAATTGTAATGGTGCTGTAGACCACACGGGATTTCATTCATGTCCGTCCTTCCGTCCTACCATTACCCAAATATCCCTGAATTTCAGAGAGCTCGTTATCAAACAACCAAAGCAATCCAACTCTTAAATGTCACTTTTTTGCAACATTTGGTTGTATTGAACAATGGAATTAATTACAAAGAATTTACCTTCTATTGATGATTTTCAAGAGTTCTCTTTCCCAAGAACTTGTTGTCTGTACAGGAAACTACTTTAAAGCAGTTTAAACCAGAATAAAGTGTGTTTATTTACTGACGACGTAAAACGCCAGGCAAAGTTCAGTTTTGCCCCAGCACTACTGCAGACATATCACGCTAATTCACTTGATAAGTGTGTCATTGTTATCTTTCAACTTCAAGGCAACGTAAGGTGAGGGGCTTGTCACTTCAAAAAGTGTGTTCTTATGTCATTATCACTCTCCGTGAGCAGTTAAAAAATCAAAAGTGATGACTTGCTTTTATTGGGACGTGTGTAGCGAAAACTCATAAAAGAATTTTGAACAATAAGTGGTTATTGAAGTGCGTCGGAAGGGGCTTAAAGAATGAAATTTAGAACGATAACTATTACTACGGGCGAATTTACTGAAATGGCATTTTTTTATTTTAACTTTAGAAGAATGCTTTTTAGTATAGAAATACTTTTTATTTTATGCCAAAAACATTTGACCCATTTTTATAGATCATTATTTTGCTTTTTTGTCGATTTCGACTTATAAGTCTCTTTTTACCTTTTTACGATATTTTTAATGCATTTGTTTGCGGATTTCATCGATTTTAACGTAATTTTTAATGGTATTATATTAACGAGATGCAACAAATGTTCTCAACAGAATCACTAAGTAGCTTCTTCGATTTGTTTCCTCAGAAATTGTTTTGACAGCCGTTGTGATGTAATTCTTGTGACGTGTCAGCGCCGTTCCGGCCGATTTCGGGATTACTCTAAAGACAGAGATTTCCTGGTAAAGAACAACCCAAACCAAAAGTTCTCAAGCGGAGTTCATTCGAACAAATGGAAGAAGCCTCGATTACATCAGTAACGTAACCAACAGCTTGAGTTGTTCATACGAACTGGTTTTGATAAGATTTTTTTAACGTCATTTTCCTTTGGTTTTAGTGCATTTTAAGAGCATTTCAAGAGCATTTTATTGGTCATTTTTGGCGATGTTTGAGGTCATCAAAATCCGCCCCCCCTACAATTAGACATTAAATCACTGACAACAATAATTGAAAACTGGAACACAGAAGTGTGCAAATGAGCTGCTTCAGCAAGATGGCGTGTGCACTAGGCGATGATAACACCAATTCTATCTAGGAATGTTTTCATGTAACCGGATACGATTATCATGGAATTCCCTAGATAATTTTGTTTTATGATAAAATACGTTTAGGCTTGTCCATTTTTTTGTACTGAGTATGTGTTTATTGATGTATGAGCACACATATTGAGTTGTTTAATATTAAAATTACAATGTAACCTACATTTTAACAATTCATTGTCAAATGAACTCCGGACTATCTGAGTTTTTCCCTTAGCATTCGGGATTGTTTCGGTGCCAATTCTTATAATACAAAATGTAGTGATGAGTTTGAAAATGTAGTGATGATTCTTATAATACAAAATGAGTTTGTTTTGATGGACATAACAAGGCGGAGATGCGGTAAGTCTTTCAACTTCCATCAACTTTCAAATAAAATATACGACAAAGTTGCCTCACATTTTTTTAAAACTTACCTCTTGTGAAATGAATTACATCATTTCTATTGCTCTCCCACTTACACCTTGTAATACAGAATGGGTTATTCACCGCCTCGCGTACTGAGGTGAAAACCTGAATGAGGTGAACAATTACATGAGAAGTAGTACATATTCAATAGATTATGCTTACTGCGTGTACACAGGATATTTGTTTCAGGAAAGGAAGAAAAATATAAAATATCAATTTTAAAAACTCTCGTTTTCTCAGGAAAATTAATGACACATATACATTTTGTTTCTTCAATTAAATTCAAAAATCTTTTGGTTTACATTTTATTTGTAAAAAATTGCTGTTATATAAAAATAAAATAGTAAGTTTAAAATTTTTTTTTTTTAATTAATTTTAAGGAAAAAATAATTTTATTTATTAATGATTAAATGTATAATTGTAATTTATTCAATATTACTGGAAATCAATACTTTAACATGGCATGCGCAAAACTCGCTATCATATGCTCGTCAATGCAGGGCTTCTGACCGGGAGGTCCTACGTTCGAGACCTGACGGTGGCAGCATTTTCGACATCACCTACATAGCTAGGTCGTATTCAGTCGCTGTCAGGAGGACAATTTTTGAGGCAGACTTCTCTAGGTAGTTTTCCGTGGTTTCTCCCATCAGCACCAAGCGAATGCCGGAGTATGACCCTAATAAACAGGCCACGACCCGCACGCGAATTTTCCTTCCTCTTCCTTGTCCTATCCTCTCCCCTTACATATACACTTTCACTAACATGCACTACACTACCACATATTCCGGGAGGCCGGTCGGGAACTTAGAGCTTGTCCCGACTGGGGCGGTGCCCCGCTGGTGGGAGAGTCCTGGTTAGGGGGAAACCCCACTAGCCGACGGTAAGTCGGTGCCGGATCTCGCCATCGAGCGGGGGAAGATCACCGCCATCTCCCGAGGAAAAAATATGCACTACACTAACGGGACTAATGACCTAGGCTGTTGACGCGCCCGGAATCACTAACCAATCAACCAACCAACTAAACTTAGGAGAAAGAATTGCATGAATGTCAATCAATGATTGATACCATTGATTGACATTAATGCAGTGATCACTCTTTGACTTTTTTTTTATAAAAATTGTATACTCGTTTCTCTTTTGACCGTCCTCTTGGTGAAAAACGTGGCTTTGCCCACGGATATTTAGACTGTATCCCTTGTCTCTCGTAGTGAGTGCAATCGTGCGGGAATTGGACGGGGAGTGTCCGCTTGTCCGTCGGTCCACCGCGTCTTCCAGCAACTGCGTCGCAGACCCGGTCCAAGGAGCGTACACAATGGGCCCCACCCCTTCCTGCTCCCCCTCCCCCCGCCCCCACCACCGCGACAAGGACCGTCGCCGGATCTGGTCCGCGGATGACAAGAGCGGTGCTTCTAAACCGAACGCCCCCTTGCATCCTTACAAGTAGGATTGATTGATAATTTAGTGATTCCGAGTTGGTTGTTAGTAATTGTGGGTGCGTCAACTGCTTAGGTTATTTAGTCCCGTAAGTTAAGTGCATGTTTTTATCGTGGGAGGTGGCGGTGACCTTTCCTTTCTGAATGGCGAGATCTGGTGGCTATCTACAGCGGGGTTTTCCCAACCAGGTATCTCCCACCAGTGGAGCACCGCACCAGCTGGATCAAGCTTTAAGCTTCCGACCGGTCTCCCGGCATGTGTTATAGTGTACTGCATGTATGTGTAAGTCTGTGTAAGGTATAAGGATAGGACACGGTAAAGGAAGTAAAGCATTACCCTGGTGTTGATCGGAGAAACCATGGACAGCTACCGATCAGAGCAGTCAGCTAGATTTATCCTCCAGATTGTGGCTGGATTCGTTCTAGATTTGTAGTTAGAGTCGAAATTTCTTCCACTGTCGGGATTCGAACCCGACGACTTCCAGATCAGAGATATTGCAGTGACATCAATTGATGCCGTAAGCTACTTTTTGCCGGTTCAGATAATATAATGATTATTGTTTATTGCGGCAAAGCATAAGGTAATATATCAAAACACCAATCTACCGCCACCACCACAACACAGCAAAGATTAAACTTGAGTGGGAGTAATAAAGAGAGAGCGGAGACACACAGTAATCATTTGTGCCATATCCTCGTCTCATTTAGCACATACCGCCCGCTCATTTACCATTGAGTTCGTAAGAATTTCGACCGGCATAGGTGGCTCAGTGCATCAACTGTTGTCACTGCAGCACCTCTGATTGGGAGGTCCTAGAGTCGAGTCCCGACGGCGGCATGGTTTCCGGCACTAGCTTGCCAGCTAGGTACAATTCAGTCGCTGTCTGGAGGAGAATTTTAGCAGCCTGCTGCTCTGATCGGTAGTTTTCCATGGTTTCTTCGATCAACACCAGGTGAATGCCGGAGCAGTACCCTAACGAACAGGCCACAGGCTGCGCGAGATCTTTCCTTCCTCTTCCTCGTCCCATCGACACACATACACACACTTACATTAATATGCCCTACACTACCACACATGCAGGGAGGCCAGTCGGAAGCCTAGAGCTTGTCATTGCTGGGGCGGTACCTCGCTTGGAGTGATACCTTGTTGACGAAAAAGTGCAAAACGACTTACAGATCGGCGCCGAATTTTGCGATCCTGCGGGAAAAATCACACCCATCTCCTGTGATAAAAAACATGTACTACACTGACTGATCTTTGTTGTTGCCGCGACAGGAATCACTAAACAAATAAATGGACAAAAGAATCAAACAATCCAGTAACTTGCGTTGTTTATCTTTCACACGGTTTATTCTGTCTGAGATATTATAATGGTATACCATTATAATATCCAGAATAATGGAAATCAAAACAATAACTTGGTTGCGGTTGGCGTGAAATGTAGTGTAAATATTTTTCAGAGTTACATCCATTTGTTTATTTAGCGTTTCAAAAATATTAAAAATTGCGTATGTCATACCACGTGGGAGAAATTCACGTATTACTGAGATCTAGAATCTCTACCTTAGCTTCCTGTTACGTTGAATTATTAACACAGGAGGAACGAAAGTGTTTGGCAAAAATCGATAAGAAAGTATTATCTCGCGTGTAATAAAATATTATTTGCCCAGGCCAATGAACTACAATTTTTGGATATTACCTCTTTACGTGATTCCTTGAAGAAATCAACATAATGTCGTAATAACATGTAAACGACTATTTCAATAATAATATTTGCCAGTAAACTCAGAAAAACGTGCATAGTCAGTGAAGGTTCATAGCCAAGAGCAAATGAAGGGTCTTCTCAGAATTTGCTAAATGGATCAAGGGAACAGGACGAAAAACCTGATAGAATTGGGAGCCATTGGATGAAAAACCCAGGTACAATATTTATAATTTTCATTAAAAATTAATTTAATTATTCTTCTTTTTAATTTATTTTGTAATGCGTTTCTAGGTGTATATAAATGAGAAATAAAACTTCTGATTTCGCCTATAATCGCCGCTGCTTGCAAGGTGACCTTCAAACACCAAGTTCTGGCTCCAGCTTCATGACAAAACAACTAAGATGATTGTTGAAGAGACACTCTGAAAGGGAATGATCTTGAATGTCGTATCCAGTCCATTGCATATGTAGGTGGCACTATTCTAACAATATGGTATTTCTTAAACATTTTCATGATACTGTGATGGTTTCACAAAATCAGAGAATAAATTTAAAATTTGAGCTTGCTTTTCCTGGCGATGTGTCGAAATGTTCTGTGACAAGCGTAATTAGTATTACTAATTTTGAATGCTTGCAGAAATTAAAAGATAAGTATGCAATCTACGGTCACATGAGAGTTGTCCAAGGTTTTGATACATATTTAGGACCTCGACAAAATCCAAAAACATTGAAACAGTTTCGATTTTAACTGAAAAATGCTAATATTTGATTGTGTTATCCCATTTACTCTCACACTACGCGAACCAGCTGAACTTTCACATTCAGTGTGTCACTGCAAAGCTGAGGTCATACGACAGCAAAGCTCCAAGAAATGGACCCCCCCCCCGCCATTCACTATGTAGTATTCACGTATTGCATTACAATGCAGCAACTTTTTTTATATTTTTAGTAAGTAATCGTACTATGCAAATGTAGTCTGTAATATTTTATTGCAGTATTCGTGAAACTGATTTTTTTAAAATATTTTATTTATTTCACTGTTATACGAAATCCAAGTAGGCAGTGCAGAAGCGGAGTGATATATTTTAGAGTAAGGTTGGAAACGTGGTCTAGTGAAGTGAGATACAGAGACAAGTGAAAGACATCTAATAATGAGTTTATGACAATGAGGAAAATAGTGTAATTTGTGCGATTCAACTGTGTTTTTTTCGTAATATATTTTATGTGCAAATCGGTTCAGAATATACGTCATGCGAGATAATGAGACAAGTGGAAGACATGTTAGGGATGAGTTTGAGACAAACAGAAAATTGTTTAATTTGTGCGATTCATTTGTGTTTTAGTTTGCTTTTTCCGTAATTTTGAGTGTGAGTTCAGGGTACAGATCAATTAGGAGATAGACTACCAAGGTGAAATATAGCTTATTTCTTTCACATTCGGCAAGAATTTACGTGATTATTGTGTAATTAAGTGTCATTTGTATAATCCATTATAAATTATGCTGTTCTATTGTGTGATTCCTAATTTGTACCAATTGAGGTTCATGTGTTTGTTTGTGCAAAAAAGTGTATTTTAATCTTTGAAATTCTCCGAAAATTTTAATTTCGTTTAGTGATTAAATTCGCATTTAAGTTATATTTTGTAATTTTGCGAAAATTTTCATTTCGTTCAAAATTGTGTAAGCTATTTCATTTTGTATAAATGAGAAACCCAACTTTTCACCCAGCTCAAGCAGAAGGCATGTGCCTTAAAGGGCTTTTTAGACTCTCTCTCTATAAATAAATAAATAAATAAAACTGTTACAGGAGAGTACTTTATTTGTTGTTCTCGAGTTGTGTGCGTGCTACATTTTTGAAGGCTGGTTAGTTTGGTTCTGTTCAGCAGCATGTTCGCTGCCGAGTACCACTGTATTGCATCTGTAACAATTCCCACGGAGTGGAAGAGTGATGAGTAATGATCCTAAGTGATCCAACCTGATAAACACATCACTATCTCGACACTTTAATTACAGGGCGCGGGTTTCCCGAACAAAATTAAGGAACTTAGGAGGATTATTTCACCAACATGACCTTAATTGATGTTTGCACAACGTGGCTACGATAGCGAAGGCCGAGAAGAAGTTGTTTGAATTTGAATACAAGTTCACATATGTTTTCCTTCTCTGCAGAGATCTTGTCAATTGGCTTGCAAATTGCAACAGAGAACATTGAAGCATGTCAACATATCACACGTTGCTCGCCATGTTTTTTCAAAAAATGCATCGTCCCAACTATGGAAAATGCTACAATGAATTTGAAAATTTGTTAGGATAGGATGTGATTTTCAATCTTAATACGAGGTGAATCCAGAAAGCACGCTTCACACAACATCAACCAAAAGAAAACCAATTTGATGGGAACATTTTATTGTAGAAGAAACACATGGTAGGTGAACCCAGAAAGTAAATTTCATACATGTTCAACCAAAAGAAAACCAATTTTAACGAGAAAATTTTATTGTAGCAGAAATAATAGATGTGGCACTAGTTTTCCACATAATCAGCACCAGAATTCAATAATTTGTCATACCGTTGCCACAACATTTGGATCCCCGTGACATGTAAAATTCTGCCTCCTAGAATAGGTTTCTACTAGTGTTTGACCGCCACCTGTAACACAGTAATCATTGCGACACACATAATGCTCATCGGCCAGGATTCCCTAGAGGAGTAACAAAGGACGGAAATCTCTGAGGGTTTCCGAACTATCCTCGGAACTCTATAGTTCGTAACTCCAAGGAGTTTCGAGCTACACCGGGTGAGCCAAAAGTTACCACCCATTACTATGTCTACGTCTACATGAATTCTAATTTCCCGCCTATGACATACATACATTACGATAATCACTCACAGACTCTGGAGGAGAATTCGAGCGGCCGGCTGCTCTGGTCGGTAGTTTTCCGTGGTTTCTCCGATCAACACCAGGCGAATGCCAGAGCAGGACTCTACCAAACGGGCCACTGACCGCGCGCGATCTGTCCTTCCTCTTCCTTGTCCTATCCTCTCCCCTTACACACACACACTTACACTAACATGCACTACACTACCACATATTCCGGGAGACCGTGCGGGAGCTTAGAGCTTGTCCCGACTGGAGCGGTGCCCCGCTGGTGAGTCCTGGTTAGGGGGAAACCCCACTAGCCGACGGTAGGTCGGTGCCGGATCTCGCCATCCAGCGGGGAAGATCACCGCCATCTCCCGAGAAAAAACATGCACTACACTAACGGGACTAATGACCGAAACAGTTGATGTGCCCAGAAACACGAAAAAATCAATCAATCAACATTTTTTATTCAGAGATGGTACAAAGGTGGTTATGCGTTAATAACTGATGAGTGTAATGAACACATCAATACTGTTCCACCGACTCTGAATAAAAGTCTGAATAAAAGAAATTATTTTACATATTCCTGCAAAATTTTAAAAATAAATATCGTCATTACGTAACTGATCTATGACTGCCGAACCCTACGTACCGCAGAATAACGGTGCCTCAAACCCACTCACTCCCTTTTTAGCGTTACGCAAATTATGGATTAAGATGAGATCGGGAGGGCAACCGTAATATTTTCTTCAAGTTGGCGCCCACAAGATTCACAAATGCTATTGCAAATGCTATGCTCACATTGCATGACCCCCCATTCATTCCTGGTCGCACAACCGCTTGTTGTTTCAGTATTTTCGGTTCGCTATGACGCGGCTACCGATTTCAGTTTCGCTACGCGCTTACCGATCTCAGTTTCTTGCAGACTATTTGCGTAACAAAATGTTTGGCTCTTGAAGTACACAGCTACCATCCAAAGAGAGGACCGCGCTTAAAAGCTTTGTGCATCACGATGTTTGGATAAACGACGGGAGGGGTTGTGGTAGGTGGGAAGTGTTGGGGTAGGATTAGAGGGGGGAGAGGAGAATAGAAAGGAAAGAGAAGGCGGGAAAATCAAGTAGCGCCATGCGGGAAGTGGGGAGTGTAAAAGAGCAGCATGGTAAGGTAAGGACAGAAGGGGAGAGGAAAAGAAGGAAGGAAGGAGAGGTAGGGATGGTAGAAGAGAGGTGAGGCGGGGCGGTAGAGCAGAGCATAGGAGAGGTGGGTGGAGGAGATTGGGAGAGCCATGAAGGAGAGCAGAGGTGACTGATCACCACTGATTCCGGTACGTCAACTGCTAAGGTAATGAGTCCCGTAAGTGTAATGCATGTTTTCTCCTCGGGAGGTGGCAGTGATCTTCCTCTGCTGAACGGCGAGTTCCGGCGCGAACCGACACGTAGGCTAGCCGGGTTTCCCTCAGCAAGGTATCTCCCACCAGCGAGGCACCGACCCCGCCGGGACAAGCTCCTATCTCCCGATCAGTCTCCTAGCATCTTTGGTAGTGTAGAGCATGTTGGAGTGTGTGTGTGTGTGTGTGTGTGTGTGGTGGGTGTGGGTGTGGGTGTGTGGGTGTGTGGGTTGTGTGTGTGTGTGTGGTGGGGTGCTGGTGTGTGTGGGGGGGTGAGGGTGTGGGTGTGGGTGTGTGGGTGTGTGTAAGTAAGGGGTGAAGATAGGACAAGGTTGAGGAAGGAATAATCTCGTGCGGTCCGTGGCCCGATTGTTAGGGTACTGTTCCAGCAATCACCAGGTTTTGATCGGGGAAACCCAGGAAAACAGCCGATCAGAGCAGCCGGCCGCTAGAATTCTCCTCCAGACAGTCGCAGAAATTCTACCTAGCTGACAAACTAGTGCCGAAAATCCTGCCGCCGAGAGAGCAGGGGAGAGGCGAGAAAAGCGGGGAGGGCTAGGCGGGAAAGCGCAGACTGGAAGGTGTGGCGCAGAGGTGAGGCAGGGAGGGTGGCGGGGGGGGGGGAAAGGGGGGGGAGGAGGCGGGGAGAGCAGAGGAGGGAAAGGCGGGCGAGACGGGGGAGGTGCGCAGATGAGCAGGGAGGGAAGGAGGCGGGAGAGCAGAGGAGATGAGAGGTGTGACGAGGGGGCGCGGGCGGGGGCGTGGCGCTATTTATGTGAGGCGCGGGCGTGGAGGGGACGTGGCGGGGCGTGACGCGCAGAAGCTCTCTGCCCGCCCCCGCGCTCCGTCTCGCGGCCACGCCCCCTTGCTCTTGGCGTCTCCGCGGCGAAGCAACACTCCTTCAGTTTCACAATCACTAGGAGGCGGAGCTTAACGAAATACCATTGTTTTTCTTTTCACTTTACAACAATGCTGTTTACCATAGAAATTAATTTTATGTTCCCACAAAAGGTTGGTTGATAAGTGATTCAAGGTGCGACAACTTAGGTCATTAGTCCCGTAAGTTTAGTGCATGTTTTCCCTCGGGAGATGGCGATAATCTCCCGCCGCTGAATGGCAACCTACCGCCGGCTAGCGGGGTTTCCCTCTAATCAGGACTCTCCCACCAGCGGAGAACCGCCCCAGCCGGGACAAGTTGTAAGTCCCCGACCGGTCTACCGGCATGTGTGGTAGTGTAGTGCATGTTAGTGTAAGTGTGTGTAAGGGGTGGTGATTGGACGAGAAATAGGAAGGAATGATCGCGTGCGGTCCGTTTCTTAGGGTACCTACTGCTCCGGCATTCGCCGGGTGTTGATCGGTGAAATCACGGAAAACTACCGATCGGAGCAGCCGGCCGCTAGAATTCTCCTCCAGACAGCGACTGAAAAGCTAGTGTCGAAAATCCTGCTGCCGTGGGGAGTGCGAACCTACGACCTCCCGGTCAGAGGCGCTGCAGTGCTATCAGTTGATGCACTAGCTACCGCTCCCGGTGCGACGAACGTGAAGTGGGGCCCGCCTCACGTGTCGCGAAGCTCCGAGGCGCTGCCGGCTATTTCAACGCAGCCCCGCCCGCCGCCCGCCCGTTCGATCCAGCGCCTCGATTAAGGGGCCCTTGGCACGGCACGGCGGCGCACGGCACGACGCCAGGGCGCCACGGGCCCCCCCCCCCCCCCCCCCCCCGCCGAAAACCCCGGCCGCGCCATCCCACACCCATCGCTTCGCGGCGCCCGCACCTTCGCGGCGGCGAGGGTAGGGCGTATCGGACTGCTGTACCCAAGTTTGCGGCTTCAAACCCGATCGAAGCCGTGGATTTTTAAGGGCGAAAAAATCCTTCGTGCGCCTTCCTTCGGAGGGGAAGTAAAGCCGGCTGTCCCATGTTAGTACATTTACTGCATGTAAAAGATCCTGAAGCCTAAATGACGCCTCTGAGCTAAATTCAAATCGCCTGTTTCGTCGCCCAAGTAATACCTTCTTTCTTCCATGATTGGTGAAAGGAGTGTAACGAAATTTGCGTGGTCAGACGGAAGAGCAGGCCTCATGGCCTGAGTCTCGCCACGTAAAATAAGGCAAATTCAATTCAATTCAATTCAATCGCTTGGCGTCGATCCGGTCCCGCCCAAATTCGGCGCGTCCCGCCCCTTTAACCTCTCTCCCCGCCACGACCCCGCTCACTCTCGCGAGCCCGCCCCGCCCCCTTACGGCCTCCCCGCCTTTCTCCGCGTTGCCTTATCCCCTCTCGCCCCGCCCAGATACGACATCCCCTCACACTCTAGGTAAATCAGTCAATCTTTTTCCACGAATGAAATCAAGACCTACTACGTCCTCCTTAATCAACTGTAAAGCACGTTCCATTTCTAAATTCAATATTTATGTTTTTAATCCAAATATTGTAGTGTATTTTTCTGAAGAAACCTTTCTGGGTATTCTTAGTTGCTAGTTACCAATGTTATTGTCTTTAAACATTGTACATGTATGATGAAATGTACTTGAAAAAATGTATATACTATGTAACATAAAAACCCGTGAAAGACATAATAATGTCGAACAAGGATGATAAAAACTATAAAAAAAAGAACGACATGCCCTAACCGTCACCGTCCCGCCCCTCCCCTTCCCATTTCTCCCTGACTCCCCGCCTCGCCTACACCTCTCCACCTCGCCTCTGTTCTTTTTGCTCCCCGCCCAGCCCTGCCCCGCCTCCTGCGCCTCTCCCCGCCTTCACGCCCCTCCTCCCCGCCCCCCCCCCCCCCCCCTCCCCCCTCACCCCGCCCCTCCGCCCCGCCCCTCCAGCCCCGCCCCTCCAGTCCCCCCCCTCCAGTCCCCGCCCCTCCAGTCCCCGCCCCTCCATTCCCCTCCCCTCCAGTTCCCGTCCCTCCAGTCCCCGCCTCGCTATGACCCTCTCTTCCCCGCCTCTGCACCTCGCCACTCTTCCTTTGCTTCGCGTCCCTGCGGAACGCCTCGTCTCGCTTGACGCCGCCCCTCCCCGCCCGCCCCTCCAGTCCTCACCACGCTTTGGGCCTCCCCCGGCCGCGCCCCGCCAGCCCTCGCCAGGACCTTCCCGCCCTTGCCTTTGTCTGCCCCACCTTCCCCGCCCCTCCCCGCCCTCCCCGCCCGTCACCACGAGGCGCCTTTGTGGCGCCAATCGCCCGGGATTTGCCCCCCAACCCCATCCCATCCCCCGCTCCGCCCGCACACGCACAGCTCGCCCTCGCCAACTCCACCCACTCGCACACCCTCACATCGAGCGTAGAACCGGGAGCGGTAGCTCACTGCATCAACTGATGTCACTGCAGCGCTTCTGTCCGGGAGGTCCTAGGTTCTCACTCCCCACGGCGGCAGGATTTTCGACACTAGCTTTTCAGATAGGTCCAATTCAGCTGCTGTCTGGAGGAGAATTCTAGCGGCCGGCTGCTCTGATCAGCAGTTTCCGTGGTTTCTCCCATCAACACCAAGCGAATGCCGGAGCAGTACTCTACCAAACGGGCCACGGGCCGCGCGCGATCTTTCCTATCCTCTCCCCTTACACACACACTTATACTAACATGCACTTCACTACCATATATTCCAGGAGA
Source organism: Teleogryllus oceanicus (assembly GCA_964035755.1). NCBI lineage: Eukaryota > Metazoa > Arthropoda > Insecta > Orthoptera > Gryllidae > Teleogryllus > Teleogryllus oceanicus. The sequence continues at coordinate 83,290,771 of CAXIVR010000013.1, read as the reverse complement.
TCGGTCGGGTGAGACTGTCCCGTCTGAGGCGGTGCCCCGCTGGTGCGAGAGTCCTGGTTAGTGGGAAACCCCACTAGCCGACGGTAGGGCGGTGCTGGATCTCACTATCCAGCGGGGGAAGATCACCGCCATCTCCAGAGAAAAAATGCACTATACTAACGGGACTAATGACCAAACCAGATGACGAGCCCGGAAACACGAAAAAATCAATCAATCAATCAATCTAATGTAGAGCTAGCGTTGCCCCTGACTACTTCTCTGACTGCGAGGTTCAAGGGTTCCACTGGCGGATTTTCCGCACTAGCTACTTAGCTAGGTCGAATGCAGTCGCTGTCTGGAGGAGACTTCCAGCGGCCGCATGCTCTGATTGGTAGTTTTCCGTGGTTTCTCCGATCAGCACCAGGCAGATGCCGGAGCAGTACCCTACCAAACGGGCCACGGACTGCGCTAAATTTTCTCCTTTCTCGTCTCTTTTCCTTCACACACAAACACACAGGGTATGTTCAATAATCGTTTGACGTAAACAATGCTTTGATAATAATTGCTTCACATTTTCTCTTCATACGACTACTCTTTTTGGAAAGCGATTTTGCGAAACGAACTACCTGGCAAGTGAAATACATCGGCTCTCACGGCAAGTCACTGTAAAGTTATTTTCTTTTTTATGTCATCAACGAGAAAATTAATCACTCTGACTATTAAGAACAGATTATGGATTCGTATTTTAATTTTATATTTTCTCTTATTCCACTTAATCCCTTGGTATTTAAATTTATCACAACCTATTTTTTTCTATTTTAATTTATCTTCTGAAATTCTAATTTCTCTCCTCCAATTACACTTTCTATCCTGCAATCGTAATTTGTCTCCTCCAATCCTAATTTCACTTCTTTTGTAATTTTTCTTATCCAATTGTCATTTCTCTCCTCAAATCTGAATTTCTCTCCTCAATCTTTTTTAATTTTAAACTTTCCCATCTTAATTTGTCTCCTCGAATCGAGGTTTCTCTCTTCCAGTTTTAATTCCTCTCCTCCGATCGTAATTTTCCTCCTGGAATCGCAGGTTCTCTTCTGTTGTCCTACCGTAGTTCCTTGTATCCTTTCACTGGTCGCTCGCGGCATGCCTTGCGTGGGGCCTCCGCCAGCACTAGGGGAGGGGCGGGGAAGGGAGGGGAGGGGAAGGGAGGGGGCGGGGCCGCGAGGCGGTCGCCAGAATAGGCGCTTCCCGCGTCACTGGCGCCCACCACGCCCTCCCCGCACCTCTCCCCTCCAGCCCATTGCCCTCCGCCGTCCCCGTCCCGCTCCTCTTCGTCCCGCCCCCCGCCGCTCACTACCCTTCTCCGTCCCGCCCCGCCCCCCCGCCCCCCCCCGCACACTCCCCTTCCCGCCCCGCCCCGCCCCCCCGCCCCACCCCGCAAAATCCCCGCCCCCCCGCCCCGCCCCCCCTCTCCCCCCCCTCTTCGTTCCTCCTCCGCCCCCAGCCCCCCCCCCCCCCCCCCGCCCCCTCCACTCTGCTTCGCCTCCTTCCCCGTCCCTCGCCGCTCCGCCCGTCCTTCCCTTCCCCCTCCCAACACCCCTGCCCACACTACCCCGCGTCTAATTCATTTCTCCTCTCCCCGCTCCTCCGGGCGGGTGGGGCGCGGAGGGCGATGTTTAAATAGCGCTCGCTTCGCCTTTGCGCTGGCCACGCCAATCGCCATGTTCCGCAATCCTTGAACGGCGCGCCGGCCGCTGCTGGCTGTTATGTCAGAGCGCGGGAAGGTCACGAGCCACGCAGCAACAGCCATCGCGAAATTAACCACTCTCCCACTACAGAACACACTGTGTTGTTTACTTTCTATTTCATGTTCGCCTGCCTATCACTTAGATTTTTTTAGTTCGGCTTCCGCTTTTTATTTTCGTGTGTTTTTTCACTTCCCTCTTTTTCGGCTTCTTCTTAATCTTTAGCTTTGCTTCTCGTTTCTAAATTTCTTCCCAAATTGTTCTTTAGGAAGGCTATGTGGCACGCGCTCTGTTGGGAAAACGCAGCAACAGCTATTCGCGAAATTAATTACTCTGACAGCAAAGAATACTTTACTATTGTGTACTGTACTACTTTACTTACTATTGTTTACTATTCTATTTCATATTTGCCTGCTTTATCACTTAGCTTTTTTTTAGTTCCGCTTCCGCTTTTTATTTTCATGTGTTTTTTCACTTCCTTCTTTTCCTGCTTCTTCTTACCCTTTCGGTTTGCTCCTCATTTCTGAATTCCCCCGAAGGAAGGGTATGTGCCACGCATACTGCAGGACGATCGCAGCAACTTTTATCTCGAAATAATTGTGGAGCACTCGTGCGTAAAAGCTAGTACTTACCTTCACTGTTTATGGATTTGAGAGTGTTATTTTGCTCAATAAAGTTTGCCGTACGCTCTCCACAAGCAAAACATGGCCATATAAAACAGCTGCATTCTACAAAGGAAACAAAACACTGGGAAGTAAGGATGGGCTATTTAATCGCGTTTACTACAACAATCTATTATTTTGTACGACTAATCGAAAAATTGAAATTGATTATTTTTATATAAATTCATGAACTTGTCGGATTTTTAGCTCGAGTATTTTAATTCAAATTCCTCGTCTGTTAATCTCTCCAACTGAAAAAAGGATACATAAACATAATTCATTTCATGTTAACAATACTAATTATAATAATAATTATTAATTAAAAAGTGCCGTGCTTCTAAACTAACTAATAATGAATAATTAAGTTTCAAATTAAAAATTAACGATTTTACGCATTTTGAACATGTAACAGGTGAAAAATGAATCCATTTTATTTCTTTCTCTTATCATAATCTCACTCCCTCTCTCTCTCTCTCTCTCTCTCTCTCTCTCTCTCTGTCTCTCTCTCTCTCTCTTTCGTTCTCTCTCTCTGGCTCACTCTCTCTCCCTGTGTCTCACTCTGTATCCTTTCTCTTAGTGGAATCTGTTCATCCTCTCCTTTCCTCTCCTTTATGCCTCTGAAATTATTAGAATCGTCTCTCATTGATGCTTCTCCATGGTATTTCTATATACTTCTTTGATTAGATATCGGACGCACATGTTCGTATGTATTTTATTGCACTATTTTCCTTCAAGAAATGATTCCCATCTTCTAAACGTAGAAGGCAAAGAAGGAGGGAGAAAAGAAAGAAAAGAAAGAGAAAGAAAATGTAAAGGAGGAGAAAAAAGAGGACGATGTTGAGGAAGGAGAGAGAAGCGGGGAAATACATGTCTCGTACACAGCATGCCACGTGCCACACCAGAAAGCCACGTGAGGCAAGGTGTTGTATTTTGGTACACGCACACCTTCAAGGATACCAACCTGTAATGCAGGGTTGACAAACATGAACAGTACACATGGCCCCAAAGAGACAAGATTTGCAAGCAATATCTTCACGATGTAAGTCGGGTAGATGACGAAACCACACCGGGATAAAAATGCTTTATTTCGTGTATTTTATATTTGCTATTAAAGCGTTAATTTGTAAACTTGAACGCGTTTATGATATTTAAGCTTAAAGATAACTAAAGACTGAAAGGAAATAGTTAAGAAAATAAATCGTATATTTGAAAATCTTTGTTTCTTTTCCTTGGTGATATGTTTAAATTCTAAAAAAAATCTTCATTTCTAAACTTGTTCTAGTAAGGACGCTATTGTATAATGGCTTGATCACATTGTCGAGTCTTAATGTAAATTTAAAAAAACATTAAGACTATAAGAACCCTACGGGAAGTAAATAAAGATTGAAAATAATCGTTATGGTGTAAATCACTTATGAATGTTTTTCCTACAAAAAAGTTGCTTTGCATATGAGAGACTTTTCCTTATTTTGTAATGACAGGCAATTCAAGAAACATATTCGCAGGTTACTTTCAAGTTGTCTTCACTGTATTCTTACAAAGCATTCACAGAAAAAAATCGAGACTTTTTGCGAGAATGTTGTAAACATCCCAGGAACATCTTGTTAAAAGTTACCCCTATGATTTCAACACTCGTGCTCGACGAAAAGTTAATTCTTTCTATTTACTAATGGGGCAAGTTGGGGCATGATTTTATAACTGGATTCGAAAGAAGATAGTTTCGGCTAGTAAATGACATTAGAGACATCGCGGAATTCAGAGAAAATGGTTACTTTCAGCCTACGTGAACTTACGAGTAATTAAAATTATTGTATTAATTTCATGAATTTTAATATTTCATCCCACGGCGATATTATGAATTAATGCATTATAAAACAAACATGAAAAAACTCTACAAACTTTCAGGAAGAGAATCCATACTGTCAGTTTTCTCTGCACAACTTTTTATGGCCAACACAAATAAAGACGGTCTCTCAATGTTACTCTCGCACTGCAGGTCTACCGAACGCCGCGAAGGGTAAGTTCGGATGACTACTGGTGCGAGGGGAATTGACCCAGAAACACGAAGTGGGCAGAAACAGATGCCCCCAAGTATACAGTCGTTGTCTTTGCAAACGTTTAGTAAACGCGATTTCATTTTTGAGGTGTTGGCCAGGATTTCGGGAATATGCACCACCGTGCGGCGGCAGGATTTTCGACACTAGGTATTCAGCTAGGTCGAATTCAGTCGCTGTCTGGAGGAGAATTCTAGCGGCCGGCTGCTCTGGTCGGTAGTTTTCCGTGGTTTCTCCGATCAACACCATGCGAATGCCGGAGCCGTACCCTAACAAACAGGCCACAGACCGCGCGCGATCTTTCCTTCCTCTTCCTTGTCCTATCCTCTCCCCTTACACACACACTTACACTAACACGCACTACACTACCACATATTCCGGGAGACCGGTCGGGAGATTAGTGCTTGTCCCGACTGGGGCGGTGCCCCGCTGGTGGGAGAGTCCTGGTTAGGGGGAAACCCCACTAGCCGACGGTAGGTCGGCGCCGGATCTCGCCATCTAGCGGGGGAAGATCACCGCTATCTCCCGAGAAAAAACATTCACTTCACTAACGGGACTAATGACCAAAGCAGTTGACGTGCCCGGAAACACGAAAAATCAATCAATCAATCAATCAATCAACAAGTCGCAAGTTCCCTGTGGGTTTGCGAGCAAGTTAAGATCGGCGGGTAGGGGCCCAACCGGTGGGTCAACGGACAAACCGGCAACCGAGGCTCACTCACTGCACCTACCTTGGCACTATCGACGTGAGTACAGCTGAGAAATTAGGGTCCGGATGGGCGTTTCCGACCTCCACCAAGAGCCTCAGAGCGTTTGGCCTTGCCCCCCCCCCGGGTGGGGAAGGACGGACGATTTGGAAAAAAATAGTTTTTCGTGGACCAAGCGCGTTATAAGGGTTCAAATAATCGAGAAGATACCGAGGGCTTTTTGTTGCCAGAGATCATTAGAACCAGTGATACATACATGTTTTTATTTTTATCTAATTTTATTGATTCACAGTTACTTATTTACTAATTAACTAGATGTTGAGCTGACTCGGATTGTCTTTTCATTCTCTACTGTAATTTTCTACTGTCTACTCTAATTCCCTCCAAAAGAGAACATGTAGCATAGGGATGGGCGATTTAATCGCGATAAGTACAACAATCGATTATTTTATACGATTAATCGAAAAATAAATCATTTATTTTAATTCAAATATTAATTTTCGATACGAACAAAATATGAAAGTACATATATACTTTTCAACTTTAACAATGGAATTCCTTACCTTTGCATTCAACATTGCTCATTTAATGATCAGTTAGAGAGATTTTATATCAAAATGTTTCTGTAAAAGACAATTTTATTGATTTTGTCACTTATTAGAAGAAACTAAAAGAATTGAGATTTGTTCGATTAAGTTGTTGCATTTTATTTGTGCAAAAACCGTGTGCATTACATTCTTCTGTATTTAATTTAAAAACGATAACGTTAACTTACTTGATAAACATGGTTTCTCTGATTCCATTGATCTTCCATTTCTCTGATTCCATTGATGATTTGCATTTTTTGTGATAGATTTTCTTAAAATAAGTTAAATTACTAACCGATTCATTAATTTAAAAATTAAATATTAATCGAGTGTTTTTTTAATAATCGCCCATCCCTAATGTAGCATCGTTCAACTGTTTTAATATTTCCCTCATCACTAGAATCCTCTCGATCCGGGTAATGCGTATCCGGGTAATCCAGGTAATGTGTACATCAGCTCCGTTTCGAAGGCAGCAACAAACAATAGCGAATCAGTAAGAAATAAACACTCAGGGTTTCGGTTTGAGGCGCCGTGCTTCCGGCCTGGAGACGCAGAGGGGGGGAGGGGGTAGAAGGCAAAGGAAGGTCGTGGTTGCGGCGCCAGCACAGGGCAGCTGCGCACGCCAATCACGCGCTGGCGTTGGCGCTGGTGCCGGCGAGCGTGTACTACTCGCGCAACTTTTCTTGAACGATGACCTTGCGTCCATCTCCCTTGAGCAATAAACAGTTGCAGGCAAAGGCTCTCAGAGAGCACTGATGATAACATTGCAAGCCTTAAAACTTGGTTGGCGCGAAACAGAAGCTAGTCAAAGATAGTTGCTTTCATAGTCGTGAATTTCTTTTCAGCTTTATTACCATTATCTAAAGAAATGACTGAGACGAGTCCAGGTCCTTCAAGAGAGGCACCTAAAACTCCTATCTACTGTTCCTGCTGTTGATTACCCAGAGCGATGACCTGACCGCACACGTAGCAGGTTTGACTTTGATTTTCCAGAGATTGGCATTACTATTAATACTCTTGTGGACAACTTTGTAACTAATACCCCCACTCCGCCCGCATTTCTTCAATCCATCGTTCAAGAAAAGTTGCGCGAGCAGTAGGTGATGCGTATCCCAGCACATAGCTTATCTTTTCACCGACTTTTACTCCAGCTTCAATCAACTTAGCCTATGATTAACTACAATCATACATTTACCGTTATACGGATTGGACCAAAAAATGGAGAATTAAAATCAACCCCTCAAAATCACAATCCAAAATATTCACATTCAGAAGTCCTCCTCCCTTTCCTACACCCTTACAAAGAAATAACTCCGATGTACCCTGGCTTTCTCATTTTTCGCCAGCCAAATACCTAGGTGTCTTACTGGACGACTTTGTTAACTTGGAAACCGCACATTCAATCATTAACTCATAAAACACGAGCAAAAGTTTTAAAACTCTACCCGTTTATCGATAGAATCTTCACCCTAAGTATAGAAACTGGAATGCTCATCTATAAAATTATAATAAGACCCACAATGCTTACCCAATATGGCACAACACAGCACCAACCAACCTATACATTTTGCAGAAAATTCAAAACAAATATTTAAGACAAACCTTGAAAGCCCCCTGGTTCATTTCAAACTCACAAATACACCGAGAGCTTCAAATACCTCCCCTCAGAATTCATCTCACAAACCTCTCAAAAATATTGCTCTCTCCTCCCACATTGTCCCAACACTCCAATATTCAATCTCGGTCAAAACGCTCATCATCCTTCACGCATTAGATCCAGATTCCCCAAAGACCTCTTTCGTCCTCCCTAATTCTTAAAAATCCCACAAATTTCCCCAAAATCACACCCCTCCATTTCTAAACAATAAATGCAAACCTCCCTTAGTCAAGTTATACAAATATGAAATTTTAAAAATAGTGAAAGATTATACTGAGATCCGCATTTGCCTGAGGATGGCCAACTAAATTCATTGTATGTAACATTGTACCCGTAAAAATCTCCGAAAGTCGAACGGGAAGAAATAAATTAAAGCTTAAATCAAATCCCCTCCGTAGTCCCTTTCAGACTGCAAAAATCCCATCCATCAAACCAGAATTACAAATAAATATCCCTATCTCTCATTTCTCATTCATTCAATCTCATCCATTCTCTCTCATTCATTAATCAAATTCGCTGAATTGGAACCTGATTAGAGGACCCACTAGGGATTCCTCTCCCAATGTAATAGTTGTAAGTTAATTGTAAGTTAATTATAAGTTAATTTTAAGTTAGTTAATAAGAAACCAAAACATATGTAAAGTAGTTAACAACTAATCTATGTACCTTCCATCGAAACCAATAAATTGAAAAAAGGTGATGCTTACGGCGCTAGTTTTTTTTTAATTTTTTAAAATGAGATCAGGGGAAAATCGTCCAAAGACACATCGGAGCCCGCACTCCGCAGCGTGTACGATTCACAGTTAGCCTGTGCCTATCCGGGTCAATGACCCCCATCTCGATCAGGTTTTTCGTCCAGTTTCCCTGATCCATTGAGCAAATGCTGAGATGGCCCCTTGTTTTGCTTCTGGACATAAATGTAACTTCATTTTCTGTGCACGTCTTCTAGAATTCAGTGGGAAATACAATTATTCAAATTATCGTTTCCATGTTGTCGCAGCAGGAAGTAATAAGAGCCCAAATTTTTGCTTATTTATCCTTGAAAATAGATTTTATTACATGGGAGTTTTTTTGTTTTTTTTTCTCCCTTTCAAAATTCAAAATTTATTGCTTATTTATCCTTGAAAATAGATTTTATTACATGGGAGTTTTTTTGTTTGTTTTTTTCTCCCTTTCAAAATTCAAAATTTATTGCTTATTTTATCCTTGAAAATAGATTTTATTACATGGGAGTTTTTGTTTTTTTCTCCCTTTCAAAATTTAATTAGTATATGACTTAATGTAGGGATCACAGAATTTTGAAAATGTGCACACAATTCACTTTTCCCCATAGCATGTCATACGCAGTTTTTAACTGTTTTTGACGTAAAATAAATAAATAAATAAATAAATAAATAAATAAATAAATAAATAAATAAATAAATAAATAAATAAATAAATAAATAAATAAATAAATAAATAAATAAATAAATAAATAAATAAATAAATAAATAAATAAATAAATAAATAAATAAATAAATAAATAAATAAATAAATAAATAAATAAATAAATAAATAAATAAATAAATAAATAAATAAATAAATAAATAAATAAATAAATAAATAAATAAATAAATAAATAAATAAATAAATAAATCCACTAAAACCCCTCCCATTCTTCCGATTCCCTTTCCGCGGAACCGCCGTGAGGCATTACATCACGGGAGGGGCAGATCGGCTTATCGCTCTATGCCAACTGATGTCACGGGATATTCCTTCGAAATCGTTCTTCTACCCGCAGCTTCTTCACCACTTTTGCGGCATAGGTGGCTATCGGACTGCAATTCTCTGGGGACACCAGCATCCTAGTAACCATGGTATCAGGAGTCACAACCTGCAGGGGGAGTTCACGAGTTCTTCCTTTCCCTCAAGGAAGCGTGAACACTGAAAGAACACGTGCCCCACATCGTCAACCAATGGAACACACGTTGGGCATGAGGAGTCATCGTCCAACCGGAAACGGAGTTGCTATGCACGGTTGTACCTCGGTAACAACTGGGTCAAATAATGATCCACATCTCCGAGTTTCCGTAGGGTCCACTTCGTTATTTCAGCAATAAGACGAAATGTCACAGGGAGCGGTAGCTCACTGCATCAACTCGTCACTGCAGCGCCTCTGACCGGGAGGTCCTAGGTTACACTCCCCACGGCGACAGAATTTTCGACACTGGCATTTCAGCTAGGTCGAATTCAGTCGCTGTCTGGAGGAGAATTCTAGCGACCGGCTGCTCTGATCGGTAGTTTTCCATGGTTTCTCCGGTCAACACCAGGCGAATGCCGGAGCCGTACCCTACCAAACGGGCCACGGACCGCACGCGATTTTTCCTTCCTCTTCCTTGTCCTATCGTCTACCCTTATATACACACACACTAACATGCAGTACACTACCACATATTCCGGGAGACCGGTCGGGAGCTTAGAGCTTGTCCGGGCTGGGGCGGTGCTCCCACTGGTGGAAGAGTCCTGACTAGGGGGAAACCCCACTAGCCGACGGTAGATCGGCGCCGATCTCGCCATCCAGCGGGAAAAGATCACCGCCATCTCCCGAGGAAAACATGCACTACACTAACGGGACTAATGACCAAAGCAGTTGACGCGCCCGGAAACACGAAAAAATCAATCAATCAATCAATCAACGAAATGTCCATCTACCAGTGGATGATAGAGTCCATCGCCGTTGCCCCAGAGCCATTGTCACCTCCCTCTCTTCCTTCATGATGACGCTTCTATTTGAAGCTCCCTTTCGCTTACAGCCTGGACATTACTTGTGCCATGAGATCTATAAGGGCCGTCTGTATAGATCTATATAGGAGGGAGTATTGTGAGTACGTTGTGGATGGCGTTATGTGGGTTATGCTCGTGGGGATGATAGTCGTGGTACGGTAGTCAGAATGAAAATCGTTTTGGGGGGGGGGATGTCTTGGGGGAATGGTGATGGTGATAGTCAGAGCAGCCGGCCGCTAGAATTCTCCTCCAGACAGCGACTGAATTCGAGCTAGCTGAAAAGCTAGTGTCGAAAATCCTGCCGCCATCAGGACTCGAACCTAGGACCTCTCGGTCAGAAGCGCTGCAGTGACATCAGTTGATGCACTGAGCTACCGCTCCCGGTAGAAAGTTATGTAATCGTGCGCCGGAAAACAGCGAATATTCGCCAGAAAACTCATATTTTATTTCGCATGCCTGTGTTCTTAGCACAAGCCAAGCGACATTCTGTGTTTTCCGTCAGACGTCACAGGAAGAGGAATATTCCTACAAAGGGCATGGTCACGAGGATCAAAAGCCCCCCACTTAAACAGTGACTTATTTCAGTTGGATGGAACTAGTTCCCTGCGTTGGCCTGTGCACTGTCGATCTGAGGGTCAAATGACTCCGCTTCAACTGCCGACCTCCCAATTGATCTGCCACGCTGCTTCCAACCACCCATCACGTGGACGTTGGCCCAGCGCTAGCATAACTGCGTTGGAGATCTCTGGAGCTCGTCGTGCTGTAATTCGTATGTGGCGTCATTTGTGTTGTATCATTTATTTTAAAAAAGACTTAATATGCGTCTAAAAAGAAATGTACTTCAGCTTCCGAGTCAATGACCCCCATCTCTATCAGGCTTCTGTCCAGTTTCCCTGATCCATTGAGCAAATGCTGAAATGGCTCCTTGTTTTGCTTCTGGACGTAAGTGTGGCTTCACTATGCACACGTTTTGTTGAGGTGTTCTTTTGCTCGTAGTGGTAGGAGTACAGCTGAGGGTGAGTTACTATTTTGTTAGCAATCCAGAGAAATCAAATCTGCAGTTCGTTTATCGTTGCAAAGAGTTTTTCTATAACTGGGGAACTAAAATTTCTAGTTTTTTAATGTTGCTAATCTTGCGCTTTTAAAAATATTATTATTATTACTATTATTATTACTATTATTATTACTATTATTATTATAACATTCATTCATCTTTCAGCTATTTATAGTTAAAATGTTGGGATGGGATTCTGGTACTCAAGAAAAATAATATTCTTCCCCATACGTCATACACAGTTTTTACTAATTTTCTTACCAAATAAATTAATAAACCACGTCCTCCCGATGACGTGCAAGCGGCTTCGGTGGCTCAGGGCATCGATGATGTCACTGCAGCGCCTCTGACCGGGAGGTGCTACCGTTCCACTCCCCACGGCGGCAGGATTTTCGACACTAGCTTTTCAGGTAGGTCGAATTCAGTCGCTGTCTGGAGGAGACATTAGCACTGTTCCGCATCCTATGGCGATGTTCTAGTTTCACAGTACAATGTTTGAAAACGACGGTTCTAAACGCATTATTGAAAGTGTTAAGTGATAGACACGCCTATACTCGCGTCGCGGAATCAGTAGAGAACTGTTTACTATTAGATGTTTGCATCAACTGATGTCACTGCAGCGCCTCTGAGGATTTTCGACACTAGCTTTTCAGCTAGGTCGAATTCAGCTGCTGTCTGGAGGAGAATTCTAGCGGCCGTCTGCTCTGATCGGTAGTTTTCCGTGGTTTCTCCGATCAACACCAGGCGAATGCCGGAGCAGTACCCTAAAAAACGGGTCACGGACCACGCGCGATCTTTCACTCCACACCCCTTATTTACACACACTTACACTAACATGCACTACACTACAACACATGCCCGAAGATCAGTGGGGAACTTAGAGCCTATCCCGCGTGGGGCGATGGTGCCTCGCTGGTGGGAGATACCAAGTTGCGGGAAATTTCGCTAGCCGACAGTAGGTCGGCGCCAGATCTCGCCTGGTAAAACTTGATACCTGGTAAAAGTTCATACCTGGTAAAAACTGATACCTGCTAAAAAAATTGATACCTGGTATATTTTGATACCTGGTAAAAATTGATACCTGGTAAAATTGATACCTGGTAAAAATTGATACCCGTTAAAATTGATACCTGGTAAAAATTGATACCTGCTAAAAATTGATACCTAGTAAAAATCAAATCCCAAAGAAAAGTCCGTAAAAATTTCGTATCTATTCATACACTTCTTTTTGAGGTATCGATGTCGTTGAGTCCACTTTTATTAGAACAGATGGCGCGCTGATCTCCATTCCGTTGCATCACAGCCGGGAGGCAACCGCCTTTTGCTTGTTCACCAATGAGCCCCTCGTGGCGGGCACGTGGAAGGCCGAGTGGGACGGCACGGGACGGGAGGACGCGGTCAATTTGGACGGCGCTTCTCGGAATAGACGCCCGTCCGGGCAGCACGTGATCGCAGGCTGATCAGTCGGCGCCGCGAATGGAAGCGAAGTGATGTGAAGGGCTCGGCTGTATACAGGGTGCCCGGGAAGCAAACGTCCCATATCGGAAAAGACGCTCTTCACGCAATTTTAAGCGTACTTTTATTCTAAATTTTAATGTTTTGAATGGCTGAGCCGGGAAAACACTCAAATATTGTTTTGAAAACTTGCTTTCTAGGCAAAAATTTGCATTGCAGAATCATAAAAACACTCTAGAAACATGTAAATTGTTTATTATGTACAAAATAAATGACTATGTTTGTTCAGAAAGAAAAAATAACCCAGAAATAAAACGGTACTCAACATACACAATTTGACTACTTTTTTTCTCGGTTAATTTTTCTTTCTGAACAAATATATTCGTTTATTTTGTAAGTAATAAACAATCTACATGTTTCTAGAGTGTTTTTGTGCTTCTGCAATGTTTTTGCCTAAAAAACGTTTTTTCAAACCAACCTTTGAGAGCTTATTACGGCTTAGATGTTCGGAATATCCGAGTAGTTTATTAGACAAAATATGCTTAAAAGCTTATTTTCCAATTTTCGACGTTTCCTCTTCGAACACCGTTTATCGACACATTTGCCACCATACGCCACATTTGCAACCAAGAGTAAGATAATACTACTAACATACTCTGAGAAATCTGATTGGAAACGGGAAAGGGTTTTTTTTAATAATAAACGTTATTCGTTGGAGGAAGAAACAAGGTTAAGGGAATAGACTTAAGTAAGGAATTGATTCAAAGGAATGACAAATCAGTTATTGCAGGACGATTACGAACCTCCACTTATAACATATGGTTTACAATTTTTCGTTAGATCATATTCCAAATTATTTACAAGGGAAATGCAAGGAATGCGACAAACGAAGGATTGCACTATGTAGGTTAGGAAATGAAAGAGAGTCAATATTCACTGAATAGTGTGGGGAAAATGTAGGATCTTTGAGATGGAAGAAATAGACTGGGAAGATATTCAGAGAGATTCTCAGAGAGAAAGTAATGTAATTCTGCGCGAAAAAACGGCCAATTTTTGGCAGACAAACTTTTTTTAAAGGGCGAAAAAGTAGATAAATCCAGTTGCTGAATTTAGAAAAAAATTCTATGACACATGGTGTAGCCAGAATCTATGTTTTGTGATTGATGACGAAAAATCGAACGTCTGTTCTTCTGTCTGCACGTCTATGAACAACGATAGCGACTAAACCAATCTGCCGATTTTCTCCAAAACTGATATTCTCCAATCGATGTGATCGATGTCAGATACCCTTGACTTTCAACCGATATTTTAATTTTGCGGGATACATTACAAGAAGCCCCTGGGCCATTCTCCAAAATTTCAAAATAATCGCCCTATCATTTTCAATTAAATTTTTTGTTGGATGCTGTGAAGGACGATTAAAGAAATGGTGCAGGTCTCTGTCTCATGTTTGTTGAACACGCTAATTTTTCGGAAATTACAAAAGCTCAAAATTTTTTCAGAGTCTTTCTTCAACTAAAATATTAAAGATAGATATTTTTTCTTTAATGAAATATGTTCTTTAAAGATAAATTTTGAAGTAAGGTCATATACAATTCTTCGAAAATTTGAATACTTTTCGCATAATTTTACGTCAAAGTAAGTGTTTAGCTTCAGTTCATAAGAACATGCCTTGGTCATATTTATAGAGTTATTGGAAATTTTCCGTGGTTTCTCCGATCAACACCAGGCGAATGCCGGAGCAGTACCCTACCAAACGAGCCACGGACCGCACGCGATCTGTCCTTCCTCTTCCTTGTCCTATCCTCTCCCCTTACACACACACTTACACTATCATGCACTACACTACCACATATCCCGGGAGACCGGTCGGGAGCGTAGAGCTTGTCCCGGCTGGGGCGGTGCCCCGCTGGTGGGCGAGTCCTGGTTAGGGGGAAACCTCACTAGCCGACGGTAGGTCGGCGCCGGATCTCATCATGCAGCGGAGGAAGATCACCGCCATCTCCGGAGAAAAAACATGCACTACACTAACGGAACTAATGACCAAAGCAGTTGACGTGCCCGGAAACACCAAAAAATCAATCAATCAATTATCTTAGATTGATTGATTCATTGATTGTTAGTGACTCCGGGGGCGACAACAGCTTAGGTCATTACTCCCGTAAGTGTAGTGCGTGTTTTTTCATCGGGAGGTGGCGGTGGGGGCTCCCCCACTGAATTATACTTGTCCATACGTCACATGTAGTGTTTAATGTTCTCTGATGAAAATCAATCAAGTCAAATCAAATGTCACACATTCGTTTTCGTTCGTGCACGAGGCGTGCGGCATTCTGGACCTTGAGTCACACAGCGACCGTTGCCCAACGTTGAAGCCCCACGCTCCATAGGGAAACTCGTGCGTCACCAGGAAAGAGAGTTTATATAATTGTCTCCAGCTTCCTCATCATGGTCGAATCGGTTACATGGAACTAGTGTTGGGATTTATACCGAATAAAACCCATTACAGTACATTCCCGATTACTGACGTCATGCAACTGGAAGCTCTAAGAAATAGGGAATGAAATATTTGATATTCACGTCTTATGTTAAGGAACAGCAATATTTTTATATTTTTTATAATGTAAAGTACTGGTGTTATTTAATAATATATTTTAAATTTTCATGAATATATTAGATTTGATTTTCTTGAGCAAAGTGCTAGCAACTTTTTGGAGAATGATTTTGTGTGGTTTTGTTCAACAGTTTATTTGATTCTGCAGGACACTCATCATTTTATTAATAAATTCTAATACCATGAATGAATTTTCAAGCGCCTCCTTATATTTTCACGTTCTTTCTGAAGACTGTAAGTCGTTACAAGTGTGTGATTAATGTTTTAAAAAATAGGAAAATCAACATATCGTATTTTTTTTAATTCATACCCCGACTCTTTTTTATTCTATCCCATATATTGCATTATCTATGCATCGATCGTAACCGCACATTCTTCGCATTAAAAAGGTCATGGAATTACATCTAGGTATAAAATATGAACGCGGTACTTCTCAGTCAGTAGGTTGTACATTCTACAGATGCCTCAAAATAGATGTTACAAACCTCTAGAATAGAAAACCGAATTAGGTGGCGCAGGCTTATATAACTGCAGTGCCTCTAACAGGGAGGGCCTGGGTTCCAATCCGGACGGTAGCAGGATGTTCCACACAGGACGAAGATGTATTCGTAGCGTATGTGAAGGATCCTTTTTCAAACTGTATATTCCCCGCCTCACTCAAAGAACTACTACTTAGAATATCATTCTTTAATTTTGAGAGGTACTTTATATGAAGCCCCAGGGGCATTTTCAAAATTTTCTCATATATGACTATTTCTTCTCTAAATTTCTTGCAAAGAATAGAGTAAAATACGCTTCTAAAGATGGCACTGCAATTACAATATTGGAATTGCAATTACAATATTGAAGATACGTCGTACATATTTTTTCTACTAAAAAAACTTGTTCTCGATAATTAGATTTTTCATTGAGATCATGTATATCTTCTGGGAAATTGAAGTAGATTCGGAGCAATTTTGCGTGAAATATATGCAATATTAAAAAATATCAAAAACAAAAATTTCTCAAAAACAGTCCAAATTTTTTTCTTTGTACTTTTGGTAGGGATAATGCTAAAAGTACTGTATAAGACGATTTTGCTCTATTCTCCTTTTTTTAAAAAGTTACACAATTGTGTTTGTTTACATCTCTCACGAAGTTCATATTAATTAAATTAAGAACAATTTGTTCATATTATTGGATTTTTGACTACATGTGCCTTATGTCTGATAAAGTTTTTCGGAAACTCAAAAGTTTCCTATGAAAATGAACTCAAATTTCCGTATTTTCAGAAACGTACAAATGCTATTTTCTCAAAAATGGCTCCAATTTTTTCTTCAAACGTTTAGTACGGATAAATGCACTGTATAGAAAGACATTACAGTGATTTTTCTACATTTTTATCTTTTTTTAAAAATTTCGCAAATGTATTAGATTTTAAATATCTCTCACGACGTTAGTATGTACATTTCCAGAAATGTGTTTACGTTATTGCATTTGGGAGTGGAAATGCTTCAAAAGTTTATTCAAAGCTCAATTGTTTTCTATGAAAAAGTTTCAAATTTCGCCCTTGTAGAAATACTTAAATGACATTTTCACAAAAAACGGCTACAAATTTTTCAACGAAAATTTCGACTTAGGACAATGTATCAGTTCTACCATTAGGAAACCGAAAAAGGGAGAAAATGTGAAAAAATGTAGTTTGGACGACGGTAAATCGCAGCAGAGAAGAGGGAAAAAGTCAATAGCGAAAAGTTGGCCTAGACCAAAGAAATTAGAAAACTAGTTCAAGAAAGTCTTTCCATCCTGTTACACCACTAGTTTTTTTTATTTTTAGATATTCTCTTATTGAGGATGAGAAAAATTGCCTTCAAGACAATATTTCTTTTGATTCAAAGGAAAGATTTTTAACTGTAAAATAATCCTCTAGCATTCTCGTCCGTTGCTTCCTCGAATTTCGTTTCTTTTGTCTACTCGAGCCATGACTTCCCCTTGTATTGGTGGCCATAGAAAGCAAGCAATTCGATCCCTTTTCTTCGTGGCGAGTGTTGTCAGGTGTATTGAAAAGAATTTGTTCAAGAGAAGCTGAATGACGCATTTTGAAAGGCGATTCGGGTCTCTTTCAGAAATGGTGCAGGTTCAGGAAGAGCTAAACAAGATTTCGCCATGACGGATTGCCAACCTATGCGGATTAGGTGATATAACGGTTAGCGAACCGGGACGTTTAACCCGAGTTCGCGGGTTCAAACCCGACCGACGAAAGGCCGGGGAAGGAGGGGAAGGAAAGCCGGCTGTCCCATGTAGTAGGTTTACTGCATGTAAAAGATCCTCAAGCCTAAAAGAAGCTTCTCAGCTAAATTCAAATCGCCTGATTTGTCGCCCAAGATGATACCTCCTTTCTCCTCTAGATGGTGAAAGAAGCGCAGCAAAATCTGCGTAGTCAGACGAAACAGTGGGGCTAATATTCCGAGAGAATTCTCCTCCATACAGCGGGTAAATTCTACCTATGTAGCTGATGTTCGAATACTAGAACCTCCCGGTCAGCAGTACTGCAGATACATGAATTGATGTTCTTAGGCGCCTAATTTGATCCCCTTCTGGAAAACACGACATTTGTTTCTTTCCAGGGATAGATGCCCAATTGATGTGTTATTCGCGATTTCCGCACTTTGTAATGTTAAAATAAAGGAAATTGGACAATAAAACATGTGAGAGAAGATTCTTAGATTCATTCAGCCTGTCTTGCGTAAGAAATGATGCTCTTTACTTGTTGATTTTTTCATTTCGTCCCCTCAGTTTTCAATGTCCCCTGTGGAGAAATTACCACTTTGCACTTTATAAAAGGCATGCAATGTCAAATGTGTTAGCGCGTTTTATGATGCAGGTATGGAAGCTTTTTACCTCAGTGATACGCTATCTGATGGGACTTTGTAAATCTGCGTGTTTGCTTACAAATAAATGAGTGAATTTAGTACACATTTTACTTTAGCCGATCTTACGTATACTAACGAAATGTTGGGAGCATCAAAGGCGTACCGGGAGCAGTAGCTCAGTGCATCAACTGATGTCACTGCAGCGCCTCTGACCGGGAGGTCCTAGGTTCCCACTCCCCACGGCGGCGGGATTTTCGACACTAGCTTTTCAGTTAGGTCGAATTTAGTCGCTGTCTGGAGGAGAATTATAGCGGCCGGCTGCTCTGATCGGTAGTTTTCCGTGGTTTCTCCAATCAACACCAGGCGAATGCCGAAGCACTAACCTACCAAACGGGCCACGGACCACGCGCGATCTGTCCTTCCTCTTCTTTGTCCTATCCTCTCCCCTTACACATACACTTACACTAACATGCACTTCACTACCACATATCCCGGGGGACCGGTCGGGTGCTTAGAGCTTGTCGCGGCTGGGGCGGTACCCCGTTGGTGGGAGAATCCTGGTTAGGGGGAAATCCCACTAGCCGACGGTAGGTCTCGCCATCCAGCAGGGGAAGATTACCGCCATCTCCCGCGAAAAAAACATGCACTACACTAACGGGACTAGTGACCAAAGCAGTTGACGCGCCCGGAAACAGGAAAAAATCAATCAATCAATCAATCAATCCAGCTTTGTCCTTTCCAACTGCGTTCTTTTCAGCTTTATCCTTTCCAGCTTTGTCCTTTTGAGCAACATACTTTTTAACAGTCGTACTTTCCTGCACTGGTCTTTCCAGCACCGACCATTTTAGCAACCGTTCTCCCCAGCATCGTTCTTTCAAGCTTTGTCCTTTCCAGCACCGTCCTTTTTAACAACCATCGTTTCCCGTACCATTCTCTCCAGCACCGTTCATTTGAGCACCATCGTTTCTAGCACCGTACTTTCTGGCAACCGGTCTTTCCAGCACCGACCACTTTAGCAACCGTACTCTCCAGCATCATCTTTTTTAGCTTTTGTCCTTTACTGGACCATCCATTTTAGCACCGTTCGTTCTCGCTTTCCTCGTCCGTCCTTTCTAGAAACTTTTTTTTTTCATCGTTCTTTTTGGCAGCCTCTCTCTCACTGTCCTTTCCAGCACAGTCCTTTTAAATGTTTTCCCCTAAAAAGTAGTATCGTTAACAAATTCAATAAAACACACTTAAGATTACTATTTCTGTTTTTCTTCAAACTTAATTCTAGTAAATCAATATTTCTTCTTGATTGTCAATACATGTTTGCAAATAAAAGTATCCAAAGTTTTTTATGACAATCATTTATTTCAGCAATTGCACTTATTTTCTTTTTTATTATTTCTTTTTTTTTAACGTTTCGTAACTAGTTTTGTTACATCATCAGGTGCTAAAATAATGGGACACAGAAACCGTTATTCTACATATGAATTAGTGTAATTACTAGAATAGTTCACAAACACTACAATTGTCTCACAAGTATAAGTCTATTGAGTAAAATTATCTCAAAATCAAACATATCTACTACAAAAGAGATTCTTTTATAATTTTTATACAAAACAACCAAAGAACAACACAACAAAACAAAATCAATACAATACCAAATGAACACTCATCTTAGTGAGGGAACGCTATCCCATTGAATTACCTCTGCAGTACAACAATCAAGGAAACATTACGAAATTACCTCACTCTCACTCAGTTGATATCACATATCTAACCGTTACAAACAGACACTCCATTCAAAGTTTGAATGACACCAACGGGCGCATGAATATGTAGTGAGGTTACAACACGGCGTATGAATATGCAGTTTGCCAACTTAACCACTATACTGGATCTACATTGCGCGGATATTTAATTTTAATTTTATATAACACATTGTCATAGGCATTGGTAAAAACATTCATTTCAACATTGGTATTTAAAGTCTGATTTAACTTAATCTGAAGTGTTTCTGAAATGAGTCGTGGGAATCTCCTGTAGGTTCTCAAAGTCAAATTCATGTGACAAATTTAGTCTGTATCTAGATAAAGAAAGTCGTGGAGAAGATTCTTATATATTTCTAGAATGTTCTTTCATTCTTTGTTTAATTGGGCGCTTAGTTTGTCCTACTTATGTTAGATTGCAATGTTGGCAAGGTAAACTACATACTACGTTCTCACGTTCCATAAATTGCTGAAATAAATGATTGTCATAAAAAACTTTGGATACTTTTATTTGCAAACCTAATTTTATTTATGAAAAACGTTTGACGCTACTTGATTCTTCTGTAGGTGAGTGGGTAGTCTGCGTTGTGAGGGGGGTTGGGAATCGAGTTTTGTTTGGGGGGGGCGGTTTTTCATGTAGGTTGCGT
Source organism: Teleogryllus oceanicus (assembly GCA_964035755.1). NCBI lineage: Eukaryota > Metazoa > Arthropoda > Insecta > Orthoptera > Gryllidae > Teleogryllus > Teleogryllus oceanicus. Next base: position 83,270,247 of record CAXIVR010000013.1, on the reverse strand, counting down.
TTTCCTCTTGGGACGAAATGCAACACGAAGGCATTTTGATTGATTGATTGATTGATTGATTGATTGATTGATTGATTGATTGATTGATGTTTCCATCCATGTTAACTTCTATGGCCATTTTTCTCGTGAGTGAAGTGAATGTGTTATTTCGGGAGGAGGTGCTGTTTCTCTCCTGTTGAACAGTGAGTTTCGGCGCCGATCTACACTTCAGCTTGTAATGGATTTACCTCTCCAGGTCTCTCTCATTGCGATGCAGCGCACCAAACGGAACTCGTTTAAAGCTTCCGACAGTTTTTGAATTTTGTGCCTGAAGACCCTTAGTGAGATCGGCAGCAATTCTCGAAAAGTATTGGTTAAAGAGATTAGCCACTGTTGCCGGATCGTTCACATTGATATCGTTATATTTTAAAACAACATTCTCTACGGGTTTTCTAGTTGATTTGGTAGTATTTTTTTATTATATTCTACATTGCTTTTGTTTTATTATTTGAGTTCAAAATATCCTGATCGTTTTTCATGATTTTAGCCTGCCTTATGACTTTTCGTAACAATGTTTTGTATTTTTTAAAGTAGATAAGGAAATCTTGCGTTTAGAAATAAAGTAGAGAGTACGTTTATTTTTACACGATGTTCTAATTCTTTTTGTGATCCAAGTATTAATTTTTCGTGAAATGTTTAATTTTCTCTTTTTAATAGGAAAGCATGCGTTAAAGAGAAATGAAAGCTTTGAGAAAAATAAATTATATTTTTCATTTGTGTCAATAGCGTTATAAACTGCCTCCCATGATTCTTTCAGCAAGGAGTCCGTAAATAACTTTATGTTAACCTAGTAAATGCTCGGCACATGCGTGATTTATTTATTGTGTCAGTTTAACCTAGATTTTCGTTATTATTTCATATTAGTTGTGGTTTTGTTAATTATAATCTGATCTATTGCTGTTTGTGATTTAAGAGTATTCCGTGTAGGTACGTTGACTGTAATATCTAAATTAAAAGAATGAATTAAATTGAGGAACTGCTCTTTTTCGTGGGATTCGCTCAGAAAATCATTGGTTTCCCTACGTGTATAATAATGTAGTGAATGTGAGTGTGAGTAAAAGCAAGGAGTGAGGATAGGACAAGGAAGAAGAAGTAAAGATCGCGCGCAGTCCGTGGCCCGTTTGTTAGGGTACTGCTCCAGCATTCGCCTGGTGTTGATCGAAGAAACCACGGAAAACTCCCAATCAAAGCAGCCAGCCGCTAGAATTCCCCTCCAGACAGCGACTGAATTCGACCTAGCTGAAAAGCAGGTGTCGAATATTCGTCATCGTCTGCACACGAACTTTAGGAACTCCCGATCGGAGAGGCAGCACTGCAATGCTGATGTAATCAGACAGTTAATTTTTTTGGTTGTAGGTTGGTTCGTCGTCTGGAGATGAAATGCCACATGAGGTCATTTCGAAGCTTCAGCGGTTGTTTGCCCATGACAACACTCAGCAGTTACCTACTTTATCTTTAAGGTCTTTGACCGACTAGCGTTTCCTCAGTCCAACGTCAATACGAACAGATCCACTATAACATCAACCATAACAACAACAAAAACAAATGGAGGTTCTCGGTGGCTAATTGAAGCTCAGATTTCTTGGCGCCTCCATAAGCAATATTCAATTCTATTTTTAAATTGGATGCCCAGCTGTCTAGTGGATTTAGATAGTTTTTTTTCTTGCTTCTGATACCGATGAATGATAATTCACATCCGCCCTGTTTTATTTTGAATTTTATTGAAATTACATGGTTCAGTTGTATTATACTTTGGCACATGTGTTGTTCAGTTAACCCTAAGAAACTATAATTAATCATTTGTGACTAACACGAGAGGTTGGTGTAATTAATTGAGATTTGTTACTTTCCTGCACTTCCGTAAACATTTTAATGAATTTAGGGAATTAGTATATGTACTCTCGTCCGCGGAAAAGTTAATAGCGGGTTAGCACTTCTGTTCTAATCGCCTATATATTGACAGTACAACTGTATGCACTTACAAGCCTTAAGATAATACAGTTTATTTATTTATTTATTTTACGTCAAAAAACAGTTAAAACTGCGTATGACGTGCTATGGGGAAAAGTGAATTGTGTGCACATTTTCAAAATTCTGTGATCCCTACACTAAGTCATATACTACTTAAATTTTGAAAACAAAAAGTAGTTCAAAACCAGTTCACTTACTTATGGTAAATGCAGCGTTATCACCTAATGTTTGCTTGAGCTGTTGCAGTGAAAACGCATTATTAGTTCAAATTTCGATTAAAAAGCTCCAAATTAATTCCAATTTCGATAAACATTTTGTATTGTACAACGGGCTGAGGTGGCTTTGTGCATCAGTTGTTGTCTGTGCAGTGCCTTTGTTCAGGAAATTCTAGGGTTCCGCTCCCCACGGAGGTAGCATTTTTAACACTAGCTACAGTCACTCCCAAAACTGTTTGGACACCTGGGATTTTCTGGTATTTACAATGAATTTAAAAAATCTCCTAATTCTAAAAATACAATTCGTATAGTACTATAAAAATACCTCAGAATAACAAGCAAATATGTTCTTGTTGAAAGGTACATTTTGAACACATAAATTAACGACTAAATACATTAGGAATTGAAAACCTCGCCTCAAAACCATTTGGTCACTTGGGTTATTTAAAAAAAATACAAAAGTACTTAAAAAAAGAACATTCAATATTTTGTGGTTTCAATCGGTGACGAGAGCAGAACTCGCTGGCTCCTGGACAACGTTCAGCCCTGTCCACACTTCGACTGTCCGTTGATTTCAATTGTTTCTTTCCATATTTAAAGGACTGATCTTTCAGTTCAGTCGCGCTCTGTCCGAGTAGTGTTTAGGCAAACTGATTTGTATAACTGATGGTTGTCATTCTGTGAACTCTTTAAAATTCACGACCGATTTACTAAATTAATTATGCGATTAATATATAATGTTGATTTTGGAAGAGAATTTCTTGGGAGAAGTCGATTGTCTTGAAGATTAATTAGTGGGATTATATAGTATTCGATGTGTTTTGTTCAACATCATGGAGAAGTTGTTGAAATCAGTGAGCTGAATTGTTTGGCAGTGACTGGTGTAGTCGATTCTTTTCAGAGACTTCTGGTGGCCTGTTCTGATTGGTGGTTCCATGGTTTTCGTTCAACATCAGGAGAATTCGGAACATACCTAAAACGGGCGGCCGCGCGATCTCCTTCTCTTCTTTGTTCTATCTCGTCCACACACCTTACATGCACTAAACTAGAACGTGTGGCGGGTGCTTAAAGTTAGTCGTGTGTTTCGCACTTGACGCGTTCGGAATCACCAATCAATGAATCAAATCAATTGTATTGATTGATTGATTTTTTCGTGTTTCCGGGCGCGCCAACTGCTTTGGTCATTAGTCCCGTTAGTGTAGTGCATGGTTTTCCGGGAGATGGCGGTGATCTTCCCCCGCTGGATGGCGAGATCCGGCGCCGACCTACCGTCGGCTAGTGGGGTTTCCCCCTAACCAGGACTCTCCTACCAGCGGGGCACCGCCCCAACCGGGACAAGCTCTAAGCTCCCGACCGGTCTCCCGGAATATGTGGTAGTGTAGTCTGCATGTTAGTGTCAGTGTGTGTGTGTGTGTGTGTGTAAGGGGAGAGGATATGACAAGGAAGAGGAAGGACAGATCGCGCGCGGTCCGTGGCCCGTTTGGTAGGGTACTGCTCCGGCATTCGCCTGGTGTTGATCGGAGAAACCACGGAAAACTACCGATCAGAGCAGCTGGCCGCTAGAATTCTCCTCCAGACAGCAGCTGAATTCGAGTTAGCTCAGAAGCTAGTGTCGATTGGTTTTTTCGAGTTTCCGGGCGCGTCAACTGCTTTGGTCATTAGTCCCGTTAGTGTGGTGCATGTTTTTTCTCGGGAGATGGCGGTGATATTCCCCCGCTGGATGACGAGATCCGGCGCCGACCTACCGTCGGCTAGTGGGGTTTCCCCCTAACCAGGACTCTCCCACCAGCGAGGCACCACCCCAGTCGGGACAAGCTCTAAGCTCCCGACCGGTCTCCCGGAATATGTGGTAGTGTAGTCTGCATGTTAGTGTATGTCTGTGTGTAAGGGGAGAGAATAGGACAAGGAAGAGGAAGGACAGATCGCGCGCGGTCCGTGGCCCGTTTGGTAGGGTACTGCTCCGGCATTCGCCTGGTGTTGATCGGAGACACCACGGAAAACTACCGATCAGAGCAGCCGGCCGCTAGAATTCTCCTCCAGACAGCGACTGAATTCGACTTAGCTCAAAAGCTAGTGTCGAAAATCCTGCCGCCATCAGGAATCGAACTTAGGACCTGCCGGTCAGAGGTGCTGCAGTGACATGAGTTGATGCAAACATCTAGTAGTAAACATTTCTCTACTGATTCCGCGACGCGAGTATAGGGGTGTCTATCACTTAACACTTTCAATAATGCGTTTAGAACCGTCGTTTTCAAACATTGTACTGTGAAACTAGAACATCGCCGTTAGGATGCGAAACAGTGCTAATGTCTCGTTTTGCACAGAAGGCCAAACATTGACCGTTTTCAGCATTCTCCCACCTCTACACCTCTAAAAATAAAGTTAATATTCGCATTTTGTAGGTTAGTTTATCATATTTAATATTATATATAGCAGTTGTTTCGATAAAACGCTTAATTTTAGAGAATCAAATAAAAAACTTTAAAATGTGCGAAATGTGTAGGTGTTTTAGTTTTGCGATTGTCTCTTTGAACCTGATATTTTTCGATGCAGCAAACATATCGTAAAATTCGAAAGCAGCATCGCCAAAAAGACAAAAGAAATTCCGGGTTTTTTTGTAGGACTGACTGAAGTACAAGCAATATGAAGGATGTCATCTTAAGGTTGGTAAATGCACAAACAGTAGTACATAGATGATTAGAACGAAAGTTGAGATAGTTTTGGACTAACCTTGTATTTCGGAATGGGTTTCTGCATAGCGCGAATTCTAATAGCACAGGTATTCGTATAAGATGTGAATAAAAATTGGAATTTACATTTAACCGAATAAATGGGTCAAGTTATTTCTTGCTTTCATGAAATTTATCCTGCACGGAAGAGCTACATTTACTCTGCAATCCAAATGTGAAATAATGTGATCGCATTTTCCTTCAATTCATATCCGCAATAGAAATAGTATTATAGAAACGGAGTTAAAAATAGATCACATGTTACGGCGTGCAGAGATAAGTGGCCTTAACGACATTGCTTATAAAGAACGAGATGCGATGTGGCAGACAACCCAAAACTTGCACATCACTGGATTGTGGACCCAACGACTTGGATTGGTTGATTGTTAGTGATTCCGAGCACGTCAACTACTGAGGTAATTAGTCCCGTTAGTGTAGTGCATGTTTTTCTCGGGAGATGGTGGTGATCCTCCCCCGCTGGATGGCCAGATCCGGCACTGACCTACCGTCGGCTAGCGGAGTTTTCCTCAACCAGGTACCAGCGGGGCACCGCCCCAGCTGGGACAAGCTCTAAGATACCGACCGGTCTCCCGGAATATGTGTTAGTGTGGTGCATGTTTGTGTAGGTGGTGAGAATAGGGCAAGGGAGAGGAATGAACGATCGCGCGCTGTCCGTGATCCATTTGTTAGGGTAGTGCTCCGGCATTCACCTGGTATTGATAGGAGAAACCACGGAAAACTCCCGATCAGAGCAACCGGTCACTAGAATTCTTCTCCAGACAGTGACTGAATTCGAGCTAGCTGACAAGCTAGTCGAAAATCCTTTCGCTGTCGGGATTTGAATCTAGGGCCTCCCGGTCAGAAGCACTGCTGTGACAGCTGATGCCCTGAGCCACCTCTCCCGGTAGAGTTAATATAGAAAATGCTGCCAGCGTGGGAAGTGGAACCCTAGGACCTCCCGGTCAGAGGCACTGCAGTGACATCAGCTGATGCCCTGAGCTACCTCTCCCGGTCAACGACTTGGGCTGTGAATTTAGCTGTAATCTTAAAATGCTGCTATTGCATCGACTGTTTTCGTTTAAAATGTCATGTACCAATGGGGAGGAGGAAGTTTTTAGTATTAACATAGATTTTTCCTTCTATCGTTGCATAGTAAAGAAGTTTTATTGTTAAGGATTTTTATTATTTCAGCCTTTCTGAACACTTAGTGATAGGTTCGACTTTTATTGCTTATTTGATATTTACAAAACATTCAAAACCGTCATACATTCTTGAAGATCTTCACACGACCAAAGGATGTAATGAAAAAAGACAGATGAGCGTTCATACCATTAATTTTACGATTTTCTTGAAATTTAGTGATTATACTATAACAGTATTTAACAAATCGAGTGGAAAAATGAGGGGTATAATTCGATGTATGTTATGTATGTGTAATTATGTATTTAAAAAAACGAGTGACTAGGGATTTCTTATTTACCACGTGTTCAATTATATCTGATTATCCACGAGTTATGTTCAATATTTTTTCGTCTCCATTTAAGAATAAGTTTCAATAAATTAAAGCATATCATTACCATTCGATGCATACATTTGATAACGTCACATTGGTTCTGAAAAATACCTACTTTAGTGGGCCTTGCATTGTTTTTGTTTACAAGAAATGGTTGCAAATGTAAGATAATGAACATACGCTTGATGAAATATTAGAAGCAGTTATCAAAGTCATGAAATAATTACTTCCCACGAAAAGTGAAGACAGGTATGCGAGACAATTTTGCATGGATAAATATTTATATACAAAAAATATCACTTCTGACCCAGTTTTGCTGGCGTACTATTTAGAACTGATAAACACAATTGATGTTTATATTTTGTGCATTTGCAATATGCTAAAACCAAATTATACACATGTAAAACATTTAATTTATTCACGTTAAATATTTTATTGTTTCGTTTGTCAGCTGTGTCAAATAATGATTTACTTCACCAAGTTTGTTTCATTCTTTTTTTTATGTAATTCATGGAGTTACGTAATCTGTTATGTACATTTTTGTTCATGTTTCATGGTCGTTTGGAAGTATTTTGACGAAGTCTTTACTTAATTAATTTAGTTCTGAGTGGTAGTATTTACTAAAAATATAATTATTATGTAGTTTTCGGTAGTTTTAATACCTGTCCAGAATTTTTTCTCTCATTTTTTAAACCCTATCTCATTCCTGCCATTTTCACTTTTCAAAAGCCTCATTCCTCACATAATTTTCTCACCGACGGATATTATTTCTGTTTGAACTTTTAAAAATAATTTTATTTCTTGTATCTTAAATTCTTCCTATAATGATATTGAAACGACGTAAATAACCAAGAGCTGTAAATTCATCCGACCTCAACAAATATTAGTCTTTTTTTGTAATTTGCCATTTTCCCGCTTCTCGAATTAACATGACCTAGTCTAAATGAACATTTCCCTAAAATACATACTAATTTTAAGGAGCTGGATTTTACACGTAATGTCAGAACATAGGAGATGGAAGGGTTTGGTATATTTAGTAGGAACAAAAAATGAAAAATATTTTTACTTCATAACGTTCGTTTTAATGTTTCGCATTTGATATGATATTTGCCAATAGGGGTTTTACATACAACAATATCAACACAAAATAGCAACTATATAATGCAATAAAATGATTAGCAACAAAACAGTGGCATTGGTTTGCCAACAAGCCCTGGCGGCTGTCATGGCAACTAACACTCTCAATGGTCATGGAGCATTTATACACTAGATAAGAGTCTCTACAACATAAACTTCCCAACTGTAACCATGGTAGTTTCACAGAAGTTGGCTAATGGCAGATATTCATTCCAGTTTCGGTGTTAAGTAACATTATAATAGAGTATTTGACAACGAGTAATTTTCACTTTTGTTGTTTGTGATGTGTGACTGCCGTTAGCCAACTTTTACGAAACTTCCCGCACATACAACATCTCCCAGAGGAACTTTTGTGTCAATAACGTACTTTTTTCTCTTTTTCCTTCAATTTACTGCAACTACAAAAATGCATAAATACAATGGATCTGGTATACAATACATTTTTATAGGGGTTTTTCTCTTTTCGAGTAATCGCTAAACTTCTCTGCAAGGAACTGTATCCAATTAAAACTATACTCGATATGAGCTAATATGTATTTGCATTTGAAGCTGTGAACAGGGTTCTTTTATCTCAATCAAAAAAAATGTTTTTCACGAATACAAAAAACGACATCGAAGTTCTACTCTCAAGTACAACCTTAGGCTTACAAATCTCAATGGAATGTTACTTTTGTGACAACTACAGCAATAAACGGACAAGTACATAAAACAAATAAAATTTATAGTTTCTATGATTTCCCCATACTTGCTTCAGTGATGATGATAATGATATCTTTATACAAGCATGAGGATGTGAACTTCACAGATATTACAAAATAATCAGTCTGCCTTTGCATGTTACAGTGATATATTACATTAACACATAAAAACGTTGTTTCACCCACAGTTATTGACAACTATATTCAGAAAAGCCACAAACAAACTAAATACAGTTGAAGATTCAATTTTCTAATAAAGCGGTTGGCAACAATGCAGGTTCACGAAATTACACACACGTACATACAATCCCAGCCTTGCACTTTATTCTAGGGAGAAAATGGGACAGAACTTTTTTTTTCATTTTCTTCCCATCAATATTTGATAACGTTCACAATTTGAATGTCAAATTTCGTCAAATATTTATCTTATCATTTAATAAATACTCTTTTTGGTACAATCGAATACTGTATGACATGAAAGTTCATTATATTTTAAGATCTGAATATAGTTGCGTTGATGCATGTTTTTCCTTCGAGTAAAAGAAATTTAAGTCTTTCTTCCTCCATGATTCCATGGAGATGATAAATATACAGGTATCTATAATACATTTCAAATATAAATTACATACATAACTTAAAACATGGTTCTGACACTCTAGGCCTCGCGCAAACCGTTATTCTATTCTCTGATTATAAAAAGAAGCCTTTATCCGATTGTAAAACCATCACCATATTTCTATTCGTCCAATTCCCACCAAAAGCTTAGCTCAACAATGAACATTTCCAATATAGTACATATCCATCTTTAAACATCTTAAAATATCTCATCGTTAAGTTACTACAGAATAAAGTTATCACAGACACATCTCACCTAGTAGCATTTTGCTGCCTTTTTGTTAATAAAAAAGATTATTATTATTTTACAGATTGTAGGTTTATTTTCAGTCCTATTTATATGACCAACTACCATCGTTTGAGGTTGCTTTCCATCAGTCATAAGCCATTGAGTCCGGGATCACCTGTAAAGATCTCGCAATCGATCAATCGCATCGATTTGTACAGTCTAACCAACTTTAGATGTGTTAGCGAATTCAGGAATGAAACCTTTAAGAAAGTACACGAACGAAAGGAAAAGTTGCAGCACTTTTCTTCCATTTATTACTTTTGAAACAGCGAATTGATGGTTTTGGAACATTAAATTCCAGGGTTAAATTTCACTTAAATAAAAATTATTCTTTTACTTTTGACTTGCATAATGTGAGCTTAAAGTATGTGCGTAGAAATACTGAATTGGTCGACCAGAAAAATTATTGATAATACACTGTACAGTCTATTACGTTCATTTTTTGGCAATACCAATGTTTACCTATTGATTGTTATCGATATGTGCTTGCCTGTACACAAAAAATATACAGACGAGTTTATTGATCGTTTTTCTGATGGACAAATTTAGTAGGAAATGCCAGCGTTTTGACTTTTGTCTCCAAAAGTCATAAACTCCACCAATCGAAGAATAAGACCGGAAATGAAGATAGCATGTGCTATTTAACACATCGCGATCAGTTCGGCATTTTACGTTAGTTCTCAGATGTTCCGTTCGCACGCAGTAACACTCTTCGACAACCAAGAAAGATACGAAATAGACTGTTCACCGTACTTGGATGTCAGAAGGTCAATCATTGGTTAATCCTTGGCACTGGTCAATCATTTTTCTGATCGACAAATAGATCAATTTACATTTAAAAAAATCCCGAGTGGCATTGTGTAGCTCAACAGCTGATCGCCAACACAAACTTGAGCCTCCACTCATCTAACAGCTCTCATTCTTCCCTTCGACCTCGCTCAAACATCCTCAACACGAATGGTACTCACTACAAGGCTACATAGTACGTAAAGCATTGCATGCATTTATAGATACATTATATTATAATTCAAAGTCTTATACCTTACTCAAACATACTTTTAAATACAAAAGAAGCAAAAAAGACTGCACTATGTACTTCGTATCGGTACAAAAATAACAAAAAAAAAGTAACAGAGAGAAAGTTATAGATCAGAAACAAAACAGAACGATCATGTTGGCGTTCTGTTTGATTTTCAGGGGGGGGGGTGCAAATGTTGCATTATTCATTCTACATTTATCCTACCTTACGTAGTTGATACTTAATACATGTACCATTCCCCTTGTGGTGGCTTTTCGTACAGTAGAGATGTACAAAGAAACCTGACAACCTCTTTCTAAGCGTTTGCCTCTGGAGGAGAAGCGAGAGGGGAGGAAGGGGGAAACAGTTGAAGCTCTCGTGGCGGTGGCCTTGAGACAGTAGATCGATGCCCGGCGCCGAGGGAGGGACGGGCGAGAGTGGGGGGAGGGAGTTGAGGTGGGGAGGTTCTAGTATTGATCTATCCTCGCCCCCACCACCCGGTCTGCCCCCACTCCGCGTCCGCCCAGTTGTACACTATTCTGCGTACGCGAGGTCTCCCGCTCTCTCTCTCTCTCTCTCTCTGTCGCCATCTCTCTCTCTCTTTCTCTGGCTGTCTCTCTCTCTGTCTGTCTTTCTCTCACTCTGTCTCCGCCTCTCTTTTTATCTCACTCTCTCTCTCTCTTTCGTTTACAGTGTCTCCGTCTCTCTTTCTCACCCTGTGTACCTTCTTTCAGAGGGTTTCAACCCCTCCCTCTCCCGTTCTCTCTCTGCATGCGTCCTTTCCCTCAAGCCTTCTGCAACACGTCGTCCAGAAGAAAAACTAGGCCTCTCCACCAACCATTTCAAACGACCCCGCCCTCCCCCCCCCCCCAAAAAAAGTTATTCTGTTCGTCAACACACGGTCTGCCCGACTCCTTACGACCTGGTCCCAATATGCTCTACTCTGCACATCTTACGGCTTCGATCTACCCCATTTCCCTCGCGGGGCATCACTCGCCCCGCAGTCAAGCAGCACGCGAGGGAAGCCGTGTGTGCCGGAGTGCGCTCTGAACGGCCGCTACGAAACGAGGAATGTTGACATGAAAATCGGGGTCAGCAGACGTGTTGTGCCGTCGCCTCCTCGCTGCAAGTCTCATGGAGGAGAAGAAGAAGAAGTAGAAAGAGCCTCGAGACGGTGTTTCGAAACGACGTCCAGCGACGCCGTTTCGGTCAAAATTAGCGTCGCGGCCCGGGCACTCAGCCACCTCGACTATCTCGGGCGCTGGCCGCGGGGAACTGAAGAGGAACTGACCGGGAACTGCGAGCGCGACGCGCAGTACTGAAAAGCGTCAGTTCGCACGGGAACAGGAACGGATTTTGGGGCTGCACTTCGTTGCGTTCGTTCAGAAATTGTTATTTACGTAATTGGTACTGAAAGTGTGTCTGACGTATGAATGAAATATGGAGGTCGAGGAGACGAAGGTCAATTTTACCGTACGCGTGCTGTAAAGTAAGGTTTTAAACGGTTCATTAGACAGTGAAGATAAGCACTGCTTTCCATCCACGAGTGCTAAAAAGAATATTTCGAGTTCAAAAAGTCGAGTGCATTTTCTAACTTTGTTTTCATTGTTTGAGGAACAAGTTTCTGCGATAATTAACAGTGGTAAATTCAATGACAGTGATAAGGATAATTTGGAAAAGGCAAACTACTACTTCTTGAATGAACGAATATTTCGTACATCTTTAAGTAAACTTTGAGATAACTGATAAAGTATCTCGAGCAATATTTAGAAAAGATACATGTAGCTGTGTAGTTTTAATATCAGCGATAAAATGAGTTGGCTCATTTGTAAATGGCTTCATCACAATTGTTTGCAATGGCAATCGCCCAGCGTGACTTTCATTGGTTTCTCGACAGTCAAAGTAGTCAGGTCCCAGAGTAACTTCCATATATCATCGAGACATTACATGACAGAGAGAGGAACAGAGTTCTTACCATAGAAATAATTAGGGGAGTTTCCAACGAGAGAGAGATAGTGACGTCACGCTAGAAATAATAAATCACGGGAACACAGCTTCGTGTAGCAAGCAGCCTCCATATGAGAGCTACGTTTACGCACCAACGACAGAAAAAAACCAGTTCTTACACTACAAGCAATTAGAGATTAGGGAGCTGCCCATCCCGCGTGAAAGAGAGACAGAGAATGACCTGATGCACAAACAACAAAGTTTATTTTGGTGTAGCCAAACGGCGACACTTAGAGAAGCCAGAGAGAGAGAGAGAAGACTTCACACACAAATCTTGGTTATCCAAACGGCGACACTTTAGGAAGCCAAAGCGAGAATGGCCTCATGCACAAAGCTTATCTCGGTGTATCCAAACGGCAACACCTAGAGAAGCCAGAGAATGACCTCACATACAAAACTTATCTTGGTGTATCCAAACGGCGACACCTACAGAAGCCAGAGAGGGAATGTCCTCACGCACAAAGCTTATCTCGGTGTATCCAAACGGCGACACCTAGAGAAGAAACGACACCAAGAAGAGAGAGAGAGAATGTCCTCACGCACAAGGCTTGAATCTCGGTGTATCCAAACGGCGACACCTAGAGAAGCCAGAGAGAGAGAACGACCTGCCGGCGACGCCTAGGTGCTGCGGCTGGCCGGCCGCGGGGGCTCGGCGGCGTCGGGCAGCGGCGGCAGCGTCGTCGCGCTTCTCCTCCTCCTGCGCTGGGCGCCGCCCCCTCACGAGCGCCACGAGGAGCTCAGCAGCTGCGGGCCCGGGTACGAGCTGGCGGCGCGCGCGCCGGGCCGCCGCGACGGGATGGCCACGGGCTGCGACGCCGGCGGCGGCACAGCCACGGGGCTGCTGCACGCCATACCTGCGCACCACACCACACCAACGTTGCTGCAGGCCGCTCCGGTTATAGCGAACTGGTCCCGTTTCGCCAACATTACACATAAGCATAAGACAACTCGGTTATAGTGAACCTGAACCTCGACTATAGTGAATTGGATGTGGCGAACTCTCGGTTAGAGTGAACCTGAACCTCGGCTATAGTGAATTCGGATATAGCGAACACTCGGTTAGAGTGAACTGGTCCCGTTTCACTCACATTGCACATAAGCATAAGACAACTCGGTTATACTAAACCTGAACCTCGGCTATAGTGAATTCGGATATAGCGAACACTCGGTTAGAGTGAACTGGTCCCGTTTCACCAACATTACACAAGCATAAGACAACTCGGTTATACTAAACCTGAACCTCGGCTATAGTGAATTCGGATATAGCGAACTCTCGGTTATAGTGAACCTGAACCTCAGCTATAGTGAATTCGGGTATAGCGAACACTCGGTTAGAGTGAACTGGTCCCGTTTCACTCACATTGCACATAAGCATAAGACAACTCGGTTATACTAAACCTGAACCTCGGCTATAGTGAATTCGGATATAGCGAACACTCGGTTAAGTGAACTGGTCCCGTTTCACCAACATTGCACATAAGCATAAAACAACTCGGTTATACCAAACCTGAACCTCGGCTATAGTGAATTCGGATATAGCGAACCCTCGGTTATAGTGAGCTGGTCGCGTTTCACCAACATTACACATAAGCATAAGACAACTCGGTTATACTAAACCTGAACCTCGGCTATAGTGAATTCGGATATAGGAACTTAAGTAACTGGTCCCGTTTCACCAACATTACACATAAGCATAAACAACTCGGTTATACAAACCTGAACCTCGGCTATAGTGACTCGGATATAGGAACTTAAGTCACTGGTCCCGTTTCACTAACATTATCCGTAAGCATAGGACAACTCAGTTATAGCAAATCTGAACCTCGGATATAGTCAACCCTCGGTTATAGTGAACTTAGATCCCGTTTCACTTACATTGCAAATAACGCCGTACTTGCGCAGCACACGAAACGAACATCCAGCGTCTTAAAAACGTTACTTCTTTAGAAACAGAACGGTGATAGCGAAAGAAACATCGAGGTTTTTAAAACGTTGTTACAGTCGACTCCGGTTACAGTGAACTCGGATATAGCGAACCCTCGGTTATAGTGAACTTGACTTAACTTTGGGTTACTTTAACGTACGAGGGTGCGAAAACTCTCTACTGCTTTACCTGAACGATCGGCGTGAAAAAAAGCCTTTGGGTGATGTTTGAGGGTACGTAACGGAATCGATTGCGATCTCGATCTTCTGCGCATGCGCAGATGCGAAACGTGAACTGCGCACACTATCGTTAGGGCGTTGGCTTACTTTAACGTACGAGGGAGCGTAAACGTACCCATGGGCAGTGCCCCTCAGGAGGTCTCGGGCGCGCCCGCGCCGGCGCCCGCCGCGCCCGCGCCGTCCACGGGGTCCTTGGAGCGCAGGGAGCGCTTGAGGCGGTCCACCAGCCGCGAGTGGAACTTGTTGAGGGAGGACTGCGGCCCGTCTTGGGCGGCGACGACGACGTCGACTTGCTGGGGCTCTGCAGGCTGGACTGCGAGGCGCGCGACGACGCCCGGGAGTACTGCCGGCTGGCGCTCGCCACCTGCGCACACGCTCGCTTGTTTTCCTCTCGCTCTTACCTCATTTCGTACACAATATATACATATATATAAATCTCCTCTCTCTCTCTCTTTCTCTCTCTCTAGAGAGAGAGAGAGAGAGAGATATGAATACTTTTATATTCTTATATTTCTCTCTCTCCATACATACATATATGTATATATTGTATATACATATATATATATATATATATATATATATATATATATATATGTGTGTGTGTGTGTGTGTGTGTTAAATCCGAGAAATAAAAAAAGCAGTCGAATTCTGGAAATTGGGTGCATTTTTCATTTCTGAGATTCATTTATTTTGTAAATAATAAACAATTTACATATTTCTCGAGTGTTTTTATGCTTCTGCAATGCAAATAGTGATAAACAATGAGAAAATAGTTTAAAAGTCTTTTTGACAGGTCCCACTCTTTCCTAAAATACAAAATCTCTTTGTTCGTTTTTTTTTTCTTACGCACATGTGTTTGGCAGGTCACATTCTAACGCAGTCAAGAAGTTGCATACCCCTGGTTACGTGGGGCGTTACTCAACTCATCAAGTACTGTGTTTCACAGGTACACAAAACCCTACATCACAAAATGAGTCAGGTGCAAAGTCATGTTCGCACATATCTACGATTCCCGCCACACGATTAGAGGTAAAAAGTGATCATGGGATAAATGAAAAACCGACTCATTACGGACGTGGCCGTTAAGCAATTTGACACTCCCCCGTCTGTTAACAACAATTGAAATATACGAGTTGTAGCTAAAGATGGCGTGCTAGTTTTCCTATTCCGAGAGAAAGGTATTTCTTATTTCTAGGAGTTTTTTTCTTATCAGAAGGTGGTATTACGAATCGGTCTGAACGAAGGCCGATATCAAAATTGAGGAACATTCCTTGGACACATTATGTTCTTGGCAGTACTTAATGATCTTCAGTTTGTCCATTCGAAAGATGAAAACAGTACTTTATACGAACTAATGTTAAAAAGTAATATTTCCGAATAAAAAACTAAAAACACCAAAAATACCCTAAAAATATCCACTGGGCATTTTTAACCAAAAATACCTGTTTTTTTTGTCCCACCCTCGAACTTCATAAAATTTTTAGTTGTATAAATATACTAAGAATTGTATCGTCTTCACTCAGACTCAGAAACACAAAGTTCTATGTGACTTTGAGGAACTTTTCTAGAAGAGCATTTTGAAAGTTTGGAATGTCTAATAAAGTTAGGCAAAATTCAATTTGCTCAGAGGTTTTCTACAAATACTACTTCAAAACTTTTTAATGTATTATATATTTGACAAGAAAGAGTTTGAAGGTGCCGAAATATAATTTTTACCAAAAGAACCTTGTCATTCTAGAGCTGTGAATGAAACTTTTCGTGATTACGTATCACTTCGCGAGTGGTTCGCTGTTAAAGAGCACGACTAACACAAAGTTTTACATGTCACTTAAATTGACTTTCAGAACACTGTAAAGGAATGCACCGCTAAATTATGGGGATCGTTAGTGCAAAGCTTTACTGAGTAAAATCTATTTTGTAAGAAAATCAATAACAAATTTAACAATCAACTATACCGGGTTGTGAAACTGCCTTAATGAAATATTTCCCAGTAAAAAATAGATAATTTGAAGAGTTAACAGAAAAAAAATTATAGAAGTATATTTTTTGGAGAAACAATTGAACGTTAAAACGACGTGTCAAAACTACGTACTTTGAAACTTAAGTTCAGTAAAAGGTGAGAGTCACATCGTGACATATATTTAACGATAGTTTTTATATTAATAGCACTGTCATTACGTCTGTTTTCTTTGTTGATAGTTGTTGTTTTTTGATAAATAGCATCCATCATTCTTTGTACAGAACGGTAATTTTCTGAGAATTACAACACAACGGCTATAAACATTCTTGTAATGTAACTTCGCATACATACATTGGCGCTAGTCTTAAATTAGGCATTGCCACTTTGTTCTTTACAGGCAAAAAATCAATAATTTTCTCCGAGAAATCTATGGTTTATTGACTTCACGAAAAAACAGGTAAATTTTGCAATGAAATATCACTCTCCTCGTTGTGTTTGTTGCCTTTTCAACTCAGACTCCAAAAACAAGTTTTACCCTCAATAAGGCTGTGAACTAGTGAACTTGTCAACTAATTTTAAAGAATTTTTAATAGTAGAGATTGCAGGAGAAATTTATGAACACTACGACTGAAACACGAACCAACGCCTGCAATTTAACGGTGCACACGTATCTCGTGCGATCTCTAAAACCTTACACTTATTAAGTAGGGTTTGGTACGGAATGATATTATCGTAATTAGAAATAGAAATATTAGACGTACTTTAATTTTCCAAAAAGCTTTTTCGGACGAGTTTCAATCATCTTCGTTGAAGCGAAATAAGAGAATACAATTTTAACAAAAGAACAAATATAAGTGAAATTACATGCTAGAGAAATTTACAAATTGAACAAATTAGAAAAAAGACGAAATTGCCAAAATACGAAACAAGGAATACTTAAAATTACAAATGTAAAAAAATCACTCATATTCTTCTGTACAAATTATAAATTAGTGTTTTGTAGCACTGAAGATCGCTGCAAAGCGACTGAAAAAAGATTCTTGCGAAATTAAAATACTATAAAACTACGTTTGATATTTCCATTTCTAATTCAAATGTCCTAAAGCTGTTTGCTTACTTAAGTACTGAAGGGTTCATATTTTTAAAAAGAAATTCGGGACACCTAATTTTTCGCCTGAAAAAGTTGCGAAATCACAAATAGACGCACGTGAAGTAAAAGGCTACTTAGCACCTTGTGCGATATATTACAGAATTTTATTTATTTATACTTTTCCAGAACTGTTTGGACTGTTTAGGATGTAAACATACTAAAAGTCCCTGAAACTATGCGATGTGTGAGGGACAATGTAGCATGTAGAAGATTCCTATTTTGTTTTTTCGTGTAATCTTAAACATATTACAACACTTCAATGAGTATTTTTTGTCGTGCTAACCAATAGCGAAAAAACGGGACGAAGTAAAATACGTCCGGGCAAAGCTTTTCCAGACAGAAATCGGAGGAAAAGGAACGATCCGGTATTTTATGTTACTATACGAACCCTACACCACTGAAATACTATTTTATATCTATATATGTTGTAGAATTATTGCAACCAATTATTCACAGGCAATATTATTATTCTAAAATTTACACATCAAACGTTTCGAATCATGGAAGTTTGGATTCTTCCTCAGGTAAATATTCATTAATGCCCATTCTCCATCACCCTATGTCAATAATTCTGTTGACATGTTGGATGTGAAATTTTTTTCCTGTGAAAATTCGTAGTTTAATGT
The DNA here is from genome assembly GCA_964035755.1 of Teleogryllus oceanicus. Taxonomy (NCBI): domain Eukaryota; kingdom Metazoa; phylum Arthropoda; class Insecta; order Orthoptera; family Gryllidae; genus Teleogryllus; species Teleogryllus oceanicus. The sequence goes on along the minus strand of CAXIVR010000013.1, from coordinate 83,252,117 downwards.
GTAAATTTTAGAAGAATTACTACTCTATTAGAAAATCATCCTACACAACACTGTCAGAAATTACATGAAATTTAATGTAGACGTAATGTAAGACTGTACACGCACATGTAAAACATGTACCTTCTACATTAAAGGGAGATTAACGTACGTGTACATTGAACTTAATGCTTAAATTAAAATCAATGTAGAATTTAATGTACGACTGTTAACTTCAATTTAATTGTACTCGTGCATTAAAGTTACTGTACGTGTACATTAAGTTTAATTTACGTTCACGAAAAGTACGTTTTACATTAAAAGTAATGCAGCCATTTCTGACAGTAGTGATTTTGGCGTCGCAGTTTGAAGTGCCAAGTCTTACCTGCACGGGCACCGAACGGTGAGCAGGCGACCCGACGAGGAAGTCACTGCCAGGAGAGGTCGACAGGCTGGGTCCTTCAGATTTGGAGCATTCGGACACCTTGCGACTGCGACAACTCTGCGGGTTGCTGCACTCCGAACTCCGTCTCGACCGGTTCGACTTGTAAATGTCCCAGTCATTCTTCACAACGGGCATCATAAACGCCATGGCTGGTGTAGGTGTCTTCACAAAACGCGCACGCAAAAAGATTCTCTCAGAGGTGCCCTGCTCGGAAACTCAACGTCTCTTGCACTTCAGCGCCGACTGCACCCAAGTTGGTTCTCAAGCCGAGACGAGCGTCCAACGCGAAAAGCAGGAATCGAGCCACACTCCACCACGTCCGCGCGGTGTGGGAGCCGTGTTTCACTTGGTTGCTTCCTGCTCGAGTCGAACAGTCTAGAAGCTTCTGCGTCGACCCGCTCACCCACGCTCTTGGCTGCTCGACTGCCTCCACTAGCAACACAAACACTGCTGCGTGACCGCGGTGAGCGCGAAATCCCACACACCACAAAAATCCAGCAGACGGTTGCACTCGATGGGGGTTAGAATCGCATGCGACTGCGCCTTGCGACTGAACCGTGCGTTGGTTTCGACTGGACTACAACGCCACGCCCGCCGACGGCTCGTTTTATACGCGGCGGTCCCGCGGAGCGGGCGGGGACGCCTCGCGGGCTCCCATTGGTCGGAGCCGATGACGTCACGGACACACTCCCAAGCGGGGTGGGGGCGGCGGCGGCGTGACGTCAAAGGGGTGCCCAAAGCGAGCGCAGGGCCGCGTGTGGCGCGGGGATTCTGCGCGGAAAAAAGTCGCAATTGGGTCGCAGATTCCCGTGATTGACCCGACACAAGACTGCGCACTGCCCCTGCGACAAATCACGCGAGGTGTGGTGGACCTGTCGTCGTATTAAAGAATGACGCAATGTGTCATAATCGGAAACTCCCAATAGTGGACTCTGACCGTCCGAAACGCGATGACTCCACATAATAGTTATATACACAATCAATGAGTAAATATATTTGTGAAACAAAACAATAATAAAAAAGACATTAGACAGTAGTAATTTTCATTATTTACATCAACATACATAATATAATAATGAAACATTAAATAATACATCTATCACAGCTCAAAGTTTTGTAAAATTTTCTCAATTTCTTCGATTTACCCGAAATATTACTTTAAGAATTCCATAGAAGACTAAAGACCCGTCATAAATGGAAATTTTCGTTGAAAAATTTGGAGTCCTTTTTTTTTAGATGTGTTGACCTGTGGGTATTCGAAATAATGCTGAATATAGAACATTCTTCTGCCACCTGAAAGATGTGAACTGATTATGAAAACTACCGCGTGTATTTAAATTTTAACACAAATCTGAAGGACGGGAAAAGGGCAATAGAACGAAAATAAAATCAAAATAATGGTTGAAATAAAAGCTTCTATTCTAGTTACCATACTCTGTCGAATTCTTTAAAAATAAAACAACTAAGTAATTTAAATATTGTAACAATGAAAGATCAACTGTTTCCTAACACGTACTTTTCATTTATACTGCTTAAAGAACAGTGTAAAATATCGGGAGATTAATGGTAAAATTAATTTACGGATGCAATAACTCATATAAACGAAACTTGAAAAGAATTATTTTTGATTATCCTTGAGAATCTAAAATAAAGTTTCAGAATTATTAATGCAGTGAAGTATTTGTTACCAACAAATTCCATATTTCACAATACTCTAACAAATCACGTGCGGTTTAGTAAATCTTTCCTTGTATTGACGGAATACGTCAGAATCGGGAACATCCCGTTGCATGCTCTGATATCCCTAATCGGGATGACGGACCACATGACAGTTATAAACACATGCAAGAAGTAAATAAATCGCTGAAACAAAATAACGAAACACAATAAACAATATAAATTGTCATTATTTTCAGCAAAGTACATAACAGAATACTAAAGTAATATTCACCGTAATGCACTGTATAATCAATGTACTGTGTAGGACGCACTTCCACGCAGCACTTGGACAACTATTAACAGAATACGTACTGGACATGGCCGCTGTGCTGATTTAATGCATAAATGGAAGATAAGCCCTAGCCCGATGTGTGACTGCGCAGATGTCAGGCTAACTATACATCACATTGTCAATGACTGTCCGAGAAGGAAGTTTTCTGGAAACCCCAAGAATTCATCGCAGTAACTGATAATGCGGCCCAATGGGCAAAGGAACTTGACTTAAGGCTTTAGAATCAATATTTTAAAACTGATAAAATTAACTTCTTATTGTGAATTAGACATAGTTTTTACTTAAATGTGCTATATTGTTTTTAAATTGTGTACTTGTTCTTTTAATTGTTTTGAATTGCTCTCTTTGTGTTAAATTTTTTCCCTTTTCTTATTGTATTGTTTCCTGCCATACGAATAAATAAATAAACTGTGTAGGATTAAATAAGCCTATAACAAGTTGTATCTCAACTTCTGCGTCAATGACACAGATCCACCTTACCGAATCTCGAAAGACCAGTTCACATGCTTAATTCAATAAGAGTCGAAGTTCACTGGAGGATCGAATGGAAAACCCTGAGAATGTCACATGACGTAAGGAACGGAGTAAACTCAATATGCTTTGTCATCAAAATTGCATAAGATTGTTTCATATTATCCCAGCCTCCGAAATTGTTTACCTTGGAAAATCTCGTTTTTAACGTAGGACGAGGAACTTCCCATCTTTTATTTATTCATTGTTGGTGTATGTGGGTATGCGAATTGGCATGAGTGTGTGGTTATGCAGAAATACATTCATTAAAATAATTTACATTAAACTATTTCCATTCGTTTGTGGTACAATCACAGCCACTCGCATCAGCGGAAGATAATCAATACTCTGATTTCTTAAGTCACCTCCTCAGTTCTGTGACTCTCGTATCTATACGAGATCGTGATATGCATTTTTGAATAATCTTTGATAGTGTTGTGAAATACGTCTCCTTTCGACATAATGGGTTTTACGTGCGGCACTTCCTGAATCCAATGTGCATCATCTAGTCTTACAGATTATCATCGCGGCTTTCGTCAGACTGCTGTGTTTACCCTTTTGAATCACTGTCCTCAGAGGCGGTTTCCTTTCCTTTGCTGCTCTACGATGTCTCATCGAAATTTAATTTGTCTCTAATAGTTTCTCTAATAATTACTCATTGGACCATCACAAAAGAGAGATGAATCCGTACGTAACGTCATAATAAACTTTTTTTTTACAGATTTCCTTTCGACGAAATTTTAACAACAAACAGCACGAAATATCAAACAAAACCTTTATTCTGGTATCAATACAACTATAAGCTTAAGTGATTTCAGCTACGTGATATCTGTACTTTCTACATTTATTTATTTATTTATTTTACGTCAAAAAAAACAGTTAAAATCTGCGTATGACGTGCTATGGGGAAAAGTGAATTGTGTGCACATTTTCAAAATTCTGTGATCCCTACACTAAGTCATATACTACTGAAATTTTGAATTTTGAAAGGGAGAAAAAAAACAAAAGCTCCCATGTAGTAAAATCTATTTTCAAAGAAAAAGAAGCAATTAATTTTGAAAGGGAGAAAAAAAAAACAAAAAACTCCCATGTAATAAAATCTATTTTCAAGGATAAATAAGCAATAAATTTTGAATTTTGAAAGGGAGAAAAAAAACAAAAAAATCCCATGTAATAAAATCTATTTTCAAGAATAAATAATCAATAAATTTTGGCTCTTATTACTTCCTGCCGCGACAACATGGAAACGAATTTGAATAATTGTTTCCATGTTGTTGTACATGACGTTTTTATGTGCATATGACATTGTACTAGAAAGTAAATAAACAAGGAAAGTGAAATCGTAATTTTAGTGATACAATAAATTGATTGATTAGTGAATCCAAGCTCCGATGAGGTCATGAGTCCCGTAAGTGTGGTACATGCTTTTATAGATGGAAGTGGCGGTGATCTTCTTGGCGTCGAAGAAGAAGAAAGAATGATCGCGCGCGGTCCGTGGCCCGTTTGGTAGGGTACTGCCCCAGCATTTCCCTGGTGTTCATCGGAGAAACCTACCGCTCAGAGCAGCCGGCCTCTAGAATTCTCTTTCAGACAGCGATTGAATGAGAATTGTAGTCGACCTATCTACGTAGCTAGTAACGTAAAACACAGGTTTTACCGCGGGGAATCGAACCTTAGGACCTCCAGCCAGAGGCACTGCAGCGTCATTGATACCATGAGCCACCTGTGGCAGTGAAACAATGACTACGGAAATTGATTGAATGACGTTGAACAGGATTGGCCAGGTGGTATAAAGAACCTCTTCCTTGTCAGCTTAAACAAGGCAGCAAAAATACAAAAAATAAGCAATTTATTATATTTGTGGATATAAAATGTTTTAATACGTAGGGTTACAGGATGCTTCTGAAGATTTCAGGGGGACTTGGTTCCTCTGCCCCCCCCCCATTACGCACAACTTTGTTAACAGTACACTGTGTTAACAGCACACAATACACCAGGAGCGGTAACTCAGTGCATCAACCGATGTCACTGCAGCGCCTCTGACTGGGTCCTAGATTCGAGTCCTGATGGCGGCAGGATTTTCGACACTAGCTTTTCAGCTAGGTCGAATTCAGTCGCTGTCTGAAGCAGAATTCAAGTGGCTGGCTGCTCTGATCGGTAGTTTTCCGTGGTTTCTCCGATCAACACCAGGCGAATGCCGGAGCAGTACACTAACAAACGGGCCACGGACCGCGCGCGATCTGTCCTTCCTCTTCCTTGTCCTATCCTCTCCCCTTACACACTTACACTAACATGCACTACACCACCACATATTCCGGGAGACCGGTCGGGAGCTTAGAGCTTGTCCCGTCTGGGGCGGTGCCCCGCTGAGTCCTGGTTAGGGGGAAACCCCATTAGCCGACGGTAGGTCGGCGCCGGATCTCGCCATCCAGCGGGGAAAGATCACCGCGCATCTCCCGAGAAAAAAACATGCACTACACTAACGGAACTAATGACCAAAGCAGTTGACGTGCCGGGAAACTCGAAAAATTCAAATCAAATACACTGTGCCACCACAGTTGAATCAAATTCGGTATTGGGTGAACAAGTGATTGATTGGCATGCCATACAAGGCGCCTGCTAAATCCGGAGGATTAAAATTGGAGAGGTGGCTCAGGGCATCCATTGATGTCAGTGTAGTGCCTCTCACCGGGAGGTCCTAGGGTTTTCACTTCCCTCGATGGCAGCATATTCCACACTAGTTACATGGCTAGGACGAATTTCAGTCGCTGTCTGGAGGAGAATTCTAGCCGTCGGTTGTTCGGATCGGCAGTTTTCCGTGGATTCTCCGATCAACACCAGGCGAACGCCGGAGTACTACCCTAACAAACAGGCCACGGACCGTGCGCGATCTTTCCTTCCTCTTCATTGTCCTACCCTCTCGCCCCTTCACACTTACATGTATTACATAACTACACTTGTCGGGAGTTCAGAGCTTGTTCCAGAAGGGATGGTGCTTCACTGAGGAAGATTTCTGGGATAATATTCCCCATGAGCCGACATGTATGTCGGCACCGGATCTCACCATCCAGCGGGGGAAGAACATCGCCACCTTCTAGTATAAAACATTCACTACAGCAACGGGACTAACGGCAATAGCAATTCAACCATCAATCAACCTGCAAGAGAAAGTACTTCTGCAGTTCTTTGATTCTTATATTTAAAGATAAACTTCTGAAAGAAGAACGATGGAGTTAAATGACATCTGACTAATGATGTGTCAGTGAAGGTATTTCCTATAAATCACATTTAGCACTCACATTTCATAAGAAGAATTCCACAGACGTCATTGATTTCTTTTCAATGTGAGAACTCGACTATTGAATACGAAACCTGAAGAGTTGATATGAACACATTTCAAAAATGAATACAAATTCCATAGAAAGACAATGAACGTGACTCAAGAGATGTCATCGATTCGGAGAAAAATATCAAGTGACAGATGACATTTTAGATCACTTCCTTTATTTGTTGTATTTGGTCGGTCACGCCTTCGACTGAATCGGCTGTGGTACGTGATGCCACGAACAAATGGTAAGCGACAATGGAGCCATTGTGAAGTAAGAGGCAGAAGTAATGCAAAAAATTAGGAAATCTGTCTTGAGTTTATATGTTCTAATTTGTTGAATACCGTCGCAATTACTTGTGATGCGCGTTACATGCTTCAAAATGTCAAATAAAACGTGTTGCACAAGATGAAATAACTTAAACTTAAAATTTGACATCAGTCACCTTAGAAGTGAATAATCAAAACATCATATGTTGTGATGTTGAAATGTGCAGTTGCATAACAGAAAGTTTTTCTTATAATGGCTGTAAGTCTGCTTCTGTAAACTCATACAACATCCTGAAAATCGAAATGTTTTAGTTGATCTTGGCACACAAAAAGCATTATGTTTCTTGATTTGAATGTGGTTGAAAGTCTTAACTTGATTTCTATCGTTAGATAATTGAGCTATAAGAGGAATCTAAATACCTTATCCCATTAGTAAATGTGCGATTACATAGAAGGGAAATTATTCTTGTATAATAGTCTCACTAATTCGAATTTCGGTAATCCGAAAAAAGATCGCTTAACCTGTAACGACAATTTGTGAATTTGTTTCGGAGAAAAGAGAAATAACGTTTGTTACATTAAAACCTAACACTTTAATTGTTTAAACTAAAAAAATGCAAGGTTTATTACATAAGTTATTAAGTACAGTACAGTAATAATTTGGCTAGAAAAAGTCAGTTTCATTTTTACTTTCTCGTTTTCCAATTACATAGTATAGAGGAAGATTTGTAATGTTGTGTCTTTCTACATTGATAAATTTCTTTCTTTAACACGTTGTGTAGTCTTAATCCACGATTTATGACTTCTTGTTATCGAAAAACCAATTCATGACAAAAGTCTGTCTGTCCATCGGTGGTTAACGCTAGCGTCTAAACCGATCAGACTTTTTTTTTCTACAATTGACATTCCTCGGCCGAGGAAGGCCTGCGGGTTTGAAACGGATAATTTTATTTTGTAGATACTTTACATAAAAGCATAACATTTTTAAAATTCTCTCCAAAAAAAAGCTCCGTAATTTAATTTTTAATTCAATCCAAGAAAGTAGGGTTTTAAAAATGGCGCGAGTCTCATTTACGTTAACCTTTCTCAATTTTTCAAAATTGCAAAAGTTAAAAATAATACGGGAAAGTATGTGATGTATCATTAATTCTTGAAGAAGAGGAGAATACCTTTCCCAGCAACAAAATTTCCAAAAATATCTTATCACATATTTTGAAATACTACGTTTTGTGTAACAGTTTTACTGACCCGATTGTCTCTGAAGCCAGGATGTAGATGTTTCAATGGAAATGCTTTTCCTTATTTTTGGTATTTTGGTTTTATTCTTATAATTATTTTAATTGTTTGACCAATCTTAACAAGTTTTGACATAAATGAATGTATATGAATTTTGTTTAGACTTATGATGTGTATCGTATTTCGGAACATCTAACAAATAAAAAACTTTTTGAAAATTTTGAACTTCGATTGTCCAAAGAGAAAAAAGGATACCTAAGTGTTAAATTATTCTAATGAACATATTTTGGCGTAATAATAAAATATATCCGCACAATACGAAAAATTCGTTAATCTGAAATGGCGTCTCGCGGCCCTCTGATGTACTACCTTACTAGCTTTTTATCACCAGTAAGCCATGAGCGGTAATTTTCCATTGTGAACATGTCACGTGCATCCGAAGATAAAACTGCACTTACGTTAGGGCGGGCAGTAAATTCTCTTAACCTCACTTCCTGCTCTGATACGCGTAATCTTAAAGCACACCTCATGTAAGGTATAGACTGATATTAAAGTAATCAATGACTTTTATGGTGCCCATAATGAGATAATGAGTGGTTTGAAAATTATAAACTTTGAAATTAGAGAAATAATGTAAATATCGAACGAAGTTAATGAAATGTGAAAATTTGGAAGATAGGTAATTCAGGATTTCGTTGCTGAAAGATAGAATAATTTAATCCTAGATTACAAAGTTTAATTTCAATGGTGATTTCGTATAAAGTTTTGTGAAGGAAATATTTCGATTAATAGTATTTTTCGGGAAGCAGAATGTTTGACAAGGTGCGCGCGCAGATAATAAATAAGTGGAAATAGAAATGTTCAACCGAGACATCCGCAGATTGAGTCAAGTGTAAATAGTTTGTGTCATTCTTACTATTATTACTTGTAGGTTTAGGAGTTTAATTTTTTAAATTATTTTATTCCCTTCTTAATTTGTTTGTGAATAGTATAACTCGTAATTCAGAAATTATTGGAGGGGCGACAATTTTAAATTTCAAGAACAAGAGGCCACAACCGAAGATTCCTGGAGGAATTCGGACATTCTTCGCGGTGGAATTTCAGCTCGGCATCATCTTAAGTTGCATTATCTCTACGAATTCTAAGCGGCGTGGAAAACATCGGGCAGCCAAAATTACGAAATCTTTTCAAAGAAATATTATCGAGAGATTTTAAAGGCCTTACGAAATTAAATAAATTGTTATTTTGATTAAAATGGCATGCCCCACAAAAGTAATTGAATGACCAATAAAGTATGTAAATTCAATACTAAAGTAAAAATTGATAGAACATTTGATTTTTAATAAATGTTGAATTTTGAAAGGGAGAAAAAAAAACAAGAAAACTCCCATGTAATAAAATCTATTTTCAAAGATAAATAAGCAATAAATTTTGGCTCTTATTACTTCCTGCCGCGACAGCATGGAAACGATAATTTGAATAATTGTATTTCCCACTGAATTCTAGAAGACGTGCACAGAAAATGAAGTTACATTTATGTCCAGAAGCAAAACAAGGGCCCATCTCAGCATTTGCTCAATGGATCAGGGAAACTGGACGAAAAACCTGATCGAGATGGGAGTCATTGACCCGGAAGCTGTAGTACAATAGGAGTTACAGGTTGTTTATACTCATTTATACAGTCCAAATGTTAAATAATGCATTATGTATCATTGTTAAAATTAATGTTACTTTTCTTGTGATGCTCAGTATAGTCTCTAATTGTATAGAAACAGTTATGCAGCAGAAACGATTTCACTTGGGATTTAAACTTTTATATTGAATTTAATCGTTTATAGTCATCTGGCAATGTGTTGTAAAATAATGTACATGTATTGTATGTGAATTTTTTGTAATGAGCTGTTGATACTGTCACCTGATGAATATGATTTCTACATCGAGTGTTACAGTAATAGACTTCGGCATTTTCTGAAAAAATATTCACGCCCTCTGATGGTTTTTAGACGCGATTTTTCTAGACGTGACCGTTGACGCATCTATTGTCTCGATTTTTGCAACGAATAGCGTCTAACTGTGAGTGACAGGCAGGCGTTCGCAGGTTTCTCGATTGCTATACTCGCACTAGAATATGCTTTCTTCGTCGGTGATTGAAGTATCCCTAAGATCGATAGATTGGTAGATGGATATTTATTATTTCTGCTAGTAAGTTTATACAACCTGGTGGCAAAACACTGCAATTTACATGCTGCAATTAGGAATATTAATTCAATGTAAATTTAAATTATTTTAAGATAATAACAATAATAATAATAATATGATAAAAACAATAAGAGCAATACTAACAATAATAGCGTTTACTTTACATTTTATGGCTGTCTTGCACAGTTATTTTAAACTAATAAATACATGACTTCTTAATTACACTGCATTCGCTTCACAACATTTGCACTTCACTTGTCTTTCTACTTTTCTACTGCACCACACTTCACAACACGTCACAACACTTCAATACAATACTACTTTGAATATATTTATATTTGTAATGAAGCAACACATTTAGTAGTAATTATGGAATATAATGATATTACAATAATAAAATAATAATAATACCTGTCATAATAAGCCTAACTTACTAAATTAATAAAGTTTACAAATGTCATTAGTTAATTTACTTCTAAATGTTTGAACACCTAGAGGAGAGGGTTCTAAGGCTGTCGCAGGCAACTTATTCCAGTCAGTTATTGTGGTATTTGAGGAGCTGCATACTCTCGTAAGTCAAGTGGCCAGAGATTTCTTTGCCCTAATTTCATCGTACGTTCTTTTACGGGATGATATTTTCCCGAAAAAGAACTACTTTCGTAAATTTGGAGGGGTTTCAAAACACTTTTTTTAAAGATTTAAATGCAGATTACAGTTTTTTTTTATTAAAACACTAATCATATCTTTTAGTATCTATCGATTTTAGTTTGTGATATCTGTTATCACATTCTGCCGTTCACCGAATGCAGGAAACACGACTCTAAAATTTTCAGAAATTTTTTTTTCTATCTTTGAAGTCCTACGATTCTTACAAAGTAAACGATGAGTTGCTTCACAATGTTATCAATATCGGAAACCCGGCTGAATTAGCTAAGAGTATCAACTGTTACAACCAGTACTCTGACCGGAAGGTCCTAGTGAGTTCGAGTTTTGACGGTGGTGGAATTTTCGACACTAGCTGCTTGTATGTCTGTCTGTACCTTGACGCAATAGCCTCCGACGATGCCTGGGCTTACCAGCGGCGCCGCCTTGCGTCCAAGGGTAACGGGGTACGTGCGGTTTAGCATGGAGGCATCCTAGACAGTATTCTGGTCTTCTCATTAGTCCCGTCAGTGTAGTGCATGTTTTCCTTGGGAGATGGCGATGATCCCCACTGGATGGCGAGATCCGGCGCCGACGTACCGTCGGCTAGTGGGGTTTCCCCCTAACCAGGACTCTCCCACCAGCGGGGCACCGCCCCAGCCGGGACAAGCTCTAAGCTCCCGACCGGTCTCCCGGAATATGTGGTAGTGTGGTGCATGTTAGTGTAAGTGTGTGTAAGAGGAGAGGATAGGACAAGGAAGGGAACGACAGATCGCGTGCGGTCCGTGCCCGTTTGTTAGGGTACTGCTCCGGCATTCGCCTGGTGTTGATCGGAGAAACCACGGAAAACTACCGATCAGATCAGCCGACCGCTAGAATTCTCCTCCAGACAGCGACTGAATTCGACCTAGCTGAAAAGCTAAAAATGACTCAAGAAAATGCTTATCTAACGTATGACAATATGTATATCATTGGATTTTTTTAAGCTCGTCATGATAAACTAAAAAAATATGTGTAGTTCCATTTGTAACGTTACCTCATTTTCCTCAGTTTCCATTTGTAAAGTTACCTCAATACCTCGAAAAATAAATTGATAAAATAGAAATGAATAGATGTATTAATTGCCCCCATTATCTCACATACTTCGGCGAAAACCGCATTGCAATAACTACAAACGTTCAAAAACTGCAGGAGGTTCTAAAGTTACGTCACTCACCTCATGTTTAATGTTTTCGTTTTAGTACTTAATATATATATTACAGATTTTTAGATGTAGAAATTATAATGTAGAAAAACAAAGAAAACTTTGGAGCCTCCGGCCATTTTACAGGTGGCTTTGGTTTCATTACATCTAGATTCAGGAACTGGAAAAACCCAAAAACAAGGAAACCAGTTCGATTGATTGTTAAATGCAAAAACTTGGTTGTGATATTCCTCTCGTTTTTATACTGCCCATATCATTGAAATGTCATTCTCTGAGCGTCACTGCTTGCAACACAGCTGACGAAATGTGTCAAAAAGTCTCCAAGAAATAGGCACTCCACCATTAAGTATTTGCTATTCACTAATTTTATATTCGTGTAGCGTAAAGAACTATGTATTGTTCATGTACTACACTATGTTAGTATTACAGATCGCATGATGTAGTAGATAACAGTACTACTTTACACATCAGTATTTCATTAATGAGTAACATACTGCAGTTTTCGTGAAGTTTTGAAATTTTTTTAATTTATTGCAGTGTTATACTAGAGTTATTTATTTGTTGTTAAACTGTGTGCGTACAACATTTTGGAAAACTGTTGTTTTCTTCAGCAAAAGTTTTGTTGCTGCAAGCCAGCAGTAGTCTCTAATTGTTTAAAAAATTGAGCAGTTAAATACATTTTACGTGACATTTGAACTCGTGCGTCGATTTCAATTTTTAAATATCACCTGATAATTTGTTGTATAATAATGTGCATATTCTTAGTGAACATATTTTATAGGACTAAATATACGGATATTTCATAAATCTGATTTTACGACTTGTTCTATAATTATTTTTATAACTCAGCTTTTTGTCAAAAACTAGATATTGGTTCGTAAAATGAATAGTCTAGACCATGGAAGAATTTCAACTTCTACAGGAATATTTTATCAACAATCATTATTTAATGAACTATTGGGACTTTAATGCTGGAATAGTTTATTCAGTAATATTACATATCGGTTTGATTTTGAAATATGTTGCAATATTTATAAATCCGTATTTGAAAAAACTGATTTCTCGACCATCGATCTAAACGGTAAACTCTATGGAGAAATAAACGCATCTCGATAATCTTCTCGTTGGTGTTTGCTTTTCACCGTATTGGCATAGCTCCCGATATCCTCCCAGTATCACAACAAACAATATTACATTCTAGAGGCGAATATCACAACATTACATCATTCAAAATATTTCCATTTGAAATCCCTGTAATAATAAACACATTTTTACCGGTAGCGGTAGCTCAGTGCATCAACTGATGTCACTGCAGCGCTTCTGTCCGGGAGGTCCTAGGTTCGAGTCCTGATGGCGGCAGGATTTTCGACACTAGCTTTTCAGCTAGGTCGAATTCAGTCGCTGCCTGGAGGAGAATTCTAGCGGCCGGCTGCTCTAATCGGTAGTTTTCCGTGGTTTCTCCGATCAACGCCGGGCGAATGCCGGAGCAGTACCCTACCAAACGGGTCACGGACCGCGCGCGATCTGTCCTTCCTCTTCCTTGTCCTATCCTCTCCCCTTACACACACACACACACACTAACGTGCACTACACTACCACATATTTCGGGAGCTTAGAGCTTGTCCCGGGGCGGGACCCTACTGGTGAGAGAGCTAGTTAGGGGGAAACTCCACTAGTCGACGGTTGGTCGGCGCCAGATCTCGCCATCCAGCGGGGAAATATCACCGCCATGTGTCGAGAAAAAAAAACATACACTACACTCACGTGACTAATGACCAAAGCAGTTGACGCGCCCCGAAACACGAAAAAATCAATCAATCAATTTCAAAAACTGAACATTTTCGTTTCCGAGTTATAGAAAGCTTATTCGTAACTGTAAACAAAGTGTCGATTTGATTTTTCTGTATTGCCAACACCAAACGGAGCAGATCCTCCTGCAAACAAACACCTGCGCATGTCTGTCCGAATCTTCCATGACGCACGACGATTGGGGCATCCCCCGCGCCTTCTGCGTTCGAGGTGCCGCGTGCCTCGTGCACGTGATCGCGTTGGTCCGCTGGCGAGTAAATCCTATTAGCATGAGCTTCTCACCCGGGCGGGACGTCGCTAATGACGAGGAGGCGGATTGTGTTTCCTAGGGCTTTTATCCAGCCAACAGCCGGTTACCCTTTACGTCCCGATGGGACGCGTATTCGACCAACACACTTGCGGGCTCCTCTGATCTGGGGTCAGCAGAACGCGAGGCCCTCCGCGACAACACATACAAAGTCAGAGGACGAACAACCATGCCCAAGGCGGGACTCGAGCCCGTGACCCTTCGGACCGAAACGCTGAGTCGATTTTTTTTTCTTTCTTCATTTTGCAAGATTTACATCGTTCAGTGCAATACTTTACAGCTGTATTTTTTCAGACTTAATCTAGTTAAAATAGCTAAGCTGACTTAGTCTATATATTGGAGAGGACACTCTAGGGAGAACCTCGGTGTTAAGCATCGTGGTTGGCTAAAATTTTGTGGAATGCTTCAAAAGGGAATCTATTTTTTATTCGAGTGTGGGTTGGAGTTTTCGGTAGTTTGTAATGGGATGCTGTTGGTATGTCTGTTAGGTTTTGGTAAAAGTTGTGTGATATGTGAGCTATTTGGTTTATTATTGTATTGATATTTAATTCTGAATGAAGTTGTTTATTACTTATGAACCAGGGGGCATTTGTGATTAACCTTAAAAATGTATTTTGCATTAAGTACTTGAATTTTATTGACATTTGTGGGGGCTGCGTTTGTCCATATCGGGCATGCATAAAGCAGAAGTGGTCTGATTATTGTTTTGTATAATGTTGTACTGTTTCTGTATGACAGAGATTTATGTTTTTGGTTGGAATAATTTATTTCTAGCTTGTTTAATTTTGATGTCTATGTGGGTTTTCCAGGTTAGTTTTGTGTCCAGATGAAGACCTAGGTATTTTATGGGTTGTGATGGTGGGGTCCAAGTGATGGGGGAGTTGTTTATTACTAGCGGAGTGGGGGAGGTAAACCTTCTGAGTGAGAAGATTTTTGCTATTGTTTTGTCGGGCTGAGTCGATACTCGCTCTTAGCCACCTCGGCAATCCAGGTCGGTGGAGGCGGATTTTGATGACCAAAAACATCGCCAAACATCCCCCTCCCCCAAGGAAGCACGCAGCCGGCATACCACAAGGGTCGACGAACAGACCGCAGTCAGACGCTGGCTCGTCACCGCCGCTACGACGCGACGTCTCTCAGAGTAAACACACAAACACGACCCCCGGCGCGGGCGGGAGGATAATGGGACATCCACGCAGCATTAGAGCGCGAAAGATAACGAAGGACGGCCGTACTACGACCTCTGATGACGTCACTGGACGCCTGCGCAGAAAGCGAAAGAGGAGGAAGTGCGTGACAGTGCAACAAGCAGCCACCCAACATGCTAAATAAATAAATATACATAATACTAATAAGTCTTTCTTATTTATTTTTGAACTGTCGCGAAATGATGAATCTCACTACTTTTATTAATATTACTAGTTTTCTGCTTGGGCACGTAATGGGAATTTACATAATATTGACCTGGGTATGTCATTACTTTATGGTTCTCCTAAGATAAATTTGTTCGGTACTGAAATGTTATTATCTTGATTCTATTTCTACATTTGCTTATGTTTTTCAACTTACAACATGTTACTTTCTTACCTGTCGTATGTGGACGTCCAATTCTATACAGAATTACGATTTCTGGAAGTTCTGTTGATTAAAACTGGTAATTTGAATTAAGGCCAAAGAGCTACAAATTATCAGCCTTTTTTAAAAATAATAACTTAACATATATTACAAATTTCTTACACTTTATAAATGAACTCATAAACGATCCTATGTTATTTTTTCTTGCATACAATAATTGTAATTCCGTACTGTCAAGAATTAAAGTTCATGAGTTACAATGAGTCTCGCCCCGTAAAATAAGGCATTAACTAACAAATCTATGATCTTGAACGTTGATTTCTCAAATGAACTCCAAATTTTCTGCCTTGGTGTGGTCCATGGGTCGATTCCCGGTCGAGGCAAAAATATAGTTGTAGCTTTCCTTAAAAATCGTCTCAGTAGTTCTGTAGCTATGTGACGAAGAAAAGCTCGGGGAGGACGAGTTTGTTACGGTGAAGGGAATACGTCACGTACGCCACATGTCACATACGCCCCGCAAGCAATGGGAATTTAACTAGTCCCAAGCGTGGGGGACACCGTTAACTAGCCGGTAAAGTCGGACAATTGACCTAAAATGCCAAACACATACATACGTACCCTCTCTGGAGTCTTTTTTTATTGACGCTTACATCATTAATTTGTTATTATTTTTCTGAATAATTTCAGTCTTCTAAGTATGCCTTCGTGCACTTAAGTAGGTACCAAATGATTTTCACATATTTTCCAAATTTTATTAGGTAGTTATTATTTTGTTCGTTACATGGGATCGGTTTGACCTATGGTGGAGTCTGTTATTATCCCATTCTCGTTTGAAACATCTTGTCGTGTAGTTCAATGTGTCTAATTCCATCAATATTTGATTTAACTCGAAGTTACTTTCACAAAATCTCACAAATATTTCTGGAACTTTAGGTATCAATGGAAAATACGTACGGTGGTTACTCTTTTTATGAAATTTTTAATATGAATGAATTATATTTAATGTGTTATTGGAAATAACTTGGTGCTCAAGAAAATTGATTCATTCGAACAATCTTTTAGCACCACCTCGGTTTCTTGTAACTGTTTGTTTCGCGGTAAAAGCTAAGGGATTTATTCCGTGTACAGGCTGTCAGGTGAACTAGGTTTACGTAATTTTTACCTATAAAAGAATCTTCTTCTAATCATATTATTTCACGTACCTAAAGCTAAAATGATGATTTTGAAGAGTTGTCACATTTTTGTGAATACAAAAATTATGTAAAATACATACATATTAAAATAAAAAGTTTTGTAAGATTTCAATTTCTATGGAGCTATAAATAAGAAAAAATATTTTTAATGGTATTACTTCACATACGTAACGCAAAAACCATTTTTGAAATATATCCCATATTCGGCACTAAAAATTAATGGGAAATACTTACATATTACCATTAAAAGTTCAACATAATTTAAATTATTTAACTTATAGATTACTAAATCATTAACCTATTAGTCTGCAAAAATATTTACAAATTAAAATCTAGTGGTAAAGAGTGATTCGATTGACTGATTTATTTGTTTCCGGGCGCGTCACCTGCTCTGGTCATTACTCCCGTAAGTATAATGCATGTTTTCTTATCGCGAGAGGTGGCGGTGATCATTTCCAGCTGGATGGCGAGATGGCGCCGAACTGCATGTCGGCTAATGGGATTTTCCTCCACCAGCGTGGCACTGCCCCAGCCGGGATAAGCTCTAAGCTCCCGACCGGCCTCCCGGAATATGTGGTAGTGTAGTGCATGTTAGTGTAAGTGTGTGTGTAAGGGGCAAAGGATAGGACAAGGAAGAGAAAGGAAAGATTACGTGCGGTCCGTGGCCCGTTTGGTAGGGAACTGCTCCGGCATTCACCTGGTGTTGATCGGAGAAACCACGGAAAACTACCGATCAGAGCAGCCGGCCGCTAGAATTCTCCTCCAGACAGCAAGTGAATTCGAGCTAGTTAGTGTCGAAAATCCTGCCATCGTTGGAAGTCGAGTCCTGGGGCCTTGGCACGACAGTGAAAACAATTGAAATGATTCTATTTATTCCACAAAATTGCCTCTGAGCATTTCTAGGAAGTGTCAGTCTGGCTTCTTTCCGATGGAGGAAGGAAGGCCTGGCGTGATAGCAACTTCCTGTGCGAGCGATAAGATCTCATTGCATTATAAATTACATCAGCAGTAAAGGAACGGAGGCAATAATCGAAATAAAGTGAATGAAAGAACGGAGGAATAAAATCTTTTCAGATGCATAACTGTTTCTATAGAATTAGAGACTTACTTTACTTAGAGACTTATATCGAGCATCAAAAGGAAAGTAACTTTAATTTTAACAGTGATATTTAATGTATTATCCATCATTTGGAGTATAAATCTAAACAACCTGTAACAACTATTGTACTACAGCTTCCGGGTCAATGACCCCCATCTCGATCAGGTTTTTCGTCCAGTGTCTCTGATCCATTGAGCAAATGCTGAGATGGCCCCTTGTTTTGCTTCTGGACATAAATGTAACTTCATTATCTGTGCACGTCTTCTAGAATTCAGTGGGAAAATACAATTATTCAAATTATCGTTTCCATGTTGTTGCGCCAGGAAGTATTATTCCTTGACGAAGGACATCGTGAATAAGAGCCCAAAAATGTATTGCTTATTTAATCTTGAAAATAGAGTTTATTACATCGGAGTGAATATTTTTTAAGAATCCTTGCAAAAACGCTCTCTTTTCTTTGTATTGAAAATTCAACTAGTATATATCATTAGGCAGGGATCACAGAATTATTAAAACTTGCTCAGAATTCACTTCTCCCCGTAGCACGTCTGACACACAGTTTGTAACTGTTTTTGACGGTAAATAAATAAATAAATAAATAAATAAATAAATACAAGTATCTGTGTGAAATTCTTTTCAGCGCGTCTTAGTAAAAGAAATTTTGGCTCATTCTACTATCAACAGTGCACATAAACAAGGAAAACTGAGAGTTGAGAATTGACTAACACAAGTCGTGCTTATTTTCCGTTGACTGCGTCGAGTATGTTATCTTCGTGGAAACTGAGTTAAATGATTGTGAGCTGCGTAACTTTGCTTATTTGTAAACTTAGACTTGTTTAGGCATGACTGATCTATATAAATAAAATTGGAGTGAATGTGATTTTAAAATAACTGCTTATATGATAACTTATTTAAATGAGATTAAAACCAGTTCAATTGTTTTTACGATCTGTCTGTCCGCGGTTATCTCTGGAATGTCTTAATCGATTACAGTGGGCTTTTCACTGAAAGGAAAGTTATTTTGTCGAGCATAACTTTGACCACATTTCTTAAAACCATTATTTTCTATTATTAAATATAGAAGAATGTTCATTTGTCTATTTTTACACAAATCTGTAGCTTTATTTTATTTGGGATGAAATTCACACGAACAATGAACTTTTCTTCACTCTTTCAAAGCCACAGAAAATTGATTATCTACATGGGATGTCGTAAAACAGTTTTCACCTTCCTTTCACCTTCCTAAGACGGGAATCTACCATCCCGGACGAAAAATCTCAGAACGGAACGATTTAATACGTGAAAGTGACTTCTACAAGCGGGTACCTATCTAACGGGGAAACGGAATGGTTTTTAGAAAACGATGAGTGATTATTACCTGGTCGAGAAGAAAATGTATTATCACATTTCCTCCACTATCTTTGAAATGACATAGTGTGAAAGGTCACACTGTGTCTTTCCAATAGGGCAAGCGACGAGACAAATAGAGTGAGTCAGCTCCAGTAGAGTCAAATAGAGTGAGCGACGAGTTTTTCCTCTTATGTCAGCTGTCGAGGAATCTTTGGCGAAGTCCGCGTCTGGTTCGCTGCAACTTCCTCACGCTTTGTTGTTGTTTTCAAGGTCACCACAAGCGCGACCTCGTCGCAATTATTTTGAATCCTTAATGTTGGTGGTGTGTACACAGCGATGAATTCTCAATAGCGTCACCACTTTCCTTTAGCTGGCAACAGAATTCCAGAAAGGCTGTCTTGTCATTCTATATTTTGTTCTGGGACTATATTTTCCCCTGTTAACGTTTTAAAATACCTGCAATATTTTCATTGATAAATTATGCTTTGTTTTTATTACTTTGTTTCATACAAAGTGTATCGAAAATATTGCACTTAAATCATAGTAAGAATTACAGACAGCACTCTATAAGACGGAAACCTGCCAAGATGGAATTTTTTCGAAGGAACCGTGATGTCCCGAATTATGTTTTACTGCATTGAAGGCCCATCCCAAATTGAGACACTTCTAGTAGACATTACCCAGTGGGGCAGGTAGGTTCTCAAAGGCCTGAGCCCGGAAGGCCCAAGTGGGCCCACGGACTAGCAGTGTCTATCCCGAAATCAGTTTTGAGGTCTAATTTTAGTATACATAAGAAAAAGGTTACTAACTTCTAGGTCGCATGGAGAGGCCTAAAAGCATAACTTTTTATTAACGAACATATAGTGGGAAATATTGGCATATATCGGAGTTATATGCATTTTCACGGGTGACATTTGCGCCTGTTATTTAGGCAACTTCTTATACAAAAACGTGCGGCAGGTCACGTTCTAGCACAGTGAAGTAGATCACATGAACCTGCCGAAAATGTGTGTATTCGGGATTAGTTACGTAACTGTGAAATTCTGTCCTGCAACAATTTATGCTGCAAAGGGCTCCAGCTATTTTGGGTATTTCCAATCATTTCAGCTGCCGCTTACTCCACATAGCTGTTCGGTCGCATCACTCTTGAGATCAATAAAACACTCAAATTTCCAACAAAACGAAAATATTGTAAAATACTTCAACCTTCTGATACTTATTTACTTTTTTTGCCCCACGTTGGGAAAGCCATTTGTGAAATGTCCACTGCTGATATATATATTACCAAGTCTTTCTTATTTACTTGTGAACTGTCACGAAATGATGAAACTCTCTACTTTCATTAATATTATTACATTTCTGCTTGGGCACGTTATGGGAATTCATATAATATTGATCTAGGTATGGCATTATTTTATGGTCCAGCTAATTGTAACTTAAATGTGTTCGGCACTCAAATGTTATTATCTTGATTCTATTTCTACATTTGCTTATGTTTTTCAACTTACAACATGTTACTTTCTTACTTGTCGTATGTGGACGTGCAATTCTGTACAGAATTACGATTTCTGGAAGTTCTGTTGATTAAAACTGGTTATTTTAATTACTATTACCAATGTATGTCTCCCATCTCGATTGGGTTTTTGTCCAGTTTCCCTGACCCATTGAGCAAATGCTGAGATGGCCCCTTGATTTGCTTCTGAACGTAAGTGTAGCTTCACTATGCGCATATTTTGTTGAGCTTTCCTTTTGCTTGTAGTCGTAGTAGAGCTGAGGGTGAGTTTCTATTTTGTTAGCAATACAGAAAAATCAAATCTGTTCGTCCGTTTACCGTTACATGAAATTTTTTTCTGTTATTGTATTGAAATTTTTTTCTGTTAACCGGACAATTAAAAATTTGGAATGAGTTACTTGCAGACCATGTAGACGTTTACCTCAGAGTGTCAGTAAATTCAAAAATAAATTTAAAATATTTAATTTATAAATACGAATTGTTCATGTTTACATTTTGTCATAATAGTACTGTATTCATTTAATATTAAGTTACATTATGTATAAAAGTAAATTCATAATAATTTTATATTCTTACAAAAGAAGATTTATTCCTCTGAGATTTTCATAAAGAAGTAAATGAATTATTATTATTATTATTATTATTATTATTATTATTATTATTATTATTATTCACCATTTCTCCATCCACATTATTATTATTATTATTACTATTACTATTATTATTACTATTATTATTATTATTATCATTATTATTATTATTATTATTATTATTATTATTATTATTATATGTCCATCTCCCTGGTGCGTCTTGTGGATTCACTAAGGAACGTTTCGCTCGGCTTCTGCCGGTGTATAGCAAATTGCGAGGACACGTTCGGTTTTCACGATCTCCCTGAAACTGTTCGCGGGCCGCTAACTGTCCATCTGCGTCATTCTTTCAGTTTCATAACGTGGATTTGGCTCCTTCCGCAGCGTTGCCATCTCTTGCATTTGAAGACTTCGCCGCCCTCAAGACCCAAGTTCATTCTCTTTCGGGTGCTATGCCAATTGATGGGCGACGAGCAAAGGGATATGGACGGTGGGCAGTGGGTGACGGGTTGTGGGCACAAGGTGATGGACGGTGGGGTAACGGTAATAGGTGATGGACAGTGGGCCGTGGGTGGTGAGCGTTGGGTTCTGGGCAATGGGCAACCAACAATGTGCGTTTCATAAAGAATATTCCGTAACATATATTTCATAAAATTCTCTAGATGTTATGATTGGTTTGGTTCGGTTTGGTTTTTTCGTGTTTCCGGGCGCGTCAACTGCTTTGGTCATTAGTCCCGTTAGTGAACTGCATGTTTGTTTCTCGGGAGATGGCGGTGGTCTTCCCCAGCTGGATGGCGAGATCCGGCGCCGACTTACCGTCGGCTAGTGGGGTTTCCCCCTAACCAGGACTCTCCCACCAGCGGGGCACCGCCCCAGCTGGGACAACCTTAAGCTCCCGACCGGTCTCCCGGAATATGTGGTAGTGTAATGTATGTTAGTGTAAGTGTGTAAGGGGAGAGGATAGGAAGAGGAAGGAAAGATCGCGCGCGGTCAGTGGCCCGTTTGTTAGGGTACTGCTCCGGCATTCGCCTGGTGTTGATTGGAGAAACCACGGATAACCACCGATCAGAGCAGCCGGCCTCTAGAATTCTCCTTCAGATAACGACTCAAATCGCCCTTGAGCGTGAAAAATTCGCCACAATCGGTATTCGAACTCTAGGACTTCTCGGACTGAGAGGCTGTAGCGACAACGGTTGTTGTTACTGAAATTTCTCATCAGGTGTGTTACATTCCGATACATACTCATCCACCCCTATTTGATGTATTCAATTTACGGTACGTCATTTTTCATATTTTTCTAAAATTGCTGTATATTCTTATAGTTCCCACTTGTCCCCCAGTCTCCTCATACAAATGTAAACAAAAGGGGAACTGCAAGCGCAAGGTTTGTTTATTTTCTGCTTTCTTGGCAGCGTCCGCAAGGAAGGTCAAAACGATTATTTCTTGAGTAATCAGGGTACCCCGCAGAAGGCCTTGACCGATTTACCTCGGCGGCCGTGCCTCCATCTCTCTCTCTCTCGTTTTCTCGAACCGAATTCTACAGGATGAGGTGCAAGGGGCGTCAATTGATGTTACTACAGAGCCTCCGACCGGGAGGTCCTAGGTGTCCAGCCCCGTCGGGGCTAGAATTTTCGACACTAGCTAGATCCAAATCTAGGAGGAGAGCTGTCTGGAGGAGAATTCTAGCGGCTGGCTGCTCTGTTATGAAGTTTTCCGTGGTTTCTCCCATGAACACCAGGCGAATGCCGGAGCACTGCCCTCACAAACGGGTCACGGACTGCGTGCGATCTTTTCTTCCCCTTCCTTGTCCTATGCTCACCTTTTACACACACACACACACACACACACACACACACACACCTAACATGCTTTACACTACCACACATACCGGGAGACCGGTCGGGAGCTTAGAGCTTGTCCCGGCTGGGGCGGTGCCCCGCTGGTGGGAGAGTCCCGGTTAGGGGGAAACCTCACTAGCCGACGGTTGGTCGGCGCCGGATCTCGCCATCCAGCGGGGGAAGATCACCGCCATCTACCGCGAAAAAACATGCACTACATTTACGTCACTAATGACCATCGTAGTGGACCCGCCTGGTATCACTAATGGATCACCCACATTACGTCACCCACTTTTTAACTGATTCTTGATATTAAATCAATAGATTGGTTTTCAAGCGCTGTTATCGCTTTGTGTCAGAAGAACAACCACGTCCGTTATTGACTGTTTATCGGCCTAGTCATGTTAATAACCATTTCGAACGTGTGGACTCCACCGTTGGCAGCTCTATCCACTCGTGCAGTCTGCCTGCAGCAGCGTAGTTCCGCTGAGCCCCGCTGCGCGGCGCCACCGCTCGCGCGCGTGGCCCTGGACACCCCTACGAGGCGCGTCGTGCTCGCCGGCACGTACCGGCCGCCCCCTCCCATTCTCCCTCCCCTCCGCCCCCCCGCCCCCCTCTCCCCGCTCGCCCGCCCGTGAGGGTCCCCGCCCGTCATTGACGCGGCCGCCGCCACCGCCGCCGCCACCGCCGCCGCCACCGCTGCCGCCACCGCCGCCGCCGCCGCGTTTCGCGCCGTCATTAAGGAAAGCTCATGCCACGCCATTTGTGGTCTCGGGGAAGGGATGTGACAACACATTTGTTGTTGTTGTTGTTGTTATTGTTTTCAGTCGACTCCGGTTATAGTGAACCCTCGGTTATAGTGACCTCAAGTCACTGTCCCCATTTCACTTACATTTGAAAAAAGGATAAGAAGAATACGGAAGAAGAGACCGGGAGAGGTGGCTCAGTGCATCAAACTGATGACACTGCAGCGCCTCTGACCGGGAGGCCCTAGGTTCCCACTCCCCACGGCGGCAGAATTGTAGACACTAGCTTTTCAGCAAGGTCGAATTCAGTCGCTGTCTGGAGGAGGATTCTAGCGGCTGGCTGCTCTGATCGGTAGTTTTCCGTGGTTTCTTCGATGGACACCAGGTGAATGGCGTAGCAGTACCCTACAAAACGGGCCACGGACTTCGCGCGATCTTTCCTTCCTTTTCCTTGTCCTATCCTCACCCCTTAGACACACTTACACTAACATGCACTACACTACTACATATTCCGTGAGACCGGTCGGGAGCTTAGAGCCTGTCCCGGCTAGGGTGGTGCCCCGCTGGTGGGAGAGTCCTGGTTAGGGGGAAACCCCACTAGCCGACAGTACGTCGGCCCCGGATCTCGCCATCCAGCGGGGGAAGATCACCGCCATCTCCCGAGAAAAAACATGCAGTACACTAACTGGACTAATGACCAAAGCAAATGAAGCGCCAGGAAACACGAAAAATCAATCAATCAATACGGAAGAATAAGAGGAATATGGGGCTGTTTGTTGGGACCCTCATAGAAATTCACAAAAGGTATATTTGAATAGAGAACAGAGAAGAGCGTATACATTCACTTTCCTAGGGAATAGGAAGAATGTAGAATGGGAGTCTCTAGAAAACTGGAGGGTTAAGGCAAGACTCTGTGCCCAGTACAATTTGTATGATCTCGGGATAGTTATCTGTTGATTGCGAATAGTCATAACTTTCTCGAATTAACACTAATTATTGTATCGTGAAAGAATAGATCATGTTAACAACATTGATTATACTTCTCTTGAATAATGGATTGTCATGAGCTTATGCCCAATTCTGAAGTATATCTTAATTCGCGAATTCAATTAATGTGTTATTGAGTCGTATGCTCTTTCAGCACCATAACAAATTGTGTGGAAACTCTATTCGAATACAAACGTGCTCTGCCGAGTTTCTAAAGCAACCTATTTGATATGTGTATACACAGTGAACACATTTCAGGTCACACGTTTCAACTCATTTCTTTATATTTGACAGTACACGGTTGATTGTTTTACTTACATCAGCTCTTTAATGGTAACATGTAGCTAACATGGGGGTGCATTTTACAACAATTCTTATGTAATTAAGGTTCCATTGGGGGTACCTTAAGCTTCACATAAAAAACGTGTGTGTGTGTGTGTGTGTGTGTGTGTGTGTGTGTGTGTGTGTGTGTGTGTGTGTGGAGTAAGGGGTAGGATACGACAAGGAATGGGAAGGTCGACTCGTTTGTTAGGGTACTGTTCGAGCATTCGCCTGGTGTTGATCGGAGAAACCACGGAAAACTATCGATCTGAGCAGCCGGCCGCCAGCATTCTACAGCGCCTGAATTCGACCTAGCAACCTATCTGGTGCCGAAAAATCCAGCCACTTGGGACTCAAGCCCTAGGGCCTCCCGGCCAGAGGCACCGCAGTGCTATCAGTAGACTCAATTGGTGTGAGTGATACGTCGCATCTCCGAGTTTTGCATATCCACGTACGCGCAATGGATCAGGAAAACTGGATTAAAATGTGATTGAGAAAGGGAATATTTATTTATTTACTCAAAAACCGTCAAAAACTGTATGTGACGTATGGGTGAGAAAAACGCTTTCTTGAGTTTCAGAATCCCTTCCCAACAATTTAACTATTAATAGTTGAAAGATGGAAAATAATAATAATAATAATAATAATAATAACAATAACAACAACAAAATTAAAAAAGCGAGGGATTAACATTTCAAAAACTAGATATTTTCGTTGCCAAATTATAGAAAACTTCTTTTTAACGGTAAGGAAAAACAGATTCGATTTTTCTGTATTGTTAATAAAATAGAAACTCACCCTAAGCCTACTATCACTACAAGGAAGAAAAAAAACTTAACAAAACGTGCGCATAGTGAAGCTACATTTACGTCCAGAAGCAAATCAAGGGGCCATCTCAGCATTTGCTCAATGGATCAGGGAAACTGGACAAAAACCCGATCGAGATGGGGGTCATTGACCCGGAAGCTGAAGTACATTATTTGTTACAGACATATTATTTCAACTATTTAGAAGAGACGAAGTTGAACGAACTCTGTATGTGGATAACGTGAAGAGATGGGCGTGTCACATCACATCTTGATATGAAATTAGTACACCTCGTTTCTTTTATTTATATTTGAGAACGTCAACAGATAAGTGTCCTACCCAGAAGGCGTATTATCGCCACTACTACGTATCGACTCTTGTGAATGCGTATCAATTTAATGGTCGTAAGTCGATTAGATTTAATGATTAGTTATATCAACAAATTCACGCAATTATGCACATTTTATCTGAAAGTAACGGGAATCCCAATAGTATAGAATACTCGTGTGAACGTTTGAAATTTTATGACTCCGTCATTGCTAAAGAAATGAAAAGACGAGACAATCCAAAATTTTATATTTGAATTTAGGCACTTTTCACAGCTTTGGGGTTATACTAGAACTCGACACTTCTTGCAATTGCATGTTTTTCTTTCTTATTGCGCACATCGAAATATAAGTTATATAACTTCGCCGATCAGGAAATAAAGATTCAAAAGGGCAATTTTTTTATTTAGGCAGCATATTTAAGTCTATGTGTTTTTAAACACGATTTTTAAACGTGGGTTATAAGTAGAGCTGGGACATTTAGGTACTAAAAATGTCGAAAATAGGCAAATAGACACTAATATCTTAAAAAATAGGCAGGGAATGGGCATTATAGTTGAAAATAGGCAAATGAAAGTATTTAATTTTTAATGTAATTAAATTGAGACGTAATACCTACATAAAAGATGAAGAAAATTTACAAAAGAACAAATTGGATGTCTTCGATTGCCAAAACATATCACGGTGTTAGATATTTCCTAAGAGTTGACTCGCGTGGAATTATTTTTATATTATATTTATTATATTTTTATATTATATATTTTAAATATTATATTCTGTGAAGAACGGATTAAACATTTGATTTTCAAGTTTTGAAATGAAATGTTTGCGATAGTCAGAGCATGGCACTGATTAGTGTTATCTTCTGCCAGCAGGTTCTGAAGAAAGGATTTAATAGTTTTTCTCACTGTTCCCGCTTTTCTTCTGATGAGCTGTAACGTTTTTACATTATACGATACGATATTTTTGGCACAGTTCACCACCGTTTCACAACATTGCCCCAAAATTACAGAGTCGTCCGTCGTGAATCTTCTTCTACACGAAGCCACTCTTTTAGCAATGAACTTTTTGTTACTTTTTTCTTGTAGAAAGCATGCTCAACAGGAACAGAAAACTTATCGATCTGGCATATACCAGACTTCCAAAACTACTAAATTATTATCGAAAAAACTCTAGCTGTCTTGTGAAATTCTACCTTATAAAAGAGAAAGATGCCGGCAGTGCTAATCTTGGAGATAGTTGTGTTCTTAGCAAGGATCAGATAGCACACTAATTATTGCGAAGATCAGAAAGACGAGAGGAATTTCCTGTTCTCTGGAGCGCCCTGACGGGCTTCAGAGAAGTAGATAAGGTAGCCCGCACGGTGTCAAATTCTCATATGTCTCTCAGCGTTGTCCGTTGTATTCTTCACAGCGATAAGATCAGTTTTTTGCCTGAATTACTTTCGCTTAAAAAGTAACTTCTTGTAATTTTATTCGTTGGCGATTGATCATTCATTCTGCTACAAGGATATTCTTACGATCACTTACAAACTGTAATTTTAATTTTATCCTTCATTCCTAATAATGCCTTAAATTATTTTTTAAGTAATGGAATTTTAAGTGCATACCTTGACAATTGAGCTCTTA